>CM076573.1:155445467-155658474 GCA_034641835.2 Pinus albicaulis | reverse complement strand
TTTGATTACCCGGATGCGGGTGATTAATTCTGGAACAAGTTGGTGGCCAGACGGCACTACGGCAAGTAGTTGGCCTCATGGCACTGCAACTGTCCGATGGAGACTGTACTCCTGCGTGAGACATTTATGTCAAACCATAATGGGCGCGGTTCACAACTCTACAAACGAAATTTGAGATCATTCTCCGCAAGTTAAACAAGATCTGGTCACTACTCCTTTAATGGCGAGGTTAATGCGGTGGGACGGCAAAAGATTCGAGGTCTTTGAATACAGGATGGAGAACGAGCACGCCAGAAGCTGCTTCCCCAGGCCTTCAGCGGTGTATTGCTCGCCCACAGTGAAGCTCTCCTCCGAGCGCACTGTCACAGGCAAGCGAACCAGGCTTCATGGTTGCCTTGAACTTGGCGACAATCTTCATTTCTCCATTGCAGGTAATTGCATGCGTCAGTCCAGGATTTGGTTTGAGAATCTGCTCAGCGATCCCATCGCTTCTCCGCTCTCTCACTTGACCAACGTTCAGCATCCCTTCAACTCTCCTGCTACGATTGACAACATGCCTCGTTTAAGGCACAGAATGAGGTGCCGTCGTGGCTCTTCCAGAAGGGTGCACAGGCGCTCCTCCCCGTCCTCCAGTACCTCTGCTGCGGACTTTCTTGGCTCTACCAGAACCTCTCATACTGCTCGTGGTCGAATTCTTCGGTCTGAGAACTGGAACACCAACTGCCAGAACGCTCCGGCACACTCTCAAACCAGGAAATTCTTTTTTCAAAGTGCGCTGAATCGCCCTTGCATTACAGCCACAGTCACCATTGTGTTCCGTGAATCCCCTAACGATGAGGCTCTCGTTGCTGAAGGGCGGGTTGGTCTTTTTGGGCCGAATGATGAAGAAATGCCCGAACAGAACAGAGCCAGCACCGAGGATGTTGATAGACATGGCAATGGCATGAATGTTGATATTGAGATGATACAGGAAGAGCAGCATAGTGCAATTCAAGACCGGGATAATGCAAACACTCAGCACCAGCATAATCCGGGCGATGGACAGCGCACCCCTGCTGCAGAAAAGGTCATTCACTCCACTGCGGACCTCTACAATTCTGATGGCGAACCAGATGAGTTTTGGTGCCGGGTCGAGGAAGAGGAACCGGATGAATGATCCTCCTCAGTTCCAGGTTTTTTGCTATGGCACTGTCTTCAGTATGCAAAATGTCAATGTGTGTTTTTTCTGGTTTTGGCAAAAGGTCTATAGGCTTTTTCTAGATTTAGACATTGCCCCTGTGTGGGTCTTTTTGAAGGATCTATGTATGCACTGGTTTCCCTCTGCGGGCAGTGCTATGTTTTTGAATTTCTGCTCTACAGGCCTCCTCAGGCCCAGACCTGGTTAACTCCTGATGTACATATTTGTTTCTGACTATCAATAGATTAAACTTATTTAGAAAAAGATCTTCCTTGGATCTAATTGTGAAAATCACGAGAGGAGCAAGGTACTTCAAACTGCAAAAACAGAGAAAGTGAATTGTATGGTCGGTGTCTTTCTACTACATCCTGCGAGAGGAGGCCTTCTTAGTATAGAGAGGTAAAGAAACACCAGGAAAGACTCAAATGAATGAAGAGATTCATCGAATATCTAGTGGAAAGAACTACAAGAAGGCGACTATTTACAACGTATAAAAGAGAAGGCACACCTATGTATTCATACATCAATACCAGACATCAAACGCACAGGACCAGCATTCTCAATAATATAATTTCTAAAATAACCGAAATAGTTCAACTACCATAGCACATGTGAAAGCAAACATGAAGTAAAAACATCCGCAAAATAGTCTTGCAAACATTCATAACCCATGCATGGAGAATGTGTTGGCATTTAAGGCTTCTGTTATTAAGTAAAATTTCCAAGGAAAATGTATACAATGAACATCACTAGCTCCAATAGTGGAGCGTTGAAGCCACTCCTTGCTCCACAAAAGAACTAGCTTATCTCTTTAATGCTTTGTGGGTGGAGCCAAGGTGAAAATTCCTTTTCTAATACAATGAGGGAGTATATATAACTAAGGGGTGGTGATTCATCCTCCTTTTGACTCTTTGAATACCCTTGTTAGCACCTGATTTGGACCTCAGGCTGAAGGAAGGCAAATCAGGTTAACCTTTAAACCACGCTCAGCCCTGTAGCTAGCCCTACAAGGTCAAGAGAGGGCTCTCTCCATGAATAAATATTCAAAAAAGTACAATTATAAACTGATATTAGGCTAGGTATAATGATGGGAAATGTTTTTAATGAATTTTCAGGGCTGTATGGAAAGGATGGGGCAGTTTGAAACTGGGGAATTACATCAGAGATACAGGGTATTTCATGGGGCAAGGTAGGCAATAATTTCAGCAATTAAGTTTAAATGATGATGGGATGGTAAGACTGGTGAGGAGCTGAAAAGGGCATAGGATATGGATCCTTTTCAAACAGAAGAAAACATAGAATATTGAATGATTTCCCAAGGCAGAGCATTAAAAATGGATTCTACCTATCTATCTTGAAAGCATTCAACCAAAGATGTTTATGAATGAATGGTGAACATAACAAATATACATATGAACACAAAGGAAAGAACAAATGCTAAAATTCATACCACGTGGATCCCACAAATCAGAGTTGCCTATCTTTAGTAATTCCCTGTCAAACTGTTACAATGGAGTGCAGAGCGTCCCTGAATGTTTTCCACACTTAATTCCCTTACTTACTTCCTGACTTTACAAATGATTCAAAATTACATTAAATAGACCAGAAATGTGGGAAATAGATCCACAGAAAAAGGGAGTTTGTTTCACTAAAGTCCAAACATAGGAAAGATACCAACGATTTGCTCCTGAAAGGGAGGAATAGCAATAAATTTGACCACTTTTGCAGATTCACTGTTACACTGGATGAATGAAAAATAGGCAATCTGAAAGACAGATCCGTATTTTTTAGCTGTTGCAGAGGTCTTTGTTTCATAATTAGCTCTCATCCCTTTGACTGTTTCCTTTCTTTGTATTTATCCTTTGAAGAAAACCAACTTTGAAGAGAATGCCTTTGAAACAAATTAAAATGAAATTATGCCTTTTAGTGAAGGGAAAAACTCATTTCGAATGAGAAAGAGCGAAGGGAAAGGAGGTGGGCCCGAATCACAATCGCAATTAGAAGAGGGGAAGTGTTTTGGAATAGAGTGATTTGGATATATGCAATGCGATGATGCAATCGCAATCGGGGATCGGAGCGAGAAAGGAATAGGTATATTGGAACGAAACATAAAACCGCCGATGCAATTAAAAAGATGCAACGGGGTAATACAATAGAAGAGCGGGGATGAACAAGGAAAAGAGGTCCGATAATGTAATAAAAAAATCCCCTTTAAAATAAACAAAAATGGTTTTTCCGTTTTTTACAAAGGAAAAGACCAAATTTCATTTGAAAAGGGGGAAGGGATCAAGGTGGGACCGGGGGTGTAGCGCAATCGCAATCGGAAATCGGGCGGGGAAGAGGAGCAAGTGCATTGTGCAAAGAGATTTCTCCGATTGCGATTGGGGATAAGCAATGGGGAAGTCCTTTATAAAACGAAATAAAATGAATTTTGATATTTACAAAGGGAAAAGGCCCTTTTATTATGAATGGGCGAAAGATTATATGGTGGGACCCAAAGGTCAATCGCAATCAAAGATCGGAAGGTGAGCAAGGTGGAGGGTTAAGGATATGTGGGAACGCCGATTGCGATTGGTGATGTGTGATCAATCGCATCAGCGGGGGAGGAAATGCGAAGGTTTTAAACATAGCATGGGAAAAATCGCGATGCGATGAAGTACTTAGAAATCCCTCTAAAACGAGTTTAACGCATTTAAAAAGGAAATAGCACTTTTGTTCAGGAAAAAGGCGGAAGATTTTAAGGTGGGGCCCAGTCAACAATCGCAATTGGGATATCGGAGGAGCGGGGTGGTAAGTTTTAAAGTATTGTGAGAAAATGTTGATTGCGATGGAGCGATGGAGTGTGGGACGTCCGATCGAATGGGCAGATCGACGGTTGGGATCTAATCGGGTGGGGTCAATCGCATCGGAGAAATTCAAAGGATCGGGAAGAAAAGTTGGGAGCGCTTGCGAATTCCCGATGCGATCGGACGTGGACCGTCAGATCATTGATCAGATCAACGGTCGGGATTTAATAGGGCGGGGTCAATCGGGGCGCATGTTCTAAGTGTTTCGATCAATCGCATCAGAGTTTTTGTGATTACAAGGGTCAATTGGGATGCACAAGCTGTATAGTACGATTTCGATCGGAATGGGAGGTGCGATCGGATCAAGGGAATTTATAATAAAAAAACTTTAAAAATTTATTATAAAGTTTAAGGGAAAATGAGGAGAAGGGGTTTATTTAATTGCATCGAGGGGATTATTAAGACTTTTGCAATGCGATTCATGCGATCGGATAGGGAAAAAGGGGGGGTTTATGAAGAAAACCTTAAAATCTTTATGAAATAAAGTGTAAGAGGGAAATGGGAAGAGGGGAAAAATTGGGCTATAGGGGACCTTCTTTCACTTAGGCATAATTTTGGATCCAGGAAGCAGTTTTGAGAGGATAATATACCGTTGGAAAGCTCTTTCCTAGCTCTTTCTTATGGACATACTTAGAACATGATTTGACACTGAAAATGATGTGGTAAACTTCTCTGAAGGGCAGGGTGGTGACTTTGTGGAGATAGCAGCTTCTGAAGTGTGACTTATTATATATGATGATATAAAATTACATAAAGATGATAATTAAAAGTAAAGTATCATGTTTTCACCTCAAAACATGGTTTTGAGGTGAAAATTAATTCAAAATATAAAATATTTTTGATGTTCCCAGTGTTGTGACTTTGAGTTTATTGACTTCTCATGACCTTGCCGATATTTATTGACACTTGACTCATTAATTTGACCATGTGGAGATCCTAGAACCTAATAACCATCATATGACCCACTACATGGGCTCACAAAGTGAAACTAAATTATGACAAAGACCATAGATATTAGAATCAAAGAAGTTTCACATGAGGGAAAATTTGATAAAAACTACCATCAATGAATCACACTTAGCGAACGGCAGTACTATGGTAGGACTCCTAATATGCAAATGAAAAAGAGTAATTTTGATCACTGATGGCAGTATGACTAGACTGACACTAACATTGGCTCCAATGGGGATGGTAGCTCCTTGGAGGTGCCAAGAACACCGTAGACCAAGTAGCCTTATCCATTGGGCATGGAGTCAAAAAAATACTAGGAACTGACATAATGCAAACTGACTCTAACTCAAGACTAAGACTGAAAAATAAGACCGAACTATACAAATATCATTCAATTTTTATAGCCTTCACCTCGGGCCCCAAACTTCAATGACTGTGTATTTTGAAATCTGACCAAAAATAACATGGTACATACAATGATTGTGACATAGTTTTTGATCCATTCTCTTCAACAATGGTAGTGCTTCAAAAGCCTACCATTCACTGCTCTTCCAGGACAATCTTGGCCATCCATCTCTGAAAGCAAGAAAGGATTCTGTCCCCTGTATGCTGAAATCTTGTATGGTCCTTTCCAGAGGTTGTTTAACTTACCATGTTTCCCTTTGTCCTCATTTATTGCATCCCATCTCAACACCACATCATCTAATTGAAACTTTTTTTCTTTGGTCTTTCGGTCATAGATCTTCTTTATCTTCTCCTGCAACTGAATAACTTTTTGTGACACTTCCTCTCTTGTTTGCTGAAGGTGGATCATCTGATTGATTCTTCGCTGATTGTCATCATCTTCACTACCAAATTCTTGTAATAATCTCATGACTGGAACTATAAGTGATGTAAGAAAGACAACATCCGTACCATAAACCAATTCAAAAGGTGACATACCTATGATTTCTTGCTGCTAACTTTGTCTGCCCATAATGCGTTGATAAAATTTCGATGCCGATTTATTTTTTTTGCCTCCAGCATTTTCTTGATTATATTTATCAAAGAATTATTCGATGATTCTGCAAGACCGTTGCCTTGTGGGTAGTACGCTGTTGAATGACCCGACACGATACTTTATTTGTCATAGAGCTCCACCATCTTCTTAGATTTGAATGCTGCTGCGTTATCTGTTATAATTTTGTGAGGGCAGCCAAAACGAGATAAAATATTTGATTCTAAGAATTGAATAATTACCGTATCTGTAGCCTGTCTTGCTGGAATAGCTTTGATCCATTTGGTGAAGTAATCTGTACCTGTAAATATCCATCGATGCTGTGCTGATGATGAGGGATGGATTTCTCCTATGAAATCGAGTCCCCACTGCTGAAAGGGAGCGTTTACTGCAACTGGTTTCAGAGGAAGAGGAAGAAATTTCTGATTTCCTTGGAAAATTTGACATTCATGACAACTCATCATTGTTTTATACAAATCTGAAAATAAAGTGGGTCAATAATATCCTGTTCTCAGCACTTTGTTAGCTGTAGTTTTCCAAAACAAATGACCACCACAATCACCTTTGTGAAAGTCATGCATTACCTTCCGAGCCTCTTCTTCAACCAAAAAATTGAGAAGAATACCTCCAGGATCTTTCCAATAAAGAGCAATGTTTAAAATAAAATATTTGGCAGATTTAAGTTTCAGTGATCTACCTTTGCTTTTAGACATCCCTGGAGGTGGTGAAAGATGCTGAAGAACATAAACAATGTCATAATACCATGGGGATTGTAGAAAAATGTCTGAAACTGGAACAAGCAAACCTTCATCTTCCTCTTTTGACATTGTTGTTATGAGATTTATATCCAGGGCACGCAGATTTGATTAGGCCATTAGCTTTTCCAAGCCTTGTCCTTTGATCAAGTTCGTGGATTTGATCTCCAAATCATACTCCAACATAGCTGTTATCCACTTACCTCTTCGATCTTTTGGATCAATTTGCATCAACACATCCTTTATTGTTGCGTTAGGAACATATGCTATAGTATGTGAATGCAGAATATAGACCCTAAAATCCTTCAATGCCTTTATAAGAGCCAATGCCTATTTTTCAATAATATTATACTGCAAGGCAGCATCTCTAATAGTCCTACTGAAAAAGGCAATTGGCTTTTCAACCTGATCTCTCTTTTGCATCAAAACAGCAGCCATAGTATGCTCTTATGCAAATGAAAATATGATAAAATATTGAATATAATCAGGACTAATCAAGATTGGGGCATTGGACAGAGTGAACTTTACCACATTAAATCACTTGATAGCTTCTTCACTCCATTTGACAGTGCTATCCTTCTTCAACATATTAGTCATTTCTCTTAAATGTTCAACCAAATTGGGTATAAATCTGCGCAAGAAATTCATCTTACCATTGAATGCTTGAATCTCCTTTTTGTTTCGTGGAAGGTCTATGTGTTGAATTGCCTCTACTCTAGATGGATCGATGCGGATACCATCTTTATAGATGATATGCCCCAGCAAATTGCCTTCATCCATGGCAAAGAGACTCTTTTTTGGATTGAGAGAAATACCAAACTTTCTGCATCGCTGAAAAACAACTCTCAAATGGTGCAAATGCTCATCATCAGAACTAGAAAATATTGTTAGATCATCCAAATAAACAACAAGAAAAACATCTTTTTCATTGGCAAAAGCGATATCCATTGCTCGCTGGAAAGTAGCTCCGGCGTTCTTCAGTCCAAATGGAATTTTGGCATATTGGAAGGTTCCCCAGGGTGTTGTGAAGGCAGTTTTGTCTTGGTCTTTCTCATGCACCAAGATCTGATTGTAGCCTGAGTAGCCATCGAGTAGTGACATCCTTGATGCGCCAACTACTCTCTGCAGAATATGGTCCATATTCGGAAGTGGGTAATTATCCTTTAAGGATGCTTTATTTAGATTCTGAAAATCTATGCACAACCTTATCTCTCCTGTCTTCTTACGTATCGGAACCAAATTTGAAATCCAGTCATAAAATCTAATTGGAACAATGATACCAGCTTTGTACAATCTATTTACCTCCTTTTCAATGGATGGAAGCAGCTTTGGGTTAATTCTTCTCAGCTTCTGTCTAAATGGCTTCTGATCCGGCTTGATGGGAATAGTATGCTGAATTATGTTCTTGTCATATACCGTCAAATATGAATAATCCCATGCGAACACATCAGAAAATTCAGAAAGCAATTTAACATATTTTTCCTTTACCTCAGGAGATAATGCTTTTGATAACTTCACAAGCTTGGGCTTGTCAGCTGTCCCAAGATTCACATCTTCAACTCCTTTCTCAGTAGGGACTAAGCTTGGTTTCTTTGCAACATCATCCTGATCAAAAATATCCTCTAAAGGTATGAGACCTCTAGGAATTACATTGTCTTTCAGCTGCAATATGTCCATCTAATTTGCTTCAATTTCTTGATCATCAACCTCATAGTCACCTTCTATGGGAGTATCTTTAAATTTTCCTTCACTCTGCAAAAAAGCATTGATCTCATTGTCATCCCAAAACACTTTCCAATACCTCAAATTATCAGGAACAGCAGGCCTATGTTTGACATAAATCTCAAACTTGTTGCTAGAGTTCATCGGAATCTTCAAATTGCTTGCAGTAGTGGCAAGAGAATCAGCGATAATATTCTGCATTCTGGGTACTGCAGTCAAAGTATACTCAGGAAATGTCTTCAATATATCAAGGACTGCATTTCGATAGGCCCTCAATCGGGGATGCTTAGCTTGGTACTCTCCTTTCACCTGTTTGATTATCACCTCTGAGTCTCCATAGCCTCTTTTTGCATTTAACTTCTTCAAAATAACTTCTTCAAAATTTTCAGACCTGCAATCAAAGCTTCATACTCCGCTTCATTGTTAGAGCAGTCAAAAGCCAACTTATAAGCACATACTCTAACATTACTAGGAACTTTTTAGGGTTGGAAAAAAGGAGGCTCGAAGAACTTCTTTGTTTTATCTTTTTCCTGTTTGAGGACTTCCCTAAAATTTTCTAAAATCTCAGGTATCTCATCTACTTGTACCAACTGAACATTCTCATCATTCAAACCACCATCTGAATATAATACAAAGAACTCTAAATCTGTGTGGACTGCATTAATGGGATGATTAACTGGCTTCTCTTTGCTAGTGATCATGTATTTCATTTTTTTCTCCCTATATATTTTTCTCAACTGACCAAACACGGGAATGGTGGCATAAGAGAAGTCAAGCTGCATGGTTCCTTTAAGTTTTTCACCCCAAGACCTGGATAGAAGCATTCCAAATCGTGGTGGAACATCGGCAACAACTACATCCATCAAAACATTCTTGGCTGGGATTTGATCTAAAGACACTACCAAGTCTTTGATAAGACCAATACAATGGACCCTACCTGAGTCAAAAGAATACAAATCATGGTATTTGCAGGTAATATCAAGTCCCAACTTCTCCATGATGGCTTTGGGCATCAAATTATGTGAGGCTCTGGAGTCCAACATAGCATTATTTAGGATGAACTCATGTAATCTAAGACTCAAGTAAAAGGGAGGGACTTCACTTTCTTCAGATTGATCTTTTGTGGCTGGACCAAAAATGAGTTCAAGATAATCATCTTCAACATTAACCATATCTGATACAGAGTCTATTTGCAAAATTCTAGACCCCTGATTTTTATAAGTGCTATTTTTCACCAACTCAGTCAAAGGCATGGACACTTTCAGCTTAGAAATTTCATTTTCTAAATTAAAAGAATAAGCTTTTTCTACCTCTTTGATGGGAGGGTATTTTTTTTCTATTTGCTCCTTTGCTGCGTTGTGCTGGTTCTTTTCGTTTGCATTGTTACTTGCTGAGGATTTTTTACTAGAGGAAGGATCGACCAGCGCTTTCCCTTTCTTCTGAAAATCGTTCTTCATTTGGAGCTCCTTTCTCTTCTAAATGGGACTAATCAGGACATCTCTGTTCCTCAAATAATATTGCTTTTGTTGGGCCGATAAAGCGTTCATGTACCCTCTTTGGTAATCATCGGACTCTTATTCTAATACTGCATCATTGGCCAAAATGAAATCTTCGTCCTTTTGAATGTCTTCAGTCGTTGTGTATTCTTCATCTTCAGTAAGAAAGATGGGTGCACCATCTGCAGTGAAGAAATGATTGGCTTCAATCACAGGATCATCATCCTCGTCTGTCTCTGTTCCCTGAAAATAATTTTGCTACAATGGAGTCTTGATCTGCTGTTGTGGCGTTGTTTGGTCCTGCGTTCTCTGTTCCCTCTGTTTAATTCTGAATTGCGGCTGCTGTCCTCTGAAATTCGGATTCCTTATTTGTGCTTCAGGCCTGTCTGAAATGGTTAATCGATCAACCATCTTTTCGACTGTTTGGATCAAAGTGTCCATCTTTTTGTCCGAAGGAGACGCTTCTTCTTTCACATTGACTCTTTTTTCAGCTCTAGTCCGCACTCTTTTGGCTAGCAGATTTGCTTCTACACTTACAACTATCTTATGCATGTCTTCAAGCGTAGTGGGATCTCTTTATCGCAGCTGATATGCCATATCAGCATCGAAACCATCTGGAAACTTAAGCAAGGCTAACCCACAGGAGGTTTCAGGTTAGCCGGAATAGCATTGTATACAGCATTAAATCTTAGACAATAATCTTGTACAGTTTCACCCACATTTCTTTTAATATTCTCATATTCAGACAAAATTTGGAGTAGGTTTTTCTTTACCTCCCACCGGTCTAAGAACTGTGTATGTAACTCATGCAAAGAGCGGATAGAGCCTGCTGGTAAGGCTCTGAACCACTTTCTAACTTCACCTCCAAAACTTTGGACAAACAACCTTGTGGTTACATTCTCTGCCTCTACCTCATGAAGATCGAAAAATTCATTCATTTTGTCAACATGTTGCTGGGCTATGATGCTTTGAGTGGCATCAAAGATAGGAATTTTACTTTGATAATCAGCGGTCATATCATTCAGAACCTGAGGTAAAACCAGGGGTGCATAGCGGGCAGCCATGACTCGAGCTGGATTTACAACAGTGTTTGTGCTACTAGGATTTAAGGGAGGTGTTAATGGAGGAGATGAAAGCTGAGAATTGACTGATGGGAATTCTGATGAATTAAGAGGAGGAAATGTTGTTCCTGATGACTCTAAAGGCTTAGGGATATTAGTTATAGTGATAGATGACTGAGGGGAATTCAGAATGTAATCATCAATTGAAGAATTTGCCTTTTGAACTTCGATATCTACAAGAAATTCTGGATCTAAAACTGTGTCATCAAGTGCATTTTCAGATTTACTTCTAAACAAAGAAAGCTCAAAACACTCATCAAAAGAAAGATCTTCTACAAACAACCCTTCACTAGGCCAAGTATGGGATCTGAAGATAGGTCTAGGACTTAGTGATCCTTCTTGTCTTCTGACTATTCTTGGAATGACATTAGGATTTTCAAATACAGGGGGAGGATTTGGATCTGAATTGGCCCTTGTGTATCTTCTTGAAGCCAATGTGGTTAAATTTCTATTTCCAACCTAACAAACTTTGAACATCATCATCCAGAGTGCAGAAATTTACAAGGAAAATATCACTGGGGTGATGAATCTTTTATGCTAAATGCTTCCCCAATGGAGTCACTAGAAATGTTATCACCTAATTTGAACCTTAGGCTGAAAAAGACAAATCAGGGTAACTTTTAAACCACGTTCAGCCTTGTAGCTAGCCCTACAAGGTTAGGAGAGGGCTCTCTCCGTGAAAAAAAATATTCAACAAAGTACAATTATGAACTAATTTTAGGCTAGGTATAATAATGGGAAATGTTTAAATGAATGAATTTTTCATAGATGTATGGAACAAAAGGGATAGTTTGAATCGGAGAATTAAATCAGGGATACAGGTTATTTCATGGGGCAAGGTAGGCAGGAAATTTTAGCAATTAAGTTAAATAAAGATGGAATGGTAAGACTGGTGAGGAGTTGAAAAGGGCACAGGAGATGGATCCTTTTCAAACAAAAGAAAACACAGAATATTGAATGATTTCCCAAGGTAGAGCATTAAAAATGGATTTTGCCTATCTATCTTGAAAACATTCAACCAGAGATGTTTATGAATGAATGGTAAACATAACAATTTACATATGAACACAAAGGAGAGAACAAATGCTAAAATTCATACCACATGGATCCCACAAATCAGAGCTGCATATCTTATTAATTCCCTGTCAAACTGTTACAATGGGGCGCAGAACGTCCTCCTTGATTTTCCACACTATTCCCTTACTTACTGATTTACAGACTGATTTACAAATGATTCAAAATTACATTAAATAGACCAGATTTGTGGGAATTAGATCCACAGAAAAAGGGAGTTGTTTTCCAGCTCAAGAACTAAAATCCGAAGATGGAAAGGAACCAACAATCTGCCCCTGAAAAGAAGGGACATTAATACATTTTATCCATCTAGAGATTCGCTATTACACTGGATGAAAGAAAAATAGGCAATCTAAAAGACATATCCCTTTTAAATCGTTGTTGAAGACGTCTCATTGGTTAATCTTTAATTTCTCGGCCCATTGACTGTTTCCTTTCTTTTTATTTTGAAAATCTCTTTATATGCCGAGAAATGCCCTTTGAAAATATCAAAACTAAATTTATGCCTTTAATGAAAAAATATTCATTTTGAGTGGAAGGAGCGAAGGGAAAGGAGGTGGGTTTCTAATCACAATCACAATCGGAATCAAAGGGGAGGAAGGAGATGCAATATATCATGGAGCGATTAAAATATGTGATGCGATGGTATAATCACAATCTGGGATCGAAGGAAAGGGGGAGATGTTATTAGAACGAGGCCCTAAAACTTCTGATGCGATTGGAAAGGTCCGATGGGGTAATACAATAAAAGAGCAGAGAAATAAGATATGTGATAGTGTATAGGAATCGCAATCGCAAATCGGGACTTAAGGATAATGGGAGTTGTGAACATTTGAAATAATAATCTATGATGCAATTAGATAATACTATAGCGCGGGGGTTAAACATGATAGGGTGGAAGCGCTTAAGAAATAATAAAAAATGATTTAAAGCGCATTTACAAAGGGAAAAGGCTCCTTTTTATTAAAAAGGCGGAAAAGGTTTAAGGTGGGACTGGACTAATCGAAATCGAAAATCAGGAGGGGAGCGGGGCAAAGTGTAATGCGCAAAAGGAAATCGTCGATTGCAACGGAGTGATGGAGTATGGGCCGTCGGATTAGAGGGGCCGATCGACGGCGGAGATGCGTCGAAAGTCAATCGAATTGGGGGAATGATGGGTGCGGGGATGCTGCGGATTTTGCGATGCGATTGTCTGTGGGTCGTCGGATCGGATGGATAGATCGACAGCGGAGGAATAACCGGACGGAGTCAATCGGGAGGGACTCAATCGGAGGGGATCAAACGAAAGCGCCAATTGGGATGGAGCGATGAAGTATGGGCCGTCCGATCGGATGGGCAGATCAACGGTCGGGATCTCATCGGGTGTATGCAATCAGCGATAAGTCAATCAGAGGTATGGCAATTGGGGGAACTCAATGCAATCGCATCGGAGTTTTTACAAAGGGCCAATCGAGGCACACAATACGTATGGTGTGATTGCGATCAAAGGGGAGGTATTTATAATAACAAACTTTAAAATGTTATTATAAAGGGGTATGGAGGGGAAGTGGTTTATTAAATCGCATATGTGTTTAAAAGGTTTTAATAATGCGATTTTGCCATCGGATGGGGGAAAATGGGGTTTTATAAATAAAAACATAAAACTTTAATAAAATAAAGTTTTAGAAAGAAATGGGAAAAGGGGAAGGATTAGGGTATAGGAGAGCTTTATTCACTTAGGCATAAATTTCAATCCAAGAGTCAGTTTTGAGAGTGTAATATACTGTTGGAAAGCTCTTTCCGTGCTCTTTCTACTGAACATACTTAGAACATGATTTGATATTGAAAGTACTGTGGAAAACTTCTCTGAAAGGCACGGTGGTGATTTCGTGGAGATAGCAGCTTCTGAAAAGTGACTTATTACATATGATGACATAAAATTACATAAAGATGATAATAAAAAATAAAGTATCATGTTTTCACCTCAAAACATGGTTTTGAGGTGAAAATGACATCAAGCTGAATAAAACATTTCTTTGATCTTCCCAAGTGTTGTGACTTTGAGTTTATTGACTTCCTCATGACCTTGTTGATATTTATTGACACTTGACTCATTAATTTGACCATGGTGAGACCCTAGAACCTAATGAGACCCATCCTATGACCCACTAACATGGCTCACAAATTGAAAGTAACTTTTGAAATACCATAGAGGAGAATCGCTAAGTTTCACATTCGGAAAACGGTAAAAATCACTACCATCGATGAATCCATGACTAGTGGAATATGGGACTTCTAATATGAAAATGCAAAGAAATTTTGATCAGCGATGGCGAGTATGACTAGGCTGACACTAACACCCCCTTTTAGAGTTGGGTCCAAGTTTAATTGAGTTAAGATTTGTAAACTCATGGAATAAATTTTTTAGGATAGAACCATTGATTTTCATCACTCCTACTCCTATATTGACTCCATTATTGGCCATTAGATCAAATTACATATTGAATCCCCTTTTTATATGAAAGAATCTTCAAACTTGGAGATTTTCAAACAAATTCAGTGCAACATAGGAGTTTACCGTGACATTGGGTCTTTTTGGGCTCTAATCACCTATTGGATTACTATCATGGAGTCATTGAAGATCATCAACTCTTTAATTTTCCTTTCTAGAGACAATTCTAACCCTTGTCATAGAGATACAAACTTTTCCTAATTATTGGTTGAGATCCCTCTCCCCAAAGCATATTTAATCTCTAAATTTTCATTGAGGCTTAAACCCCCTCCCCCCCTCCTCCAACTTCCGCGGGGTTACCTTTCGATGCCTCGTCAAAAAATAATGAGAACTTGTTTATGCTTTTCCTCCATCTCTGAAACTCATCAGGATTATTTTTCAAGATATAGGGCTTTGATACTTGAGATCTAATGATGAAGTTGTCAGCATAATCCTTTGGTTTGGAGAGCTTGAGCCAATATTTATCGTTGGGGTGCATGTTATCTATCTCACCTATATCAAATAGCCTAGCTGAGATTGTCTTTGCTAGCAATTACAAGGCTTTAAGTGCCAATGAGTTCAAATTAGGTTGAACATTGTTGAATATTTCTTAGTTTCGATCCAACCAAATTTCCCAACGCAAAAAATTTGGAAGTTCCATCCAAAATCGCATTGTAACCTAATATGATTTCCTTTTCCATGGTAATTGGGACTTCCATTATTCGAACATATCATGCCAGTTCTCCAAAACAAAGATGATATATTTAAAATTTCCCAATGTGATTCTCCATATCTCTAAAGAGAATGGGTATTCTCAGAATAAGTGTGGGATATCCTCCTCTGATTGAGTATAAATAACACATCTCGATGATCCACTTATATATATATATATATATTTATTTATTTATTTATTTATTTATTTATTTATTTATTTATTTATTTACTTTTTTTTTATTTTTAGTTTTTACGTACAAGGAAAACGTTCTCATGTACCAGTTCCCAGTAAAACAAGTTTATTTTGGGCAGCCCATGCTTTTGCCATATTCTGGCCCAAAGTTTGTTTGATGGGGGTCGCTGCAATTGACTTTTTAATTCCTCATAACCAGCTTTAATAGTATACGTTGATGATTTTATTCCCATCCATATTCTTTGATCCAACCTTGTTGTGGAAATTGGAACATATCCTCTTAATGAGTGAGTCAACATAGGCCAATAAGGTTGAAGCTGTGAGGGAATCCCATGACAATTCCAACCAATCTAGTGCACATCAACGTCCCACTGTGATATGTCAGCAAGCCTCTTGTATCCATTCTTTGCTATCCATATACCTAGTTGTTATGTCCCTATATTACTAGTGTAGTCCCTTATTATTGTTAGTGAAGCACCCTTATTGTTATTGTTGTACCCCTTTAATCCTCATATTGTTATTATTATGACCCATAAAATCCCACTATTGTTATTGTTGTGCCCTTACATTATTATTGTTAGGTTTGCTAGAATTATATTTTGACCCCATGGACTCCTATATCTATAAAGGAGGTTTTGTCATTTGTATCATCTAAGAATTGTTCATGTATGTAATGTAAAGGATTTTCCCCCCTTGAAGAGGCTTATTTCTAAGTCGTTTATCTATATTTTCTTCTATTTTGTGTTATGAGTTCATAACATTTGGTATCAGAGCTTTGGATTCTAGGGTTTTTCTGCTTCAAACAGGTCATCGTGGAATTTTCGCTATAACTTTTTTCTACGAATTTTCAGAAGCTAAAAATAAAACACATTTGATTTTAGATCCTGATGACCATCGTGTCAAAATTTCAAACCTTGGTATGATTTATTTTTGGAGATATTATCTGAGGAATTTAGGGTTTTTGCATGCTCCAGAATTTCATCTCAAACAGGTGGCCAAGGGAGAATTGTCATAACTTTCGTTTCAAACATTGGATTGGAATTATGCAAAAAGTGGCCAAAAGTGCACAAACTTTAGTTTCTGTTTTATTGATTTCAGAGCCGAAGGACGAAACAGTGACACATGGCACATAGTACAATTTCACTCTATTGAACTAGTCCATAATTAGACCATTGTGGGAGATTAGACATAACTTTTCCTTGAAGAATCCAAATCAAGTCTGACCTATGGCATTGGAAAGAAGACTCAGAGGGCTACTACAGGACTGAAGCTCAAATATTTGGGATCCAAAATTACAGATATACTTAAGTATCAATATCGAGCTTCTCAAAAGCAAGAAAAAGGTGTGTGTTTTTTTTTTGTAATTGCATAACTTGTGCATGAAAAATCAGTTTGAAGTTATTCCAAGGGAATATTCAAGCATATAAAATAGTGTTGGGTTCTATAATTACTCCCAAAAATAATTCCATGCCCATTAAGCCTTCATAAGGCTCTACTATGACGCATGAAGATGAAGAATTGCAACATGATATATCAAAATTATGAGACCAAGTGCAACAAATCTCGATCTCACAAAAAGTAACCAAAAATTAAATGGAAGCTAAGATGGATGGTTTCAAGAAAGGTGTGGAAGCTAATATGGATAGTTTGAATAATAGCATAGAAGCTAAGATGGATGGTCTGAAGAAATGGCATGGAAGCTAATATGGATGGTATAGAAGGAAACATGGAAGATTTGAGGAAAGACATGGAAGGTTTGAAGGAATGTTTGGCTAAGATGGATGGTATAGAAGGCAACATGGAAGATTTGAAGAAATAAATGGAAGGTTTGGTGAAGTTGATACAAGAAAATATTCCTAATGTGAAAAGGTAGTAGAGGAAACTCATGATGAGAACAAAATAAATTTTAATTGTGATTTCATAGACTCTAATGTTTTATTGAATTCCCACCATATTCCAAAGATCGATATGACAAAGCTTGATGGCAAGGATCCCATAACATAGATACTACATATGGAGCAATACTTTGATCTACACAATGTCTTGAGAGGAAAGAGGCTCATAAAGTTATGCATTGCAACTTTATATTTAGAACAAAATACATTTGTATGGTATTGATGGAATTTCTCTCGTAAACAAATTGTCACTTGGTTAATTTTTACTGAGGGAATGATAGAACATTATGAGGATACAAAGAGCAACACATTCTTTAGCCAATTGATAAATCTCAAACAAATTTCAATGGTGGAGCACATTGAGGACTTCCAAAAATTGAATATAAGGGTAAAGGATATTCCAGAGGAGCACATGATTGATGTCTTCATAGGGAATTTAAAGGATAACATCCAACATGAGGTTTGCCTTTCGGAAATTGATTCATTGGAGAAGGCATTCGGGTTGGCAAGAAAAATTGAAAGAAACATTATGTGACAAGGAAGCCTACCACTCACAACTATAAAGATGGAAGTGTTGCTACTCCTAGAATTCCACAACCTACAAGGTTGACACCACAATAATTGGAAGAAAAAAGAGAAAAAGGGTTTTTCTATAGTTGAAATAGCAAATACACTAAAGGTCATAAGTGTGTTGAGAAGAAATTATTTTACATAGATTGTGAAGAGGAGGATGAAAAGGAACAAGAAACTTCAAAAGAAGAGGATATACACCAGGGACCAACCCTAGAGGAAGAAGAAATGAATCCGACCATATCTTGTAATGCATTGGCAGGAATTATCACTCCTCAAACTCTCAAGATAGAAGGACATATCAAAAATAAAAATGTAATAGTGCTAATTGATTTAGATAGTACCCATAATTCTATTAATTTTAAGGTAGCCAAGGAATTGAATTATTTCCTATACCTAGCTCCAGAGTGTCAAGTGATGGTTGGAAATGGAGGAACTATAAATTTCTCTCGAAAGTGCCATAATATCAAGCTAACCATGGGAGAATATGGATTGAATATACCAATTCTCTCCATTCCAATGGGTTTTGTTGATGTTGTACTCGGAGTATAATGGTTACAATATTTGGCGATGGTAGCTTTTAATTTTCAAGAGCTTTTCTTGAAAAAAAAATCGGAAGGAAAGGAAGTTGAATTACAGGATATTGCAGGGAAGCCAGGAAAGATAATAAGCTCTAATGTCATGATAAATCTTCTTAAGAAAGAATAACGAGGCGTAATTTCACAATTATGCTCACTAGAAGTTCCAACATCAAAATCATCTATTTATCCAGATCTCCAAAACATCTCGGAAAATCATTTCGAGGTGTTTGAAACTCCCAAAGGACTCCCACCTATTTGTGATCATGATTATGCTATTCATTTCATTCCAGGAAGTGTTCCTCCAAACATCGGGCCTTACAGATATCCTTATGTCAAAATGAGCAAAATTGAACTTATGATTGCAGAAACGTTAGAGGCTGGTATAATTCAACCTAGTCAAAGTTCTTTCTCTTCTCCAGTATTATTGGTGCACAAGAAGAATGGATCGTGGTGCATGTGTCCAGATTATAGGGAGCTCAATAAGCTCACTATTAAAGATACATTTCTCATTCTTGTGATTGATGAATTATTGGATGAATTACATGGAGAAATTCATTTCACGAAGTTGGATCTCCGTTCAGGATATCATCAAATTAGAATGAAGACTGGAGACATTACGAGCAGCATTTAGAATTCAAGAGGGTCATTATGAATTTTTGGTCATGCCTTTTGGCCTTACCAATGCACCTTCTAAATTTCAAGGGTTGATGAATTCCATTGATAAACCCTTCCTTATAAAATTTGTCTTAGTATTTTTTGATGATATACTAATCTATAGTAGGTCTTGGAAGGATCATGTTCAACATGTTGATAGGGTGCTAAAACTATTCGAGGAGAAACATTTATATGAAAAAACCTCCAAATGTTTCTTTGGAGTAAAAGAGGTGGAATATCTGGGTCATATTGTATCTCAGGAGGGTGTTATGGTAGACCCTAAAAAAATTAAATCCATTGAGGAATGTAAATCCCCCGCAACCATAAATTAGTTGTGAGGATTTATTGGGATAACAAGGTATTATCTCAAGTTTGTTAAGAATTATAGGAGAATAGCAGCACCTCTAACAACATTATTGAAGAAAGATGCATTTTCATGGACTCCTGAAGCAACTAAGGCCTTTGAAAATCTTAAAGAGGCAATGTACCAAGCACCAGTCTTAGCTACACTAGACTTCACAAAAACCTTTATTATGGAATGTGATGCTTCAAGAAATGGAACTGGTGTTGTTTTAATGCAAGAAGGAAGACCCATTGCTTTTGAAATCCATCCAATCAAAGGAAATTATTTACAGAAAGATATTTATGAGAAGGAAATGTTGGCAATACTACATGCACTAAAGAAATGGCGACCTTACATAATGGGAAGACACTAAGGTAAAAACTGATCATGATAGTCTGAAATACTTTTTGGAACAAAGACTATCTTCAGAAGAGCAACAAAAATGGGTCACAAAGATGTTGGGTTATGACTTTGAAATCATCTACAAAAAATGAAATCTAAATGTTGTTGTGCATGCACGCTCAAGAAAGGATGAGTATGTGGAAGAATTGCTTTGTGCCATTTCCATTATTCAACCAGATTGGATAACTGAATCAAGGGAGGAATGGAAGAATGATGAAGAAGTGTGGACACTTATTCAAAATTTGCAGCAAGATCCCAGTACATATGATACATTTAGTTGGAAAAAATATTCCTTGTGGTACAAAGATCGCTTATATCTTTGTAAGAATTCCCAGCTAAAACAAATTATTCTTTTGGAATTGCACGCCTCTCCCTTAGGAGGACACTCACGATTTTTAAAAACTTACCATAGGGTGAAGAAAGAATTTTTTTTGGGATGGCCTTAAATCTGATATTCAAAATTTTATAGTGGAATGTTTGGTTTGCCAGAAAAATAAAGTTGATACAATTAAGACCTTGGGTCTGCTACAACCTTTATCCATTCCAAGTTAGCGTTGGGAGGATGTTTTAATGGATTTTATCACAGGTTTACCTAATTCCTAAGGAAAGAGTGTCATCATGGTGGTAGTTGATAGACTTACCATGTATGCACACTTTTGTGCCTTATCTCATCCATGTAAAGTGAGTACAGTTGCTACTACATTTATGGAAACAATTCAAAAGCTACATGGAAACCCAAAGATTATTGTAAGTGATAGAGATCACGTTTTCACTAGAAATTTTTGAACGGAAATATTTTCTTGTTTGGGTACTCAGCTAGCTCATAGCTCATCTTATCATCCTCAATCCGATGGGAAAAATGAGATAGTGAACAAATGTTTAGAAGGATATATTTGTTGCTTTCTATCTGATAAACAAACACAACGGGTCAAGTGGTTACCTCTGGTTGAATGGTGGTATAACACTTCCTTCCACACTGCAGCAAAAATTACCCCATTTATGGCACTTTATGGATATCATCTAGTGTCCATGACATCATCTTTAAGAGAAAATTCTAAGGTTAGAGCAGTGGAAGATCACATCGAGCATCAACAACAAGTTCTCCAACTCTTAAAGGATAACCTAAATTTGGCACATAATCGAATGAAACAACATGAGGATCAACATCGCAGCGAGAGAAGTTTTGATGTAGGCGACTGGGTATTTTTATAGCTACAACCATACAAACAAATGTCCCTCAAGCAAGTTAAGAAGGATAATAAATTATCGCCAAAGTAATATGGTCCTTACAAGGTATTGCAAAATATTGGTACTATGGCATACAAATTGGAGCTTCCTGCATCTTCCCGAGTGCACCCAGTTTTCCATGTTTCATGCTTAAAGAAGGTTATAGGTGACAAAATTCCAGTCCAAAAAATATTTCCAGAACTTGATGAGGAAGGAAAAATAATATTTGAACATGAAGGAGTCACGGAAACAAGAACTCGATGGCTACGAAATCGATCAATTTCATAGTATCTCATCAAGTGGAAGAACTTACCCACTGAAGATTCCACATGGGAGGATGATAATTTTATACATAAGCATCCATAACTACTCAAGCGTTGAGAACAACACTTTTTTGAAGGAGAGGGGCATGTTAGGTCCCTATATTACTAGTGTATTCCCTTATTACTGTTAGTGTAGCCCCTTTATTGTTATTTTTGTACCCTTGTAGTCCATTTTGGGTCGGTTTACTAAGTAAAATAACAAAAGTATTTAATTATCAATCCAGGTTTGTAAAACTTGGAAGCATGTACAAAATATATGGATTTCAATTACAATTAATTTTATAAGACAAATTATAGAACTTGAAATAAATGAATATTACAAATATAAAATTTAACTAAGTACGTAATTTCTAATTTAATATGTAATAAGTAGAAGAAAAGGCTCCTAACTTAGGATAAGTCGTTTGACCTTCTCTACATTACTACTTCATGAACAAAGATCAAACTCACTTATGAACAATAGCTTATGATGCATAAAAGAATAAGAGAAGAGGCTCCTAACTAAGGAGGTCCATTTTTTCCTTCTTTATAAGTTTATTCATCATTAATACCATTGCATGAAAACTAGAAATTCAGAAAATAACTTAAACAAAAGAAAGGAAGATGAATTCTATTTTTTATTCTTTGATCATATAGAAGGAGAGTTTAACTTAAACATTGGTTTGACCCTTCATATGTAGATTAGAATTTAAAATAAGATTCATCAGCAAACATAAGATATTTCTATACATCTAAATAATTGAGTAAACATGAAGCAAAACTAGTTAATGAAATTTCAGCTAAATTAACCAAAAAGTTTACTTAGCTCTATGTGGTGGCCCTCCACCCTTGCCTTGCACACTGAAAGTACTTATCAACTACTAGAACTCAATAAATCATTCATCACATTGAACAACAGAAAGAAGATAGAACTAGTTTCTCCAATTAACTCACAATATTCAGAAATCTCAAAATGAAATCATACAAATTCTCCATATTCATGCCTTCAATGTTCTTGGCTTAAATAGAAAAATATTAAAAAAACTTGACTAAAATGTCTCTAATAGTCATATCTATCCTAATATCGTCTATCTTGGTCGAAGTCATCCATCCAATCACACAAAATTTAGAAAATCTCACAAAATACTAATTTTGGCCTATTTCCTCCGGGATTTTTTGAATGACAGGTCATGTTTGAACAGCTTTGATCGGGCTTGTTTTAGCTCAATTTGACTGAACCAATAGGTAAACTTACATCCTTGGTTCCCAAATTTTCTAAATATGTGCTCATCTCATGCCCAGGTGTCCTGCAAGTATGAATTTTGTTGGCATTGGAATCAGCACTTGGACTGCAGCAAGTGCCTGAGCAGACACATCTTAAACTCTAAGGAAATTTTAATGTTTTGTTTTATGAGATTGGAAGATGGTATAAACTATGATTCACTGAAAATATATTTCGGTCAAATCCACAGTTCTACTAAAGAGGGTATTGGAATCTGATGTGGTAGCAAGGTGCAAGTTTGTAGTCTATGAGGAGAGGAAATTGTGAGATGAGAGAAGAATTAGTAGGTTTGTAAAATAGAAATATACTGCATTTTGTAGAAATTCACAAAAAATAGCAGTTTGACAATATTCCATTGAGAGAAAGCTATTTCTAGTCTAACAAGATTCTCACTGAAATATCATGAAGAATAACTATCATGAGTGATGCTCTTCCACTGTTATAACATATATTTTATCAGGAATGCTCACTATGTGAGACTAACAAAAACTGATAAAACACATAACATGCTTAAGAGACTAATAAAAACACATAACAGTATGATGATTTGTAAACATGAAATGGAAGAAAGGAGATATGAAACACAATTAAAGTAGACAATACACACATCAAATTGGTAATAATTCCTCAGCAATATCATTCTATTTCATTCACAGAAAATATTACAGATCATATAAGTCAAAATTCTATAACCACCAACCAACCCTGACTTCATATCAGTTTGGCATATATATACAAAATATGATATTGTCATCTTCCACAGAAAAAGTTAAATATGTTTCAAAAGTCATTACAACCTCGTGCAAGAGGTGAGGCTTATCCCTTAATCTTAATTACAAAGTGCTATATTAAAAACAAGATAAACATCATGAAGGCATCATGAAGACTGTCACTCTGAAATGGTTGTGTGAGATGTTAGCTAATTCGAAAACCACTCTTCTGTTTTAGTTCAACCAATCTTCAACAAAAAGTGTAAAAACAGTGGGAATGACATGTGGTTGTCTCCTATTAAATGTGCAAAACAGAAACATAATATTTCAGAGAAGGCTGAATATAAGACACCTAGCAGCATCCATTGCAAATGAATAACCTCTCCACTTCATATGTTTAATGTCACCATCATGATCCAAAATAGAAAGTAGCCCATTTCCATCACATGTTGATATTTCAAAATAATTTCTACTTTCGCAGAAAAGGTAGCAATAACCAGAAATCATGGAACATTTACCCAAAAAGTTTTCTCCAAGTCAACCATGTTCTTCATTCATCAAAGGTCCAAAATAGAAGCAAAGATTCTTATGGCTTCTGCTTTAGTCACCCTTTTATCAGACCTCTTTTTCTGTGCTTGGCTCTGTTGGCCACCTATAAAATGTGTTCTATCAAAAGGTGGCCAAAACATTGTTCAACCTTCAAGAAATAGTTTCATTGCCAAAATGTTTTTCTTGAAGCCTCTGGAAGATCTCATGCCCTTGTCTAAAAATATTCACTGTTGTTTCCCTTCAGAACTCAGAAATTCTACTAAAAATTCCATGAGAAAGACTGCTGTAAAATCCCCTTGTCTCCCCTTCCTCCACTCAGAGACTAACCTTCATTTTTACTCTTTTTTCCCCATCATTTTCCTCTATTTTTTCCTTTGTTCCATTTCCCCCTTCATAAAATCCACCTTGCATGGTTTAAAAATCCTTTTTAAACTATATTGAAACCCTCAAAACCCTTTGAAAACCATTGAAAATCCATAAAACCCATTTTTTTATTTTTAGACTTAAGCCCCCTTGGGCTAAGTCTTAAACCACTTCCCCTCCATGTGCCCACACCCTGGAACCAAGCGCTGAACCATTCAAGCGCTTAACTGCATCGCAAGAAACCAAGTGCACAAGTATTTTGGTTAAATAAAAAATTATGATGCGATTAGCCCTGTGTGTCACAGCCCCCGATCATATTGTTATCTCATATAACCCGTGGGCCCGCAATCGGGCACTAAATCATTGAAAAAATCCATTCCTGATTCATTTTTTCCTTTGTAGATCCAAAAACATTTTTACCCAAAGTTTGGTCTAATGCACCGGAGTTATGTTTTTTAATGTAAAAATGGGTAGATCAAAAAGACCCGAAGCGCAATCGCATCGGAGAAATTCACAATGGGTAACACCCGCATCAAACTTTCCGATGCGATTGGGTCCTATATATATAAACTCTGCCCCCCACCTTTCTACTTCATATAACTCATGCCCAGGACCAAAGGTTAAAGTCCCAAGGCACTTAATCGCATCGGAGGATTCCGAATGGTAAGATTGAAAAGCCCGAGCCCGACCTCCGATTCCGATTAGCCCTCATATGCATAAGCCCCGGGCCCATCATATTCCATACATCCAGCGGCCCCGTAATCGGGCGCCATCCACTTCATATATATATATATATATATATATTCTGCCCCAATCCACCAAAACTTTGTATTATTTGAAAATTTTTGTTTTTCATATGTTTCAAAGATTTTCTGCCGGGGCACAGTTAAAGCAATATTTTCCGTCGATCTGGAGCCGATCGAACGGCCCACGCAGCATCGCAATTTTCATTTGGTGCGTTTGTTTGTTCCCCAATTAGCCATCCCTCTGATTCATTCCCCACCATTGATATGATCCTCAGATCAATGGTTAACACGCAATCGCATCGCCCTCCCCGATCGCGCAATCGCATCGGCGATTTCCATCACACCCTTATTCTCTCCCCGCCGTTTGCGATCCTCCGATTGAATCTGGACCGCCCACGTGTCCAGATCAGATGGCCCAGGTCTTTCCCGCATGCTTTCATCGCCTTTCACCCTTCCACTTTATGTTGTTCGATTAATCCCCACTCTTTCGCCCTTCCACTTTATGTTGTTGTTCAGGATCTGATTTATTCTTTTCCTCCGCTCTCCTTTTTTACTATCTCTAACGAATCCTGACCGTTGGATGATGCCATCCAACGGCTATGCTCCTCCCCTCACCCTCTGAAGCAGTTTAACCCAAAACGCAGTATTTCTTAATTGGTTTCGTGTTTTGCAAGTGATAATGGTTCTCCATTATATTGAAAGAAAAGCCGAAGGCTGGGAATGACGATTCCCGCGCCTTTGATTCATCAAAGGGAACAATTTTCTGGGCTCAAACTCCATGACTTGTCAATGTTTCATGAGGCATTGATGCCATATGAGCCCTGCGCGGCCTGCACATCAACAAGACACAGCAATACATAAAAGAAGCAAAGAGTATCAGTGTTTTAAGATTTCCTAGCACAAATTGAAGGATTAAGGCACACATTCAGCAAATCAAAGCCTAAATCCACGGATAAAGACGTCATAAAGACCGTAAGACACATGAAAATCCTGATTAGACCTAAAACATAGATCTCAAGTAACTTAAAGGTGTTTTAGGAAGAGACGAAAACAGTTGTCGATCCGAGAAAGCTTCCACCGCCCCAAGCAGAGGCTAATCGAACCCTCTCCAGATCCTAAAGGCACCTGCAGCCTCACAGAAATCAAAGAAGGCTTAGTTATTATCTGAAACAAGAGGTGTTTTCCTGAAGACAGCTGCACAATTAATACAAATCAAATATCTTATCTCTAATTGTCGACAAAACTATTTTAAAGATTAAGAATAGCCCAGAAACAAATATTTTCGATCATTAGGCCTCGGGGAGCAGAAACAGAGTTACTTCAACATGACACAGAGCCTCAAAAGTCAACAAAATCTCCCACCGAGCTTATTCCTAAGTGTAAATCAATTAATGCAGATAAACACCTGTAAATTTCTTCATCGAGGCCCTCAAAGGCCGAGAAGTCATCAATCTGTATTAATTGACCCGGGAGATATTTTACCAGATCCCACCTCCTCTTTCTTCTATAAATACTTCTATAGAAGGTGAGAAAATGTTGGTCTCTGGACATCTGAATGCATGTAATAGTTTCTGAAGCTACTGATGCCCTGTTTGCGACTTGAAGATACATAAGCTGATATGAGAAGTTCGAAGTTGTAGAGACCCACCGGGCTTGCTGATTGTAACTGGTTTGAACATCAAATACAAGCTGTTGATTTATGGGATCCTGATTTGTGTCAATTATGATGTGTTCCTCACTGTCAATTGTTATTTTCTTTAATGTTTTTCACTCTGTCCACTTTCTCTGATAAAGAGCAGCAAACGTAGAGCTAGGATTTACTCTCAACAGTACCTGACTCTTACTGAAAGCTTTATTTCCATGTTTTCTTCATTCAAAAGTTCTCTTTAAAGAGTATATTGAAGCAGGTTGGTTTCAAAGCACTTGCCTGATCTAAATTTCTCTTTGTGACTGTTATCTGTGTTTTTCTTATAGAATATGCTAAAATCAGGGTAGTTTGAAAGCACTCACCTGATCTTAAGCTATTCCAACTATTTTTAAAAATATTTTCCAACTAAAAGTACTTCAATGCAGGCTGGTTTAAAAGCACTTACCTAATCTCAGAATAATTTTATGTTTTCCCTAAGTACATGCCGAAGCAAAATAGTTTGAAAGCACTTATTTGATCTTAGGTTGTTCACTGTTCTTCATTTGTTTGTTTCTCCATTTCCTATCTGTTTCATTCCATAAATCACTTTAAGAGATCCTTTGACATAAGTGACTTGCCCCATAGATCCTTCTTGAACCTTGTTGTCCACTTAAAATCCTCCTATGACTCCATAGCCCAATGGGTTAAAATTGTCTTTGCCTTTCCTATCAGCCGAATCATTCCTTCATTTGCATACATCTTCACCCTTTATTTTGAATTGCCCTTACCTTCATCATGTCTTTGTCCAACCAAAAACAAACAAACAAAACCCATGCTCTTCATAACTATCCTAATACCACATTTCAGGTTTTAACGATCACATCTTTAAACTCATTCATAGAGAGATCCATCTCTGGATTCAGGAGGGCTAGATCCTTGAATCCAAAAGCGGTTTGATGTTGTCTTATCTTTTGGTTTTTCCAATCTGGCCAAAACATAGGAACCCCAACAGGCTCTTTAACTGAGCTTTCTTCTTCCTTTCAAATTTGTCTTCTGGTCTTTCTTCAATGTTGATAATTTCATCCCTCAGTTTAGGATTGGCAATCAGCTTTCTGTTTAGCCTGAGTTTGTTTCTTGGTCTAGTATGAGGTCTTTTGACATAGGGATCAGGAATGAATTTGAACCTCTTTCCTCTGGCATGTATAAATTTACTAGACTATGCCTCTCAATCTTCTGACTCTATGTAATCAAGATCACTACTATCTTCAAATGAGGAATAGGAATGTATCTCATTTTTCTTCCTCTTCTTGATCTAAGAACACATGGAGGATACTAATTTAGCCAAGGTAGGCTTTGCTTCTATGGTAGGCTCTATCATTTTATGTTTGCCTTTCTTAAGATAAAGAAAAACTTGTGAGAGTGTGGAATCAGTGAGAGATGTGCCATTGTTTGGCTACACTTGATGAAATGAATTAGGAATTTGGATTGAAATTTTCATACCAGGGTTGACTTCCACTGGTGAGAAAACAGGCTTAGGTGCAAGAAGACCAGGGTTGACTTCCACTGGTCTTTCTACCATGAAAATTTTCTTCTTAGGCTGGCTTCGTGAAGAGGAGGCAATTTGTTCTTTATTCTTTGACATAGGATTCTTAGGAGATGATGGTGAACTATGTGAAACAAGGAAAGCACTAGTTTTCTCATGGATGTCTTTCTTCTTTGGCCTCCCTACCTTTCTTCTAGAATTAATACTGCCAAACCTTTCCTCTCTTAAAAACCTATCCCAAGTAATTTTCTTCTTTCTGAGATGATAAACAAATAAAATTTTAATCAGCCCTCTATGGTACAAATTATGCGAGGGGTAGTTTGGAATTTTCTATAGCTTGAGGGACATTTTAAGCAGATATTTATATAGGAAATAGGGTAGGTTCAGAGGTTTTTATCCTGATATGTGGGCCAGTAATCTCAACTAATAACGATGAACATAAGAAAACCTCTCTTTGCATGTGATGTATTTCTGGACTGAGGTAATAACATGATGCCAGTCAGATTTGAAACAAGAAATATGAGCAATTAAATTCCATTTCATATGAGCATATTCGGGCTTAAGGTAGGAACTTACTTCTTTAGGTAGCACTTTGATTTTAAACCAACGTTCACCGGTTGCAGAAGACTGGGTTGCATGGGCTATGATAGCCTCGGAAATGCTGAATGTTTTGTTGCCTAACCTGACCTTTTCACCATCGAAAGACTCAGCTAAAGCTTGAGCCAGTGCCACGTTCTCCCTGGAAAACTTCTGGAGAAATGTATACCAGCCTAAATATTTGAATTGTGATTTTTACCATGTATCCACAAATCTTGTGTTAGCAGGCTCTAACCTATTTAAATTTCCTCCTTTCCCCATTTTCCGACAGCTAAACTACTCACGAATACAACTGTTGAACTCTAATTGCAATGTTGTCCACAAAACCTGAGACTGCTTGCTGGAAGATTAGTTTTTGTTTACCTGTATCATACACAAAGGCCTCAGGTTGAGTATTCACTGAGCTCTCTTCTCTAATTTTGTGCATGCAATTACGAAAAGGAGTAATGACACGTTTTTGAAATGATTCAAAAGCCATCACCAATTCATCCCACTAAGCTTTCACGCTTCCACCTTATCATTACATGTGCTTTCTTCATACCATGCTTTCTTCCTTGTATAAATATTAATGCAGCACAAAACTACCTTTTAACATGCATTACACATGAAATCATGGTTCATGGGCACCGCAACCTGGTAACCAATCGGAAGCAATCGCAAATAGGTCGCCCGCAAATTTAACTTTACACTAATAATGGCTGAACTAAAAACTATGTGATTTGCGAAATTGCGCTAGTGCGTTATGCCGACACGTGCCCCTCGCCTCATTGCATCGCAAATCAATTAACATACCATGTGATTTCCTTAATGATAAACTTTAAAAACTGTGATTTATGAAATCACTCCATCTGCGCTTTAATCTCCACCGTTGAATTGTGCCCAGATCTCGCGATCTTCCTTGCTCACCCTTCGCCTCATCACATCGTAAATCACTTAACATACCACGTGATTGACTTAATGGTAAACTTTAAAAACTATGATTTGTGAAATCACTCCATCTGCGCTTTAATCTCAGCCATCAGTTTCTTCCCGTTCGGATCAGTGATTGGATCATGGTCGTCTGCTCGTTCTGCATGCGGTTCTTCTCTGTCGCTTTATTCCATAGTTTAATTCCTGGCGAGCTCCCTTTAAACATTCTCTGCTGCTCTTCTCCGGATCTTATGCTCTGTTGGTCAATCTATTTTCTACAAGCTATGCTTTGCTTTTAAATAACTTTGGTTGCCACGAAGCCTTAATTTGCTTGCTTTGAAAACTAATTACCTGTTTACCTGTAGCCTCTTTACTGAGATAACCAAAATCTCAATGAAATATTTGCGCTTTTCACTGTGTGGAATATATGACTTCCATTTCTGAGAAATAGCTACCCTTTACTGTATTAATGTTTTGAAAATGAATTTGCAACAAAGGTATTTATTATTCCAGACCAGATGACTGCAATTTTATTACCCAAACATCGGCTAACCTTCAACACTAACATAATTCAAAATAGATATTTTAACTTATTTTAGGACTCTAAAACACTATGACACCTTGTTAGCGAAAAAGGATGTCTCTGGGCAAGACCCAAGTTCAGGGTAGAGGCCAACAAGGTTTCCGCAGTAGTCTAGCACCACGCCGGCATTTTCACCCTACTCCAGAGACAAGAGCATCTCACCCGAGGCATGTCGTGACCTTAGTAATATTAGGAGACAGATCATGTAGAAAACAAATACAATCATGAAGAACAGTTAAGGAAACTTGGAAACCAAAAAAAATATATGGTCGCTCTATAGGAAATGTCACTCATCAAAGCATGTTCAGAATGCTGAATTAAAATTTAAACGGGGCATACATTCATAGTAAGAAAATGACTAACAATCAACTCATAATATTACACACAGCAAAAACTAGATTTCATTATCAATATCATAACATCATACATCTACTCTGCATAGTCTATTACAATTTGATTCAGTACAAAAGAGTTCTCATAGAGCTCTCCTAAGGCTCTTCTCTCTCTATTGGCCTTCTACCGCACTGACTAACTAACTCTCCTCCATCAGCTGACTGCCTATTTGTTCCTCCGCCAGTGTGACTGTCAATCCTTCCTCTTTTCCTGCTCCACTGCTTTCCACTTCTTCTTGATTACTGGGAGTTCTGTTGATTGTTCTTGTCTCCTGTATCTGCCATCTACACTGTTCTCTGCAACTGCCACGCCGCCTATCTTCCGGATTTCCACAACCATGATAGCTCCCTATCTACCTTGATTGTGTTCCACCACCTATCCTCCAACCTTCCGCAACACAAAAATGTTTATTTTTCAAAACAAAGGCCCCAACAGGCCCCGACCACATGCTATTGACTCGTCTCGAGTCAATATTTTCCTATTGTTGCAGCTTCCATTGGTCTGTCAGCTTCAGAGGCTGACTTTGTCTTTTTTGTTTCTTCACTCTGTCCAAACAAAGGCCACAACTCTGGAACCTTGTTCAATGTTTAGGTCTTGAGTTCTGCGAAGTCAGTGATTGCCTGTTGCCACTCTTTAATTAATTGTTCTATCTAGGTGGCGACTCTTTCAGCCTTAGTTTCACTCGCTATAGGCGGCAGCTTGTTGAATACCTCATGTATCTTCGCCTCGGCTTCGGCCGCCATCTGTTGTATCGCCTCTGTTTTTTGCTTGACTGGTTGCCTTAGCTCTCTAAGGACCTGCTTTGTGGCAGTGGAGTGTTCTTATATTTTATGGATTTTAGTTTCCAGCACCTCTGCTTGGTTTTATAGTTGTGTTTTTCCGACCGGGTCAGTGGCTTATTTGATCTCTTGGGAAATTTGTTGAATCTATGCTTAGGTTAGGTGGGCTTTCAATGTTAATGAGTTGGAGCATTCATGTAAATGCTTCAATAGGCTATACGCCTCTTTGACTATTGTCCCTAGGGTTTCCTTCATGCCATTTACCTGCTTTTGTTTCTCGGTAACCTTCTCAGCATATACTGTGGTAGCGTTTGGTGATGATGGTCTGGTCGCTAGAATTTCTTTGAGCTCCTAGTTCGCTCTACTGAGATTTTTGCATGCCATTTTCACTCGAATAGACCTTTCGACCATTGAGAAGGCTGATATGTCCTTCGGCATTTTTTTATCCTAGGAAACTACCGTCGGCCATAGGTCTTTGAATATTTCTGTTACCTTTTCCAGATACTCCTGTAAATTATTCTTTTCACCTTTAAGCTAATTATGCTCTTCAGTAAGCGCGATGACCTGCGGTTGTTGCTGCTCAAACCTATGTTGGAGGTCGTTGTGCAATCCTTCTACTTGTTGTGCTATTAACTGGATGAACTTGCATATTTGGCCAGCCCCCCAGCTCTGCATGTTCTCGACGCCTGACATCTCCTGGGCTAGTTTTCGTTCTCTAAGGGGTTTCCCACTGGCGATTGATCTCTCTGAGTGCTCTTGTGGGGATGCTGGTTGGCTCTGTTGTGGTAGCTGAGGTTCTGGGTTGTTCATACTAGTGGTCAGTAGAATCTGCTACAGTATTAGGTTGGCTTACTCAAATGGGTTTAGCTCTGTTGGCGAGGGCGTTGTATCCGAAGTAAAAGATCCTCTTTGAACTAATAGTTATAGTAAAGTGCCATGTCCCACCGAAGGTTGGTTAACCTCGGGTACTCCAGCCATACCCGAGTTAACTTCTGCCTCGGTGTCACCATTTTTCTTGTTGGCTAGCTTTATTGGGTCTGAGATAGTCGTTGAGGTGGACGGAGTGTGAATGGAATGGTCTTTACAAGTGAATGAAGTATGTGGTGATGATTTGTGAGTATGAGGTGGAGACAATGTCTGAATGTTTATAACCGAGGATGGATTAAACACAGGTAGCGTGGAGGTTACTTGGGTAGTAACCTTTGGCTCTTCTTGAGCTAGTACTCCTGTATCCATAGGTTGGGTCTGATCTTCCCCGGTAAGATCAATTATTTTCTTAGGCACCATAATTCATGCTTTCTTAGGCTTGGGTGCAACTACCGTGGGCTTGGGTGCCTTTCTCTTGTGGATTGGGGTTACTGTGGTTGTTGGAGGAGAGTTGAACATGGTGGAAGGTAGGGCGGTAACGATAGGGGTTGTTGTGGATAGTGATGCAGAATTCAAAGACTGGAAATTAGAAAAATAAGGAAACACAGTAGAGGCACTTGTGAGGATTTGTATTACCAGATTGAAGTCCTTCACCCTTGTGTCCAGTTGATCCAGTAAAGGTCGTAGCGGCAGTTGGGAAATCCTCCTCGTTGTTTCCTCTGGTGTCTCCCCTGGGAGTGCTTTCGGTAGCATCATCTTGAACGAATAATGGGGTATTTCGCTTCTAACCTCCATCGCAACTCCTAGCCACGAACAGACTTCGGTGTGGAAGGATTTTTCTTCCACTTGAAACTTTAATGGCCGCATTCGAAACATTGTTTCATCCACGCAACTAGGTCTGATATATGTCTGCTTTTGGGTTACCTCGAACCATATCTGCGAAGAATATATGTCCAACAAGTCCCTAAAAACCCTTTGTTGGCTCCCTGCCACATCTACCATCTGCCTATACCAGAATGAGAAAGCCTCCTCATTGACCTCCTTGGTGCTGGGATCTCCTGATACTCTCCAGGGCATAAATCTCAATTCCATTGGTTCGTCGTGAGTGATCTCGGCGAGTTGCCTTATCCCCGGATGTGTCCATTTCCACATCGAAAATTCCATAACGAGATAGCCATAAATGAATCTTGTGGCTCGCCTGTAATTATACGCACAGGCCTCGAACGGTTCGTTCAATAGGAAGGTACACCATTTTAGCTGGGCTCCCTGGATGTAGTGTTCCACGATTGATATGATATCGAGGGTGCATTCGCCTTTGGTGTAATGCCTCATTGTTTTATATGCTATTAGATAGCAGGAAAATTTCATAGTTGGATTGTTGATGAGATCTATCTTCTCTCCCTTTCCCCCTCTTCTAGTCTCATACTTCTTATAATAATCACAGTCCCCTAACTTCTTGGCTCTCTTGGACACATTCTGGAATGTCGTTGAGACGTCATTCCCCTCTGTTGATAATCCGGTAAGTATACTTATGTCCTCTGCATGTATAGGTATTTCTCTCCCCAGCCACAATGATCCGTTATGGACTCTTCTCATCAGGAATTTTGTACACTGCATTGTCACTCTCGTTGTTCCAAACACTAAGAGGTTCTTGAGGTTCAGTATTGTTGATCTTTGAATACCTCTGAATTCCGAATTCATCCTTGTTGCTTCCCTTCCTCCCTCTGTGGCATAATTTTCTATGTATACTTGTCGCTTCATAGCTGGGAATTGATAGGAGTCCGCGAAATCTGTATCAATTAATGAAGCACTGTAATACTTTCCAATCAATGATTCTATCCTCTGAATTCTCTTATCGAGCTCAGGCTCGATGACTGTTGTTGTTATCTTCGTCATCTCTGTTCTTCTTCTGTATACCTGAAGTGTTGTTTATGATCTACTGCTGTGAATTCCTGTTGCTGGTCTGTTCCTTTGAAATTCCTTTGATGAAATTTTTCTTGTTGTTGCAGTTATTTCTGTTTGTTCTAACTTGGAATTTTCCGTCATTCTGGTGCTTTTCTTCTTTCATGTGGGTTAAGTAATGCTACCGGCACGAATGAGGTTGATATGACCCCATAAATAATTAAATTTTTCTTATCTCTCCCGCAGCTATAATCATGCGATTAGTTACTGTGGTGAGGTGTATTCTGATATTGCTGATTGTGGCTTTGGGATTTGGGTAGACGTGATGGGTAATCATTATGGCCTAATATGGAAAATTTATTATGGTATGGGTGTTACTAATTACGGCAGTTAATTTTCAAATTCGAGTGATCCTACGAACGGACAATGGTATGATGGGTTATTATGACGGAATGATATTTGACATGCTTGGCTTTCTGACACGGATGACATGTTAGACTCTACCCCCCTACCACAATTGGTTGTGATGTGGTCTATGCATCACAACAGGTGAAATTTCTTCCTGCATTATTATGATGTCATTTTTATTGGGATTCCTATTCTATGTCTCATCTCGGGTGTGAGAGAGTTATTGACTCTATCTATTTCTATTCTACCCTACTGACTACTCTTGGTTGCGAGAGTTATTTGAAAAAAATAAATAGTGGAACATACTTGTGATAAGGCTTCAGGCGTGCGCCATTCACGCATCCTTGCAGTATTTGGCCATCTAGTTGCGACAATCGAACCGCGCCTAAATATTTAATTTCTATGACATGGTATGGTCCCATCCAATGCATTCTGAGTTTGCCTGGGAACTTTTGAAATTTGATGTCATACAATAGGACTTTTCCTCTGATAGTGAACATTTTATGCTTGATGTGGTAGTCATGCCAAGCCTTCTGTCTTTCCTTTTGCACTGTCTGATGGAATTCTGTCGGGAATCTCTCTTCTTCAAGCTCTTGTAGCTCATGGAGTCATTCAATGATTGAATATTCGTTTGTCATATGTATTGTTGAAGCAATTAATGGACTCGGTATGATAAATTTAGCAGGTACCACTAATTTTTTCCCATACACCAGCTGGAATGGAGTTTGATTGTGCAATATTTTTACAGTTGTCCTGTATGCCCATAATGTTGATGGTATCCTCTCATCCCAATCATCCCGGTTGGCATTGTATATCTTGGTTAGTCCCTTTTCTAAGATTTTGTTGAATGCTTCAATGGTTCTATTCGCTTGAGGGTGGTACGGATTGCTTTTGTGATGTTGTGCCATAAAATTATCTAACATAAATTTGATTGTTGTATTAATGAAGTGTGTACCTTGATCACTTGTTAGGCTTTTGGGGCATCCAAATCTGTTAATGATATTCTTGAAAATAAACTTGGTTGTTGTGTCTGTTGTGCAGTCTCTTACTGGTGTTTCCTTCGCCCATCTTTTGAGATAATCCGTTGCGGTTATTATATACCTTGCATGTGAATTTCGTGCCATTAGTGCAATTGGCCCTATGAAATCAACAGCCCATTTTTCAAATGGCTGTAATGCTCTTACAGGTTTCAGTGGTAACTCATCCCGATGTGACGGATGTCCTATTCTTTGACAGACATCACATTTATTTACATATGCTTTACTATCTTTGTGAATTGTGGGCCACCATAACCCTACTTGTAGTATTTTTCTTGCAGTGGGTTTTGCGCCGACATGCCCTCTCGCAACTTTGATATGACATTCCCATAAGATATCCTCTCTTTCATGGTCCATGACACATATCCACAAGACATGATCAAATCGCATCATATATAATTATCCTGCTATCAGTTGATATTTAGCTACTTTCACCACCAAATGTCTTCTTTGAGTTGTCGTGTATTCTATTAGGCATTTCCCTATGGCCAGATACACTGCTATCTGCTCTAGATAATCTGGGATGGCTTCTACTCTAAAGAGATCAGCATCCGACAACTGATCATCAAGAGATCCGTTGTTCTCCCCATTCACCAACCTTGATAAATGGTCAAGACCCGCGTTTAACCTTCCTGGTTTTACTATCACTTCGAAAGTGAACTCCTGGAATAGTAGGAGCCATCTACAGATTCTTACTTCAAGCACTGGTTTGTTCACCAAGTATTTCAATACTGAGTGATCTATGAAGAACTTGAACGTACCTCCCAGTAGGTAATGATGAAACTTTTGAAGAGAGTACACCATCGCAAGAGCTTCTCGTTCTGTTGTTGTGTAATTCCTTTCAGCATTAGACAACTTCCTACTTGCAAATTATATTGGATGATCGACATAAGTCTCTCCTGGCTTAGCTAACACCACTCCTAATGCAATACTGGAGGCATCAATATTGACATGGAACTGTTTGTCCTAGTTAGGATGAACCAAGATGGGTGCACTTGCTAAATTTTCTTTCAATGTATTGAGGGCGTTAGTGCATTTGTCACTTCACATAAATTTCTCTAACTTCCGCAATACTTTTTCTAATGGTGTTGTAATCTCTACATAGTTGTGGATGAATCTTCTATAGTACCCTGTATGTCCGAGTAGTGACCTCAACCACTGTTTCTGGCACTTCTATATTAACAATGACTGCTACTTTTGCTGGATCTACACAAACACCCTGCTCACAAACAACATGTCCCAGAAGTGTCCCTAAAAGGTACTGCAAAGATTCATTTCTTAAGGTTGAGGGAGATTTGGAGTTGTCTACATATTTTGAACATTATTCTAAGTAAATTTGCATGGTTCTTCAGTAAGTTATTAAATTTTTAGTCATCCATGTATACCTCTAGGAACTTATGGATATAGTCCCTAAACGCTGCTATCACTATTCGTGAAAATACCATTGGCGCATTCTTTAGTCCAAAGGGCATGACATGGTAGGAAAATTATCCCCATTTGATTGCGAAAGTGGTATTCCTTTTGTCTTCTTCTGTTATTCTCACTTGATGAGATCCTGAGAATCCATCTATGAATGAATAGGCTTCTTTTTCTGCCACATTGTCGAGAACCTCATCACTAAATGAAGTAGGAAATGGATCATGAATGCATGCATTGTTGAGGCTTCTGTAATCCAAACATACCCTAATATCGGATTTCTCCTTTTTACTTTTTACTACGATGGGACTGACCCACTATGCTTCCTAAACTAGAAATATCAGGCCTGCTTTCAGCATTTTATCTATCTCTGCTTTGACTTTTTCCTTTACTCTTGGATTTAGGTGGTAAGGCCTATGTTTTACTGGTCTTGTGTTTGGTTTTAAGACTATGTGCATTTCTCCCATGTCCCCTTTAATCCCCTTGAGTTCTACTACAGAAGATGGGAATAAATCTTCATATTCCTGTAATAGGTCAAAGATTTCCTTAGTTGTTTCTGTATCCCAGTAGTCTCTGATAGACGCGATTTTGGGTTTCTTTGTGGTTCCAATGTTCAGCTTCTTAGTCTTCAAGGGTAACAGGTGTAGTCCTTCTGTGGTTGGTTCCTCCTATATATCCCGCTCCCCCTCTTTCTCTTCAAAGTATAAGTGTCGGAGATTCTCTAAGTCATCATCATCCATCTCACAATCTATCCTTTGGCATGCTACTAATTCTTTGGTTTTATGCTATGAGAGCGGTAGCTCTTCATCTTCCTGAATCTCTGGAAAAAATAGTACTCTTCTGATGGCTTGGAGTGCATCTGTAATTGGTTATGTTTCTCCCTTCAAAGAAAAAAATTGTGTAAACCTTTCTGCAACTACTCGCCAGGTGCCAGTTCCTCTCTTCTTTTCCTTCGTCAAATACCAGGCCTATGGAATTGTGTCCATTGAATGTATGAAATTGTGCATCCACAGATATTTTGGATACCCTTCTTTCTTCCAGTTATACTCACAATTCCTTAAATGTTCTATGGGGTTAGAATCCCCTTGGTATTTTTCAATGAATTGAGGTCCTGAAGCTTCTTGGAATCTAGCTCTTAATGTTATTGTAACATATTCCCATTGCGGAAGTGAGTTGCGATGGTTGACCCACCATCTTGTTGACGTGGATTGTAGTCATACATCCATAAGAGGGAATCTATGTTCTATTGGTACCTTTTCTTCTACTTTTGCAATAAATGTATTTACAGCATGCATATTTGATAGAGTTAGATCTCCTCTTACCTCGGTTCCAATCCAATTGACTCCCCAAATGTTAGCACATCTTCTAGTGTTGGTCTCGTATCCTCCCTGTTGCCAATCATCCCAAGCTATTTCTAAGCCAAAATCTGAACTCTGAACACTTCTCCAGCTTACAGTCCCTCCCGCTGTTGGATTGATATAGTCTTCTCTCTTCCCTACCGTCGTCTGGTAAAGGTGATCGAGAAGTTGAGCATCCTCTCTGTTGCCAACAGTCTCTTTATATCGGGTTCCTTGATATGGGTCAAGTGGCTAAGTTACCCTGACTTCCCCATCTTCAAATATCATCAATTCTTTTTTCAATTCAATCACTGCATAATTCTCGAAGGCCCAATATATCCCCAATAAAGCAGGATAGGGATCCTTGTCCCCCATAATGTCTATCACCTCAAAATATGTATATGTTTTCACTCCCGCGACATCAACCTCGACCTCTTCTAGCCTTCCTATGGGTACAATACAGTACTAATTTTCCATTTGGAGCTGTATTGGTACTATTGACATATGATCCTAGATCGAGCATTGTATCTTTGATTTGAAATCCCGCAACTTGAGTATGCACACGGAATTCCTTTTTAGTTCTTCTCTTGTTTCCTTTTATCCTTCTTATGTATTTTTTTATTGAATTTCTTGACTCTCCCGGTTCTGTGTTTTCTTGCACCACAAACTCTAGATTTTTCTTTAGTTGTTCCAGCATTGGTGCATTGGTTACAATTTTCAGGAACAGTCGGAACCATTCCTCAATCCATGTACTTGTATGAGTCTCCTTCTCTTTTTCAAAGGTCAGCTATGGAATCTCAATGCCTCTACTCCCCCCTATCTAGGAAAATTTTTCCACTACCTCCTTAAAATATTGCTTCTGTCTATCTGGTCTTAAAGCATTCTTTGGAGATGCGGGCTTGATGAGCTTTACTGGGTCCATACTATGTGCATCCTCCCCTGTTTTCTTTACTCCCCGGGTTATTATGGCTACGCTTTGCATGGGATGAGCTTCCACTATTCTCGGTTTTGCATTGACCATATTCACTCCTCTTTGTCTGGCTCTTTCCTCCCATCCCTTAATCAGTTCTAGACAGTGTTCAGTTGCATGTGTATTGACTCTACACTGGGAGCACCATGGTCTTCTTGGTAGCGGACATTCTGTTGCTACATTCCCTTCTTGATCACAATTGTAGCACCTTACTGGTCCTCTTCCTCCGGTTCTACCACCTCTCATTCCTCATCCTCGACCCCTTGGAGTTTCATTCACTCTATAAAATGGTATTTCCAGTCGTTCTACCAGTTCATTGAGGGCTCTACACTGCTCTGTATTATGCGTTGTAGAAGCACAAAATTCACAATATGTATTGTTTGGAACATTGGAATATTTTTGCAAAATTGGAAATAGTGGTGGAGGATGACCAATTCCTTTGCATATTTCATAGTAGTCAGTTGCTGTCTGATTTTTTTGAGTGGGGAACCCTGGGAAGTGGGGTTGCGGTTGGTATAATCCTTGAGTATTTATCTGCACAACTTCCCCAACTGGTGGAGCCCCATGTGTCCCTGTTGCTAAAGTATCTGCATTTTTCCTCCGCAACCTCAAGGATTCTGTGGCCATGTGTCCTTCCATCAGGCAATGTGTACACCACACATTAGGCATTGTAGGTCGTATCGGTTGAATGTCTTTCAAATTCTCCATTAAACTGGTGATATGATGTTGTAGCCCTAATATGGAAGGGTCTTGTACTGTTGATCCTCCTCTGAATTCTTGCGGATACCCTGCCATATCTTCTATTTTCATGGCTTGCTCAAGGGCATCTTGTAGGGTATCAATATTCTGTTGTGCCAGTGGAGTTATCGTCCAGGAGAGGAGTTCTTTAATAAACCAATCTTGTTGGTGGTTTGGATCGATTGGGTAACTTAGCTTCCCAATCGCATCCTTGAACCTTCTCATCAGGTCCCAAGCCGTTTCTCCTTCCCGATGTTTGATTTCCCACAACTCAGACAGTCCTTGCTGATCTGTCTGAGGTAATTTAAATTCTTTGGCAAATTCTTTCTTCACATTATCTATTGTTGGGTTTGGATGAGCTTCTGACCATTTAATGAACCAGCGAAGAGCTCTCTCTCTTAGAATAATCTGGAACTCAATCAACTTGACTACCTCTAGGGTTTTTGAGCCCTCCATATTGCTTCGCAAAGATACCATTGTTGCTCCACATGATCATTACCCCTCCTTGAGAATTCTGGGTATTGGGTGAACGATCCCGCCATATTTCCTTATATGGGTGGTACTAAAATAGAACCTCTACTTCCTAGCTGAGAAATTTTACTACCATCACTGTAGCTAATATATATATGTATTGTAGACTTAACACTATTCAACTTGCTAAATTCCCGTAACTTAACAAAAAATTTATCAGGTGGATGATAGAGTACCAGGGGAAGGTTGGGACTAGAGCTACTTGAAATTTGTGGAATAGGATTACCTTTTGTTATGGGTGTTGGCCTCTCTAAAAATAGTTGCTCCACATCGGATGTCTCCTCGGGGCGCACGTCCTCCACATTGGACTTTTCTCCCTTTTCTCTTTGGGCTGGGCTCCTATACACTTTTCTAACTTCTTTAATGATCCCTCCTATTCCTTGGGATCCCATCTTACCTTCCCTTTCCTTTTTCATCTGCGACGCCTTTTCCTTATCTTGTCGATTACTCTCCTTCTTCTCAAACTATTTCATCACCCTTTCCCGCCACTTCTCAGCAATCTGCGCCCTCCGATGTGCTCATCTCTCTCTCAATCTACTAGAGGTTCCAGCATCCATACCCATATTCCCCCTTCTTACTTACTTGTAGCATATTTCCCTCAGTTCCTTCCCCCAGTACTAGAGGTTGAAGTCTCCATCTTAGAACTTTGAAATGTTGTCAAACCCTCGTCCACCATTAAAGCTTTGGTCCACAACGGGATTTCCTTCAACAATTCTCCCCACAATCCGGAAGTAAAGGATTGGTAACACTTAGCTGTGAATTCCATAATGTATCCTTCCAAGGTAGATTGTACCCAAAAATCTACTGCTCGGGTCAAATCGGTATCTAACCGATGGAGTGTTACTAGGTCCATGTGCGTCCACTTGTGACAGAATCTACGCGATCCTCCTAGGAATGACTTGATTTGCAGTCTCCGCAACCAATTATAAAGCTCCTCAGGAAACTTCCCTAGAAAATTTCGTATAGGTCACTTATAGATTCAGAAAAAAGGACCCAAACTTTAACAATATTTTCCCTCTATTGTCGAATCTCTGCTTGTTGCGATATGAACTGGTCTAAATTATTATACCACCAGCTTCGTAGTTCCCTCTCAAAGATCCACGATACCATGATCTAACTCCTAAATGAATTTTCAGGTCCCGGTAACGAAACCATTTGTTGGCGAAAAAGGAGGTCTATGGGAAAAACCCAGGTTCAGGGTAGAGGCCAACAAGGTTTCCACAGTTGTCTAGCACAACGCCGGCATTTTCACCCTACTCCAGAGAGTAGAGCATCTCACTAGAGGCATGTTGTGACCTTATTAAGATTAGGAGATGGATCATGTAGAAGAAAAATACAATCATGAAGAAAATTTAAGGAAACTTGGAAACAACAAACATATCTCGTCACTCCGTAGGAATTATCACTCATCAAAGCATGTTCAGAATGCTGAATTAAAATTTAAACGGGGCATACGTCCATAGTAAGCAAATGAATAAAAATCAACTCATGAAATTACACATAGCAACAACTAGATTTCATTATCAATATTAGAACAACATACATCTACTCTGCAGAGTCTATTACAGTTTGATTAAGTACAACAGAGTTATCAAAGAGCTCTCCTAAGGCTCTTCTCTCTCTATCGGCCTTCTGCCGCACTCAATAACTAACTCTCCTCCGCTGCCTATCTGCCTATTTGTTCCTCTGCCAGTGTGATTGTCAGTCCTTCCTCTTTTCCTACTCCGCTGCTTTCCGCTTCTTCTTGATTACTAGGAGTTCTGTTGATTGTTCATGTCTCCCGTATCTTCCATTTGCACTGTTCTCCACAACTTCCGCGCCACCTATCTTATAGCTTTTCGTAACCATGACAGCTCCCCGTCTACCTTGATTGCGTTCCGCCACCTGTCCTCCAACCTTCTGCAGCTTAAAACTATTTCTTTTTCAAAACAAAGGCCCCAACACACCTATTCAATTTAAAATACCTTGATGTTTGGACTCTTTTTAACTTTTATAGGAAATGACTCAAACTTTGGACATGGACTAGGACACAATAAAAAAAATTGAAAACAGTGACACAATGGCGATTAAACCATTAACATTTTCAGTGCTAACAGTGGCTCCTATTGGGGATGGAGTCCTCCCTGTGAGGCTTCAAGGACTGTAGACTCAGTGCCTCAAAAACTCTTGAAACTCAGAAGACTTCTTGAAAATAAAGATTAGGACTGACCATTGACTAACTAGACTCAAGACTAAAAATATATATAGACCTAAGTACCATTGGGCATGGAGTTTATTGACACATCACACCGGATATTTACAATGGAGTGACTCAACTGACTCACTAAATAAATAAATTTTTAAGAAAATGACCACTAACTGGGCCTCCAATTAGTTGATCATCATCCCTATTTCTGAGCAGAAAAGTATTATTCTCCAAAACTTGAGCAATTCTAAACAGCTTAAACCACAGATTGTCAAACTTACCATGCTTTCCGTGGTCTTCTCTCCTAGCATCCCAACGCAGCAACAAATCATTCTCCTGAAACAACTTCTGATTTTATCTTTTATCAAAAAGAGATTTGACTTTAGCCTGATACTTGATCCAGGTGGATATCAGTGGCCATCCACCTATTCCATTTGGACCTGCACCATCAATTCTTGCAGCTTTTCACATTCAGCACAACTTACTATTTTTAGCAGGTTTTCGAGTCCTGCACTCCTGGAGCCGTTTTGGGGCCTTAATGATCAGGGTGGATATTGGTGGGCACCCACCTATTCCATTTGAACCCCCACCATCAGTTCTTTCAGTTTTTAAGTTGCAGCACAACTTACTATTTTTAGCAGTTTTTTGGGTCCTGAACTTCTGGAGCCGTTTTGAGGCCCTAAACGACATTTTTTGGGAAAAGCGAGAACAACATGAGTTCGTGGACCAATGTCGCTCGCATTGAAATTTTTACTCCTCGGATATATCTTTCTAACGAGGTATGATATGCGTCAAACAGAGATCATATGCCGAAGTTACATCCTCGAGAAGTTGAAACACCAATTTACCCAAATGGGGCCCATAGTTTTGGCACTTCATCTCCTAGGGTTAGGTTTTTGGACGTTTAGAGTTCTCCAATGTTTTTAAATAATAAATGGGGCCTCGAGCCTCATTGTAACATATTTCAGAGGTCTGTAGCCGCCACATCTCTTCTCAAAGATACGCTACCATCACCCTAGCTATTTTTATTTCCATTATGTCTGTAAGCATATTTCAGTCATTATTTTATTAATAAAATGAACCATTATTTCCATTGCATCTCTGTGCTTATGGTTATATGTGTATTCTGTTGCGTTCCTGCATAAATCCAGATCAATACTTCTGAAATTTTTCCAGCAATGATTCTCTGATTTGGTGTGCCTCTATCAACTGTAGCATTCTCCTTTCGACTGGGTTTTCATGATCAACTTCATCTTGAAGTAATTTAATCACAGGAAGAGCTAGTTGCAAAGGCATTATAGAATCAATAACATATACAACCTGAAATGGAGACATTCCAATTCATTTTTTACCACTTACTATATCTGCCCATTGTTGAGATTCAACAAGATGATGAACTTAGTGAAAAGAGTCGCCTTCACTAAGTGGGCCTGTAGGCTATTTTTGGCGCAAGTCTATTTTTAGACATGGTGATCATATTTCAGAAGTTGCAGGATGCTATTTTTGGATGGTTGATCAAGTTGGAAAAATAGATGAAATTCTATTTTTAGAATACTGGGCGAAGTCTATTTATAGATCGTTGATCTAAAAATAGAAGTGTCGATTATTATTAGCTCTTAATAATAATCTGACAATAAACAACAACTTATTCTCTTGGAGCACTTAATTTCAGTGAGCATATTTGGCAAATCAGTGGGCTGAAGGAATTACACAATTCCTAGGGTTTACTGGTGGTTCATGCATAGCGGACTCAGTTAGAACTGAAGTGGAAAATTTATGACAGAGTTGGAAGAGTAGTTCATGGAGTTGTATTCATTTTAACTCAGTTAGACTCAGTTGAGCTAGTTGTATCTAGTCTAACTGAATGATACACTAGTGAGAGTGGAGTGAATTAATTAGTTAATTAATTCACAAATAATAACTCATTAATAAACTGAACAATACAGCAGTTAACTATAATGCATGTCAGTTCCAGTGGAGACCCAGTGGAGAGATAGGTGAAAGGGCAAGATGGAATATCTTTTGTGACTATAGTGATGCATTGATTGCACCACACACACATTGGAGTTGCCAATGAGGATTACGTAGTCAAGACAATGGTAATTCGAATTCACACTGTAGATATGAACTGGGAAGTGTGGGAATTATTGTTGATGATGAAGACTTGGTGAACTTGGCTCTCCTTGGGCTTCCGAAGAGTTGGAATAGCTACGAATACTTTGTCAATGGACGGGAGAAACTGCCGAGATGGGAGCGACTTTGGTCAGATCTTGTGCAGGGGGAGACAAGGCAGGGTAATAGGGATGGCTCTTCATCGAAGAATGAAGATGAAGAGAATTTCGCTTTGGCTGCCAAAGCAAGGAAAGGGAAGGCGAAGAAATTTCCTTCAAAATCCTATGCTAAAGGCAAGAAGCAAGATTTTTCCAAAGTGAATTTTTTTCACTCTCACGAACATGGGCATTTCGCCACTAACTGCCCACACAAGAAGAATAAAAATAAGGTTGTTGGAGCTGCAGCTGGAGAGGCCTTAGCCTTGCAATTTGAACTTAATTTCTCTTTGATCGCATGCTTGGTTTCAAGCTATATGGGATCGGTGTGGTATCTTGATAGTGGTGCGACTTTCCATATGACGGGAGACAAGGAGTTGTTTAGTGACTTGGAGGAGAAGGACCTCCAGATGCATATAGAGATGGGTGATGATGGTCGATACAGTGTGACCAGCATTGGGACTATTAGAGGGATTCCGGTAATCCATTCTTATTGAAGGATGTTATGCATGTTCTAGGTCTGAAGAAGAACTTGGTCTCGGTCGCAATGTTGGAAGACAAAGGTTATGATGTTGTTTTCAGTGAGGGACAATCCTTCCTTCGACATAAAACAATGTTTCAAACCAAGAAGATAAGGGTTCAAATTAATAATCTCTATAATCTGAAGGTAGATGGTTGCGCTGCAATGGTGGGAAAAGCAGAAGAAGTGGTGAGCCGGGATGAGGGCGAATTATGGCACAGGAGATTGGGCCATCTTCACCATGGCGCTTTGAAGATTTTGCAGAAAATTTCTACTAGACTTCCTGAGGGTACTCTTGCGCAGTCAGATCAGTGCAAGGGATGTACTATGGGTAATTTTGTGAAGACCACCTTTCATGAGAAGGAGAACCGTGCTTCGGTGATCCTGGAGAGAATTCACACAGACGTGTGTGGACCTTTCTCGGTTGCTTCAATAGAAAAACATAGGTATTATGTTATATTTTTTGATGACTATTCTCATAGATGTTGGATCTTCTTCATGCAGAAGAAGAGAGAAACATTCTCAAAGTTCTGTGAGTTCAAAGCATTGGTGGAGAAGGAGTCGAGGAAGCAAGTGAAAGCTCTACGGAGCGATAATGGTGGTGAATACATCTCGGGTGAATTCAAAGACTTTTGTAGCAAAGAAGGAATTCAAAGAGAACTCATAGCGCCTCATAACCCATAGCATAATGGGGTCATGAAGAGGAAGAACAGAACGATCGTGGGTGCTGCACAAGCTATGCTCGAGAGGGAGCTAGACTTGCATGCAGTGAAGGAGCTACTTGTTCTGAAAGATGAGCCTCCGGATGTGGATCAGCCACAAGAGGAGATTCATGGAGTGGAGGAGTCCACTCATGTAGAACCAAACATCAGACAAGGCAGAAATCATACCACAAAAGCTGAGAGACTGAAGCTTGATGCGGCACAGAATGTAGGAGTCCCTACATCATAGCGCAGACAGAGATAGTCACCTGACCAATTTATTGGATACATGGACCTTATGATAAAGTGTATTATGACAGAGCCATCTTATTTTGAAGAAGCAGTGCAGGAGCCCACAGGGGTAGATGCCATGGTGGAGGAGTATGACTCCATTGTCAGAAACAGTGCTTGGGAGATTGTTTCAAGGCCGGTGGGAAAATTAGTTGTAGGATCAAGATGGATCTACAAGGTAAAGCAAGCTACTGATGGGAGCGTCGAGAAGTATAATGCAAGATGTTTTGCCTGAGGCTTCTCACAGATTGAGGGGATTGAGTATGAAGAAACATTTGCACCTGTCTCACGGTATTCTTCTATAAGGACCATCCTTTCTCTCTCAGCGCAGATGGGTTAACACATTCATCAGATGGATGTGAAGACTATGTTCCTTAATGGGATCATTGAGGAAGAGGTGTACATTGAGCAACCTTAAGGATTTGAGATCTTCAGCAGTGAGTCACGTGTGTGCAGGCTCAAAAGAGCGTTGTATGGGCTGAAGCAAGCACCTCGTGCTTAGTACACTCGGATCGAAAGCTATTTCACTAGACTTGGCTTCACCAATAGTGAGGCGGATGAAAACCTGTACCAAATTGTGGTGGAGCGTAAGATTTTAATCATTGTTCTTTATGTTGATGATTTATACTAACGGGTGATGAGCAGTTGATACACTCATGCAAGGCAGATATTTCAAAGGAGTTTGAGATAAAGGATTTGGGCCTCCTTCATTATTTCCTTGGATTGGAAATATGGCAGCGGGAAGGTGAACTGTTTGTGTCTCAAGGCAAGTATTCCCAGGAGATATTGAAGAAGTTTCACATGCAAGGCTGCAAGCCTATCGACACTCCTCTTCCAGGAAATTGGAGGAAAGAGGATGCTACATTGGCAGAGGTAGTGGATGCCACTGTTTATCGATAGTTGGTGGCTTCGCTCATGTATTTAGTCAATACAAGACTGGACATATGCTATGCGGTAAACCAGCTTTCACAGGCGATGGTCAAGCCTACCAAGCTCTTTTGGAAGGCAGGCAAGCATGTCCTGAGGTATCTCAGGGGCACATCTGAGTATGGCTTATGGTACAGATAGACGGATGAGGTGAAGTCGCATGGCTTCACAGATGCAGATTGGGCAGGCAGCCCAATAGACAGAAAGAGCACATCAGGAGGGTTTTTTAGTATCGTATCTACATCAGTTTCTTGGTACAGCAGGAAACAAAGATCCGTGGCACTCAGTTCAGTGAAAGCATAATACATGGCAGCAATTCAAGATGCATGTGAGGCTATCTGGATGAGGAAGATCCTGGTTGGTTTGTTCAGTTCACATTGAGATCATACAGTGATCCATTATGATAATCATAGTTGCATCAAACTCTCGGTTAATCATGTGTTTCATGATAGATATAAACATATTGATATCTGGTATCATCATACCAGATATTGTGTGCAGTGAAAGATCATGTTACTTCAATACATTCCTACGGAAGATCAGGATGCAGATATTCTGACGAAGGCACTCACCAGGAGAAAATTCGAATACCATAGAGGTAGGATCGGGGTGAAAGATAATCCCTATCTTGTTGAGAGGGAGTGTTGAGATTCAACAAGATGTTGAACTTAGTGAAAAGAGTCGCCTTCACTATGTGGGCCCGCAGGCTATTTTTAGCGCAAGTCTATTTTTAGACTATGTCTATTTTTAGACATGGTGATCATATTTCAGAAGTTGCAGGATGCTATTTTTGGATGGTTGATGAAGTTGGAAAAATAGATGAAATTATATTTTTAGAATATTGGGCGAAGTCTATTTATAGATCGTCGGTCTAAAAATAGAAGTGTCGATTATTATTAGCTCTTAATAATAATCTGACAATAAACATCAACTTATTCTCTTGGAGCACTTAATTTCAGTGAGCAGATTTGGAAAATTAGTGGGCTAAAGGAATTACGCAATTCCTAGGGTTTACTGGTGGTTCATGCATGGAGGACTCAATTAAAACTGAAGTGGTAAAGTTGTGACAGAGTTGGAAGAGTAGTTCATGGAGTTGTATTTAGTTTAACTCAGTTAGACTCATTTGAGCTAGTTGTATCTAGTCTAACTAAATGATACATTAGTGAGAGTGGAGTGAATTAATTAGTTAATTAATTCACAAATAATAACTCATTAATCAACTAAACAATACAGCAGTTAACTATAGTGCATGATAGTTCTAGTGGAGACCCAGTGGAGAGATAGGTGAAAGGGTAAGATGGACTATCTGTTGTGACTATAGTGATGCATTGATTGCACCACACACACATTGGAGTTTCCAATGAGGATTGCGCAGTGGAGGCAGGCTAGCGGGAGGGCAGAGATCGGTGCATGGATTTGCAGAATTATTCTATGTTAGTGTGTGACGATTGATTGTACTGAGAGCTTGATGTACTAAGCTTTGTATGAGATTTTAATTTGTTACATTATCTCCATGATACATAATATATGATAGTTGGGGTTTTCAGCTTCGGGCTTTCCCATTAAACAACTGTGTTATGTGCAATTGTTTTTATTTATGCTTCACATGTGTTTGCAATTAATTTTTAGCAAAAGATTTAAGAGTGGAATGATTCTGTATTTTGAAAGAAGTTAAATATTGTGAGATCAGGGGAATCTGGATGTATGCATGCTTATTGTATACTAATTAGTACACTCACAGAGCATGTATCAGCCGATTGTCCCAATTCCTCTTATTTTCAGGCAGCATTTTCTTAATAATCCTTACCAAATTTTTAATGGATGACTTAGCCAATCCATTACCTTGAGGGTAATAAGGCATGGAATGAGTCAACTCAATGCCATATTGCTGACAAAATTTGTACATCTTAGCATACTTAAAGGCCATTGCATTATCAGTTACTAATTTTTGTGGACAACCAAATCTTGACATAATATTTTCCAAAAAAAAAAAAAATTACCATATCAGTAACATTCCTGGTTAGTATAGCTTCAATCCATTTAGTTAAATAGTCTGTAGCTGTGAGAATCCATCTATGCTATCCTGATGAAGGTGGATGAATTTCACCGATGAAGTCTAGCCCCCACTGCTGAAATAGGAATAAGAGGTAATGGTAGCAATTTCTATTTACCAGCAAATTTTTGACATTCAACACAGCTCCTGATTTTGGAAAATACATTATAGAAAAGAATTGGCCAATAATAGCCAGCTCTTAAGATTTTGTTTGCAGTGGCTCTCCAATACAAATTCCCTCCAGACACTCCTACATGTATCTCTGTCATAATCTCCTGGGATTCTGCTTCATCTACACATCTTAACAAGACTCCAACAGGATCCTTCTTGTAAATATGGTCTTCCAAAATGAAATACTTCACAGCTCTCAATCTAAAATCTCTTCTTTTATATTTCTCCATTTCAGGTGGAAATTTTAAATTTAACAAGAATTAAGCTATATCCTTGTACCAATCTGAATTAAATATTTCAGTATAATTAGCAATACCTTCTCCGTCTTCTACATCAGCTGCCTCTACATTCATATTTAAAGCTTTGCAGTTAGATTCAGCCATCAAGCGAGCCAATCCCTGAACCTTTATCAATTTAGTTGGTTTTATTTCAATATCAAATTCTAGAATTTTGGTTAGCCATCGTCCCCTCCTTCCATCTGTATCTAGTTGCAGCAACACATCTTTAACAGTGATATCGGGCACAAAATCAATTATTTTTTAATGCAGCACATAAAATCGAAAAGACTTCAAAACCTTAACTAGTGCATATGCTTGTTTTTCAGTCAAGATGTACTTTAATTCAGCATCCCTTAAAGCACAACTGAAAAAATGAAATTGGTTGCTCCAAACCCTCCTTGTTCTTCTGTAGTAAGACAACTACAATTGTTTCTTTTGATGTGTATGAAAAAAATCAGAAAATCCTTTTCAAAATCAGGACTAATCAAAACTGGAGCTTAATTCAAGGCGGACTTAATTGCTGAAAAAGAATTATTTGCTTCATCTCGCCACTTAAATTCTACATATTTTTACAGCAAGACATTTATATGCTTGATCAGCTTTGCAAAGTTAGGAACAATATGCCTCATAAAATTGGTTTTCCCTAAAAATGAATGCAATTCCTTTTTATTTCTTGGAAAACCAATTTTGAATAGCTTCTACTATTCCTGGATCAATACAGATGCCACTTTCTGTTACAATATGTCCAAATAACTTACCTTCTTGAACAACAAAAGATGATTTTTTTGGGTTTAAGGACAAACCAAATTTTCTGCATTTGTCAAAAACTTGCTTCAAATGTTTCAAATGGTCTTCATCAAATATTGAATATACTATGATGTCATCCAAATAGATGACCACAAATATGTCCTTTCCTCCCTCGAAGGCAATCTCCATTGCCCTTTGAAAGGTTGCACCTGCATTCATCAAACCAAATGGAATTTTGTTGTACATGAATGTACCCCGGGGTGTGGTAAATGTTGTCTTTTCTCTGTCTTTCTTGTCAAGTGAAATCTGATTATAGCCTGAAAATCCATCAATCATTGACAGTCTTTTGGATCCTAACACCTTCTGCAAGATTTAATCCATCTTGGGGAGTGGATAGTTATCTTTTATGAACACCGGTTCAGGTTACGAAATTCAACACAAATCCTTATCTCTCCATTATTTTTCTGGACTGGAACTATATTAGCTACCCAGTTAAAAAATCTCAAATGAAGAACTATCTTTGCTTCCCATAATTTTTTTATTTCTTTCTCACTGATTAGGAGCAGCTTGGGATTGATGTGTCTGATTTTTTATGCTACAAACTTTGCATCTATCTTCAAAGGAATATTGTGCTCCATTACGCTCCTATCATAAATTTTTAACTCACTATAAGACCATCCAAAAATATCAGCAAATTCCTTCAGTACTTTAATATATTTTGTTCTGGTTTCCAGAGGAAGGAATTTGGACACTTTGACTAACCTTGTCTGGTCTTTTGTACCAATATTACATTCTATTGTACTCTCTCCATCAATTTTGCTTTCAGGCTTGAAAAAAACATCATTATTATCAAACAATATTTCTAAAGGAACTAAACCCTTAGGAATAAAGTTAGTTTTCAGATCTATAATATTTTTCCCATCCATAGTTTTCTTAAAAGGGCTGCTATTTTGGTTTTCAACGATCTCCTGCTCATCATTAATTTGTATGTCTGAAAACTCTTCTACACACTATAAAAATTTCGGAATCTCCCTATCATCCTCAAATACTTTCCATTTCTTGATGTTATCTGGAATTGCAGATCTATTTTTTATTTGAACATCATAGACTGCCTTGAAATCTAGAGGAACTTTGAAATTACTAGCAGCAATAGCTAGTGAATCAACAATTTGATTTTCTTCTCTAGTGACAAAATTTATATTAAATGCTGAAAAATAATGCTCAATCAAATCCCAAACTTCATTCCTATAATTCTTAAATTTTGAATTTTTCACTTGGTAATTGTTTCTCACCTGCTTAATCACCAACTCTGAATAACGAAAGGTAATTAGTTGTTTTGCTCCGAAATCTTTCGCTGTCTTCATACCCAGCACAAGTGCTTCATACTCAGCGATGTTGTTAGTGGTAGAAAATTGCAGTTTGTATGATATGGTCACCTTCTGCTGAGTAGGAGAAATGAGGACTACGTTGGCTCCCAATCCTCCTCTTGAAGAGGCTTCGTCAAAGTAAAATTTCCAGATTTTTCCTCCTTCTGAATGCTGCTCATTTGCACCTTGAAAGTGTTGTTTTTAACTTAATTCAGGCTGGAAACCATGATCATCAATAGCAAGGTGCAGAATTGATGACCCCAATTCCTTTTCTTCAGCATATATGGGATGGTTTGATGGATTTTGCTGATCACTAATGATGTAGGCCATCTGATTTTCCCTATATAGCCTTCTGAATTCCCCTCCAAATACTGGGATGGTAGCATATGACATTTCCATCTGAAGGGTACCTCCCAATTTCTTAAACCAAGATCTGGAAAGTAACATCCCAAATCTAGAAGGAATGTCGGCAACCACAATGTCCATCACTAAGCTCTTCATAGGCAGCTGGGTAAGGGAAACTACCAAATCCTTAATCACTCCTAGACACTTGAATTTTTTGGAGTCAAAGGTGTAAAGTTCATGGTATTGCTTGGTGATCTCTAATCCCAATTCATCCATCACTTTCTTTGTCATGAGATTGTGGGAAGCTCCAGAATCTAACAGACAATTATGCAGCAATTTGTCATGTGTATTGAGTGAGAGGTAAAAAGGCAATGAGTTATCATCATTTTGGTCTAGGACATGACAACATATATAAATAGTGGGATGCTCGTCCTCAAGGTTGACTAAATCAGGAGCAAGAGAAGGCTGCAACAGACTCTTAAAAGACTCTTTATATGCTGGATTTTTCAATAATTCCAGTAGTGGGACTAGAATTTTTATTTTATTCAATTCAGATTTGAAACTGAAATAAATTGGAACTAATTCCTTATTTTCTGCAGTAATTTTAACAAATGGGGCAAAATTTTGAGGTGGAGGAACCTCATTTACCTTGGCTTTCTATTTAGCAGCTTGTTTATCTGAATTTGATTTTTGTTGAAGCTGCTGAACAGGACCTTTGGATCTCAAAGCTGTTTTGAAGTTCCTGTTGTTTTTTTATCATTCTGTGCATAAATTTGAGCATTCATATCATCAGAAAACAAACAAATTCTCAATCTATCTTCATATTCTTGTAATGTTAAACATGTCGACTGTGAAGTTTCTCCCACATGGTTTATTTCTTCACTTTCTTCCTCATTTCCTTGTTGTTCTTCTTCAGCAAAATTATTCAAAGGAGGCTGAACATTTTTATCATCATCATTCCTCCTTGGGCGTTGTAGGATTTTTTAAGGCTGAAAAGGCCTCCTGAAGGGCGCCTGATTTCTATTAACTTCGTTTTGATTGGCTCTAGTAGCTGGTTTATTTTGCACCTCTAATTTTGACATCTTACAGGCAAGTTCCTTGATCAAATTGGACATTTGATAGATCTTTTCTTCTGCTGAAAGAGACTAGGAAGAAGAAGGTTTTTCTTCTTTCATCTTCCATATGTCTTTTGATGCCTTTTCTTCCTCCATTTTAAATTTGTTAAAAGCCATGAGACTATACTACACTCTGATTGCAACCTCTTACATAATTTTCAGTGTATGTGCTTTTTCAGCCCTCAACCATAAGGCAAACTCAGAATCTAAAGCATTTGCAAAATTTATCATAGTTGTGGTTTCAGTGGGTTTAATCTCTTCAGGAAATTTCTGATAAATCTTATTAAACCTTTTATTAAAATCAGCTAAAGACTCATATGCCTTCTTCTTTAGAGTTTCAAATTCAGTAAGATAATAAACATAGTCTTTCCTATCACCCCAATGCTTCACAAATATATCTTCTAATTCGTCAATTCTTGTTATTGAATTTAAATCCAAACTTCTAAACCATTTTCGAGCTTCACCATCCAAGCTCTAAACAAAGAGTCTTGACCAGACAAATTCATGTTAAATATTTTGATTGTCAACATAACTATAGAAATCCACTAAATTTTCTTCAGCAGAAAATCCTTCTCCCTCCCCATTGTATTTTGGAAGATATTTCAAGTAATCTCCTTGAGGAAGTGGATGCAAGGGTTGAGGGAGAACAAGTGCCGCATATCTCGCAACCACTATCCTTTGCATCCTTGTAAGGGTAGGATGGGCCATATTTTTCTAATGTACAGCTGATGTAGTTGTTTGAGAAAAAGGAATTACAATTGGTGAATTCTGATTTTCATTTAGGATAGCAGAAAATTGGGGTTCTTGAGCTGATTTTTCAGGCTTTGGAACTGAGAAGAGTGGGTTTTCAAAAAGATGAAAAAAGGATGTCTTGACTTCTTCTTCAGTAGAAGAATCAGAATCTAAAGTTTTCTCTTGAGGGAATGGAGTTAATTCAGCCTTATTTTGCTGAGCAAGGAAATCTGATAAGTTAAACGTAAGACCTTCAGGTACAGTCTCTTCAAGTGGATGAGAGGAAGATGACCCAACAACTAGATTTGGAAAAAAAGGAAAATACTCTTACTGAGGGATGATAAGAGACTAGTATTCAAGATGAGCGAAGGAAATTTAAAATAGTCTTGAAGCCTTCTTCAGTCAAAATATCCCTATCAAGAAAAGGTGCAATAGCCAATGCTTGTTCTAATTCCCCTTTGGTAAGAAAAAATTCTTCTGACTTCTTTTCAACACTTAGAAATTCAGTTTCTTCCTCTTTCACTAGAACAGTACTTATTTTAGATTTACTAGGTGATGAGTAAGAAAAAATTTCAGTTGAGCCTAGGTTAACAATATCCACTTTATTTTCTAGAGGTGTAGCTTCAACTTGATATTTTTAGCAGAAAATTTTGAAACTAAAACCTCTTTAGATTCTAAAGTATATAGAGGTACCTTTTTCTTTGGAACGTACTTTTTGTGTACCATCTTCAATGACTGAGATGTGGCTTCAACTGATCTTTGTTTTCCTTTAGCATCTTTGATGATTTTCTCTAGGTCAGCAACTAGAGTCATGGTTGGAGATCTTTGATTCCTCCTTGTAGAAGGAGGTCTTGAAACCCCTCTTCCTCTTTGTGGAGTCGCCAAGTGAAAAAAAATTTGTAGTCTTGTTCAGGTCACCAATTCGTGTTCACCATCAAGAACTGATTATCAACAATTCATACAATAGACTAGGGAGAATACTTCGTTACGAGGCCTTCTTCTCCCAGCAGATGCACCAAAAGATGTTGGCGTTGGAATCAACACTTGGACTGCAGCAAGCGCCTAACCATACACATCTTAAACTCTAAGGAAATTTTAATGTTTTGTTTTATGAGATTGGAAGATGGTATAAACTCTGATTCATTGAAGAGAGATTTCGGTCAAATCCACAGTTCTACTAAAGAGGGTATTGGAAACTAATGTGGTAGCAAGGTGCAATTTTGTAGTCTATGAGGAGAGGAAATTGTGAGATGAGAGAAGAATCAGTAGGTCTGTAAAACAGAAATCTACTGCATTTAGTAGAAATTCACAAAAGTAGGAGTTTGACAATATTCCATTGAGAGAAAGCTATTTCTAGTCTGACAAGGTTCTCACTGAAATATCATGAAGAATAATTATCATCAGTGATGCACTTCCACTGTTATAACATATATTTTGTCAGGAATTATCACTGTGTGAGACTAACAAAAACTGATAAAACACATAACAGTATGATGATTTTCAAACTGGAACTGGAAGAAAGGAGATATGGAAACACAATTAAAGTAGACAAAACACACATCAAATTGGTAATAAGTCCTCAGTAGTATCATTCTATTTCATTCACAGAAAATATTACATATCATATGAGTCAAAATTATATAACCACCAACCAACCCTGACTTCATATCAGTTTGGCATATATATACAAAATATGATATTGTCATCTTCCACATAAAAAGGAAAATTTGTTTCAAAAGTCATTACAACCTTGTGCAAGAGGTGAGGCTTATCCCTTAATCTGAATTACAAAGTGCAATATTAAAAACAAGATAAACATCATGAAGGCATCATGAATATTGTCACTCTGAAATGGTTGTGTGAGGTGGCAGCCTATTCAAAGACCACTCTTCTATTGTAGTGCAACCAATCTTCATAAAAAGTGTAAAAACAGTGGGAATGACATGTGGTTGTCTCCTATTAAATGTGGAAAATAGAAACATGATATTTCGGAGAAGCTAGATAGTAGACACCTGTCAGCATCCATTGCAACTGAATAACCTCTCCACTTCATCGGTTTGATGTCACCATTATGATTCAAAACATAAAGTAGCCCATTTCTATCACATGCTGATATTTCGAAATAATTTCTACTTTCTGAGAAAAGGTAGCAATAACCGGAAATTATGGAACATTTACCCAAAAAAATTTCTCCAAGTCAGCCATGTTCTTCATTCATCAAAGGTCTAGAATGTTGTGTAACCAGCTCCAAAAATAGAAGAAAAGAGATATCAACGCCTTAGAAATAAGCCACTTCGAGGGGGCAACCTCCAATACATTACATAAATGAAAAATTCTTGAATGATACAATTTACAAAACCTCCTTTCTATATATAGGAGTCCATGGGGCCATAATGTAATCCTAGTGGGCCACAATGTAATCCTAGCCGACCTAACAATAATAATTTAAGGGCACAATAATAACAATATGGGGGTTACAAGGGTACAATAATAACGATAAGGGGGTTACACTAACAACAATAAGGGATTATACTAGTAATATAGGGACCTAACATGCCCCTCTCCTTCAAAAAAGTGTTGTCCTCAACACTTGAGTAGCTCTGGGTGCTTCTGTATAAAATTCTCATCCTCCCATGTAGAATCTTCGGTGGGTAAGTTCTTCCACTTGATGAGATACTCTGAAATTGATCGATTCCGTAGTTGTCGAGTTCTTTTTTCCATGACTGCTTCAGGTTCCAATATGATTTTCCCTTCCCCATCAAGTTCTGGCAATACTGTTTGAACTGGAAGATTTTCACCTATAACCTTCTTTAAGCATGAAACATGGAAAACTCGATGTACTCGCGAAGAAGCAGGAAGCTCCAATTTGTATGCCATAGTACCAATCTTTTGCAACACCTTGTAAGGACCATAGTACTTTGGTGATAATTTATTATCCTTCTTAGCTTGCTTGAGGGACATTTGTTTGTATGATTGTAGCCGTAAAAATACCCAATCTCCTACATCAAAACTTCTCTCGCTGCGATGTTGATCTGCCTGTTGTTTCATTCGATTTTGTGCCAAATTCAGGTTATCCTTTAAGAGTTGGAGAACTTCTTGTTGATGCTTGATGTGATCTTCCACTGCTTGAACCCTCGAATTTTCCCTTAAAGATGATGTGATGGATGGTGGATGATATCCATAAAGTGCCATAAATGGGGTCATTTTTGCTGCAGTATGGAAGGAAGTGTTATACCACCATTCAGCAAGAGGTAACCACTTGACCCATTGTGTTTGTTTATCGGATACAAAACAACGAAGATATCCTTCCAAACATTTATTTACTATCTCAGTTTGACCATCAGATTGAGGATGATAAGATGAGCTATGAGGTAATTGAGTACCCAAACAAGAAAATAACTCCGTCCAAAAATTTCCAGTAAAAATGGGATCTCTGTCGCTCACAATAACCCTTGGGCTTCCATGTAGCTTTGGAATTCTGTCCATAAATGTAGTAGCAACTGTACTTGCTTTAAATGGATGAGATAATGCACAAAAGTGTGCATACTTGGTAAGTCTATCAACCACCACCATGATGACACTCTTTCCTTCGGACTTAGGTAAACCTGTGATAAAATCCATTGAAATCTCCTCCCAACGTTGACTTGGAATGGATAAAGGTTGTAGAAGTCCCGGGGTCTTAATTGTCTCAACTTTATTCTGCTGGCAAACCAAACATTCCGTTACAAACTTTTGAATATCAGATTTAAGGCCATCCCAAAAAAATTCTTTCCTCACCCTGTGGTAAGTTTTTAAAAATCCCGAGTGTCCTCATAAAGGAGAAGTGTGCAATTCCAGAAGAATCTTTTGTTTTAGTTGGGAATTCTTACAAAGATATAAGCGATCTTTGTACCATAAGGAATCATTTTTTCAACTAAATGTATCAGATGTACTAGGATCTTGCTGCAACTTTTGAATGAGTGTCCATACATCTTTGTCCTTCTTCCATTCATCTCTTGCTTCGGTTATCCAATACGGTTGGATAATAGAAATGGCACAAAGAAATGCTTCCACCTCTTCATTCTTTCTTGAGAGTGCATCTGCAACAACATTAAGCTTTCCTTTTTTGTAAATTATTTCAAAGTCATAACCCAACATCTTTGTGACCCATTTTTTACGGCACTCCAATCCAATGCTCAGAGAGAGAGTTATTGAACTTTTCCCACGATCACCTCTTTGAGATGAAATTCGGGAGCCTGAAAAAGCACTACCTTCCATAGATCATATCTCCAAAAATATTGCGAACCAAGCTCTGAAATTTTGCGACAAGTTTCCTTAGGATTTCAGCTTCGCACCCTAAAAATTTCAGATTCTGAACCTTCGTAGAAAAAATTTTATAGCGCAAATGCCATGATGACCTGTTTAGGAGCCTGAAAAAAGACCTACCTTCCACAGATCATATCTTCGAAAATATTGTGAACCAAACTCTGAAATTTTTAGACGATCTTCCTCAGGATTTCAGCTTCGCACCCAAAAATTTCAACTTCTGAAACTTCATAGAAAAAAAATTATAGCGAAAATGCCACGATGACCTGTTTGGAGCAGCGAAACCCTAAAATCCAAAGCTCTGATACCAAATGTTGTGTAACCAGCTCCAAAAATAGAAGAAAAGAGATATCAACGCCTTAGAAATAAGCCACTTCGAGGGGGCAACCTCCAATACATTACATAAATGAACAATTATTGAATGATACAATTGACAAAACCTCCTTTCTATATATATAGCAGTCCATGTGGCCATAATATAATCCTAGTGGGCCACAATGTAATCCTAGCCAGCCTAACAATAATAATTTAAGGGCACAATAATAACAAAATGGGGGTTACAAGGGTACAATAATAACAATAAGGGAGTTACACTAATAACAATAAGGGACTATACTAGTAATATAGGGACCTAACATAGAATAGAAGCAAAGATTCTTATGGCTTCTGCTTTAGTCACCCTTTTATCAGAACTCTTTTTCTCTGCTTGGCTCTTCGATTGAGCTTTCTTCTTCCTTTCAAAATTGTCTTCTAGGATTTCTTCAATGTTGATAATTTTGTCCCTTATTTTAGGATTGGAAATTAGCTTATGTTTAGCCTGAGTTTTTTTCTTGGTCTAGTATGAGGTCTTTTGACATAGGGATCAGGAATGAATTTGGACCTCTTTCCTCCATGTATAAATTTACTAGACTCTGCCTCTTCATCTTCTGACTCTGTGTAATCAAGATCACTACTGTCTTCAAATGAGGAATAGGAATGTGCTCATTTTTCTTCCTCTTCTTGATCGAAGAACACATGGAGGATACTAATTTATCCAAGGTAGGCTCTACTTCTATGGTAGGCTCTGACATTTTCTATTTTCCTTTCTTGAGAGAAAGCAAAACTTGTGAGAGTGTGGAATCAGTGAGAGATGTGCCATTGTTTGGCTGCACTTGATGAGATGACTCAAGAATCTGGCTTGAAATTTTCATACCAGGGTTGACTTCCACTGGTGAGAAAATAGGCTTAGGTGCAAGAAGACCGGGGTTGAATTCCACTGGTTCTTCTGCCATGAAAAGTTTATTCTTAGGTTGGCTTCGTGAAGAGGAGGAAATTTGTTCTTTATTCTTTGACATAGGCTTCTTAGGAGATGATGGTGAACTATGTGAAATAGGGGCAGCACTGGTTTTCTCATGGATGTCTTTCTTCTTTGAACTCCCTACCTTTCTTCTGGAATTAATACTGCCAAACCCTTCCTCTCTTAAAAACCTATCCCAAGTAATTTTCTTCTTTATGAAATGATAGACAACTAAAATTTTAATCAGCCCTCTCTGATACAAATTATGCGAGGGGTAGTTTGGAATTTTTTGTAGCTTGAGGGATATTTTAAGTAGAGATTTATACAAGAAATAGGGTAGGTTCAGAGGTTTTTCTCCTGAGATGTGGGCGAGGAATCTCAACTGATAACGATGAACAGAAGAAAACCTCCCTTCGCATGTGATGTATTTCTGGACTGAGGTAATAACATGCTGGAAATCAGCTTTGAAACAAGAAATATGAGCAGTTGAATTCCATTTCATATGAGCATATTCGGGCTTAAGGTAGGAACTTAATTCTTCAGGCAGCGCTTTGCTTTTAAACCAACATTCACTGTTTTGCAAAAGACTAGGTTGCATGGGCTATGATAGCCTCGGAAATTTTGAATGTTTTGCTACCTAACCTAACCTTTTCGCCATTGAAAGACTCGGCGAAAGCTTGAGCTAGTGCCACGTTCTCCCCAAAAAACTTCTGGAGGAATTTATACCAACCTGCATATTTGAATTGTGATTTTTCTCGTGCATCCACAAATCTTGTGTTAGCAGGCTCTGACCTATTTACCTTTCCCCCTTTCCCCATTTTCCGACAGCTAAACTACTCATGAATAAAATTGTTGAACTCTAGTTGCAATGTTGTTCATGAAACCTGAGACTGCTTGCTTTGACACCTAAGACTGATTGTTAGAAGACTAGTTTTTTTTTACCTATATCATACACAAAGGCCTCAAGTTGAGTATTCACTGAGCTCTCTTCTCTAGTGCATATGCTTGTTTTTCAGTCAAGATGTAATTTAATTCAGCATCCCTTAAAGCACAACTGAAAAATGAAATTGGTTGCTCCAAACCCTCCTTGTTCTTCTGTAGTAAGACAACTACAATTGTTTCTTCTGATGCGTATGAAAAAATCAAAAAATCCTTTTCAAAATCAGGACTAATCAAAACTGGTGCTTCAATCAAGGTGGACTTAATTGCTGAAAAAGAATTATTTGCTTCATCTCGCCACTTAATTTCTACATCTTTTTTCAGAAAGACATTTATATGTTTGATCAGCTTTGCAAAGTTAGGAAAAAAATGCCTCATAAATATTAGAAAATGAAATTAACTCAGAAACATTACAGAAAAACCACACACAAAGTAATGGAGGAAAAGAGGCTTCAGCCTCATGGTATTCTCATCATTCTCACTTATTAAAAGAATTTAGTTTACAATTTAAATAGATGAGAGACAATGTCTTAAGATAGTTCATGCTATCTTAGACTCCTTTGGTTGAGATAATTTCTCACCAAACACCCACCAATATAGGAGTTACTAAACTAACTCCAATCTTTGAGGAACAACCCAAGAGTTAGGCACATATTCCTAGCTTGGAATATTTAATTAATTTATTTATTAATTTGGATTTATTATTTTTATGTGAGAGAGGCTAACATTCCCCCCTTCAATGAAAAATCCAAAATAAGAACGAGGAACCATCTTCCAAGTTCTCATGTTGATCCTAAAAAATATTGCCTGAAAAACCGCCAAAGCTGGATGCTGAAAAACTGCAATCTGAAGAGACCATGAGTCAGCTATATGTCTGATTCATCTCTGAATTTCACTTGACAACTCCATCAAGTGCCAAGTTGTAAAAGGATCCATCTGTCCTTTGCGTGAAATCAGCATCTCTTGTCCTCTGACAAAATTTTTTGAATGCCCACTGGCTGATGATGTCAAAAAACAACTCACTATTGCTTTTGTTGTGTTGAAAACTGTTCACTACTTCTTTGCTTTCAACTGCCCACTGGAAAATAGTTGATGCCCACTAGCTATTGAAGATACCCACTGGCTTCTTTTGCTAGTTTTGTCGAGACTTTCAGTCTGACAAACATTATCAATCTCATTGACATTTCCCCCCCTTTGTCAGCTGAAAGGAGAGACACTTCTCTTGGAAAGTATTCCTGAACTCCCCCCCCTTTCAGGTGTAGGAGTTTGACACTGGTGTACACCCCCGTTCAACTGCATGAGAGTACCATCATATTTTTATTGTTGGCTGCATGATGTTTGATTGTATTCGATTGTAGAACTGAGACAATCTTTTGACTGTGGATGACCATTTCCAAGGATCGATCCACTCATATTGTATCTTCAATCTGGCTGATTGTTGTTGGTTGCAACATTTCTCTGAGGAATTATTGGGCTTTCCACAATGGCGACAAGGATGGAGATCAAAACACTGATCTTCCATATGACCGGTTCTTTGACAATGAGAACATTTCAGTTGGACTTCAACTTTAGGTTCTGTGCAATTCTGTTTGGCTGCAACTTTGTGTTGCGTGTATTGTTGGTTGTCTGCAACTTTCTCAGAACTTGTTGAGGTGAGTTGTGCAAGAAATCCTCCACTGATGAACTTAATTGGCTTGGAATAATCTGGGATATGTAAGTTGGTGTTATCGTTGACATATCCTAAGCCTCTTCGATTCTTGTTATGTTGAATTTCTTCCCAGGGCTTGATGATGGGCTTGGAAGAAATTTGAACTGGAACAACTTCAACACTTGAAGTTGTTTGAATGAATGACTTAGAATCATTTTTAGTGTATGGTTCAAAGACTCTGAAGCATCATGCTTTTCTTGCAACTCATTCCTTTGCAGTTGCGACTCTAGTTGAAGAAATTCAATGGTTTCATGTGTTTGTTGTAGATGTCGTGAAAGATCAGCAAGAGTGTCTTTGCTGATGTGCACCATGTCTTCATCACTGGAGATGATCAAACTGTGAAGAATGTTTAACAATTGAATATGTTGTGCCATCTGAACTTGCGCACTTGAAATCAGGCTCTCTTGTCGGAGATGTCGTGCTTTGAACTGTTTCACTTGATTTTGGTACTTGAAAGACAGGCTCGCTTATTATGTGGCTTGAATGGCACGCTCGCTTGATTTGTTGCTTATTGCGCTTGCTTGGAACACTTGCTAGAATTGTAGAATTTTCTTGCTTAAACTTTGGAATTCACGCACGCTTGATGACGATCGCGTTTGCTTGAACGCTCACTTGACTTACTTGATGACTTCACGCTCACTTGAATGAATAGCCATACTCACTTGATGTCGATCTCAGCTTGCTTGATTGGTGTTAGAGTTGAACTTGTTTGGTTTCTTTGATGGTTGCTGCAATGAACTTCACTCTGAATCGCTTGAAGGTTTGAACTTTGTACTATCTTGACGCAAATTTCTTGAATGAATACTCACGCTCGCTTGCAGGAGACGTGAACTTGTTTCTTGTTTGATTTTAGAGTTTAAAAACTCGTGAAATCACTTGATTCTGCTTAAATAAAGGGTGTCAAACAATGTCGAAAATGCACCCAAGAAATCTTACAATGATTTTAATGATTCACTTAAAACAATGAAGTCACTTGTCCTCTTAAAAATTCATTAGCAATGAATTTTAATGATTCACTTAAATTAATGAATTTGATTACAAGTCCTTAAATGGATTTGCAAGAACGCTGATATAGACTTTGCATTGAAAAGCATTAACTTGACTAAGTGAATTTTCTTGTTGAAGTAGAATGTCGATGTTGAAAACTTTGATTATTTGGTGTAGGTGCACAAATGCATGTGTTGAGTTTAATTGTCCTTCCTTGAAGCTACTTCATTACAAGTGTTGTGCTTGCTGATATTTAACTTTATGTATGTGATATTAAATGAAATCATTGATGTGTCACAACTAGACACAAATCAAAAAGCAAAAACATGAAGCCATAAAAACACTCGCCATCACAAAGACACATGGTGTACCTAAGATCCCCTTATTCAAATTCGAGCGGATTTAGGACACTTGAACACCAAAAAATGATATCTTTATTGAGTATTGAGATCATCAACCTTTCATATTTTACAATATCGATATTGAAGCTTTCTCAAACAATGAGAATTTTACGCTCGCAAATTTTGGAAACAAATATCTTCAAAAATTGTGTGCATTGACCACTCACACCTTATCTCTCCAAATACTCCTTATGTCTTCAAAAACATTTTTGTTTACAATTTTCAAATTTACACTTCACTAAAAATTCACTTCAAATTTCTCACACCTTATCACTTCAATTACAAAATATTAAAATGTTCTTCAAGTAAAAAAAAAATTCTACTTATTCCTCCAAATACAAGGATCAACTTCACCTTATTGCTCCAACCTTATCTCTCCTCCAAAAAAGAGTATGTTATTTTGAATCCTTTTAACTCCCATTGAAAAATAATTATGTAGTTACTTTAACTTTTATAAAGTCACTTTTTCAAGTGAACGAATCTATTCTTAAAAATCAAAACACAATTTAAAAATGTCATGCATTATACCTTTAAACAATTCGTTGGAGAAGAAAATGAGTGTGGTGGCACCAAAATCTTTCAACGTACCTTTTAATTTTTGGGCAAATGTTCACGTTGGCTCTCTTCCATGTATTTTTTTTACGCTGGCTCTCTTTTAGCTTCAACGCAGAAATTGTTCAGAATCAACAAAGTTCCATAGTCAAATAAACTTAGAATTACGCAGTTCTCTAAATTCTCCACGGCAACATGCAGATTCTGATATGAATTTACTTTTTCACTTTCTTGATTAATTCTTAAGACCTTTCACGCAATTTTTCAAGGTGGCTCTTCACGCTGCAGTGCTTTTTAACACAGCCATACACAACACGTATTCAACGCCAAGACAATTTGCTGGATCCATACCATAATCAAACTTTCTTACCGCAACAAGGTCTCCAACCCGATCAACCCGATCATAACGAACTTATCCCACACTTACACTGCTCCACACACAGGTCCGCGGCAGGTAGATCTTCAGAAACAACAGCCACGCATCTCCCTTGCTCCCAGCAATGAACAAGTCCGACGTTCAAAATTCTGGTTTCAATTCATCTTTCAATGCATCCACTTTAAGGCAATCCTCCTGCACGCACTAGCTTTTCAACGAGGAGCACCATCAACAAAAAAAAACTGTGGATCTTCGCGGAAAGAGTCACGGAAAAGATGGTCACATCAAACCACCACAACAACTGTGATCAACCTCAATTATAAATCGATTGCAATTCTGGTGAATCACTTGTGTCGAACGCATACTTTAAACTGTCATTTATTTCATCAGGCATCAGGTTGTTAATCAAGCAACTTGTATCACTACTAACATTTATTTCATATCAAATGTTACCATCACCTGCCTCACAGCTGTGTTAAATCATGCGCAGACTTCAAGAATTAAAGCCACACCCAAATCATAATGCTGCAATATGGAATTGTAACGAACTTACCCATTGCCCCGTCACGCATTGCCTGTAGCATTACTGTTGTAACGGATGTCGCGTCCATGCATTTCTGATGGTATATTGGACTGTGTCCACACAAGTGCTCAGCCTGGCCGCACTCCACTGTAGTAAATTAAGACTGATCTCCCATGCCGAATTGTTCTGAACGCTCTTCACTGCAACATTTTAAAACTATGCACAATCTTTCCATATGAAACCCGATTTCCTGCTTCTCATACACTCATAAGCAGCATACATATATCTGCAGACTCAACATTAAAACAAAACCCACATAGTATCAAACACAAATTAGATTACTAACACCTGGACTAAATATTTCATTAGTGGTCATTTGTGTTTGCAATTTACACACTGACACTCTTCTCTCAGTCTCACTTTCCATACGGATGCAACAAGCAATGGTTTGCTTTGACAAGGTTTTCTTTGACAATTCAATAATAGTGCCGCTTCAAGCTCTCCACAGGCCCAGCAATCAAAGAACGCTTTGATACCACATATTAGAAAATGAAATTAACTCAGAAACATTACAGAAAAACCACACACAAAGTAATGGCGGAAAAGAGGCTTCAACCTCATGGTATTCTCTTCATTCTCACTTATTAAAAGAATTTAGTTTACAATTTAAATAGATGAGAGACAACCTCTTAAGATATTTCGTGCTATCTTAGACTCCTTTTGTTGAGATAATTTCTCAGCAAACACCCACCAAGATAGGAGTTACTAAACTAACTCCAATCTTTGAGGAACAACCCAAGAGTTAGGCACATATTCCTAACTTGGAATATTTTATTTATTTATTTATTATTTTGGATTTATTATTGTTATGTGAGACAGGCTAACAATAAAATTGATTTTCCCTAAAAATGACTGCAATTCCTTTTTATTTCTTGGCAAACCAATCTTTTGAATAGCTTCTACTCTTCCTGGATCAATACAGATGCCACTTTCTGTTACAATATATCCAAACAACTTACCTTCTTGGACAACAAAAGATGATTTTTTTGGGTTTAAGGACAAAGCAAATTTTCTGCATTTGTCAAAAACTTGCTTCAAATGTTTCAAATGGTCTTCATCATATCTTGAATATACTGTGATGTCATCCAAATAGATGACCACAAATCTGTCCTTTCCTCCCTCAAAGGCAATCTCCATTGCCCTTTGAAAGGTTGCACCTACATTTATCAAACCAAATGGAATTTTGTTGTACATGAATGTGCCCCAGGGTGTGGTAAATGTTGTATTTTCTCTGTCTTTCTTGTCAACTGAAATCTGATTATAGCTTGAAAATCCATCAAGCATTGACAGTCTTTTGGATCCTAACACCTTCTGCAAGATATAATCCATCTTGGGTAGTGGATAGTTATATTTTATGAACACTGGTTCAGGTTACGAAAGTCAACACAAATCCTTATCTCTCCATTCTTTTTCCGGACCGAAACTATATTAGCTACCCAGTTAGAAAATCTCAAAGGAATAATTATCTTTGCTTCCCATAATTTTTTGATTTCTTTCTCACTGATTGCGAGCAGCTTGGGATTGATGTGTCTGATTTTTTGTGCTATAGACTTTGCATCTGTCTTCAGAGGAATCTTGTGCTCCATTATGCTCCTATCATAAGTTTTCAACTCACTATAAGACCATGCAAAAATATCATCAAATTCCTTCAGTAGTTTAATATATTTTGTTCTGGTTTCCAGAGGAAGGAATTTGGACACTTTGACTAATCTTGGCTGGTCTTTTGTACCAATGTTACATTCTATTGTACTCTCTCCATCAATTTTTCTTTCAGGCTTAACAAAAACATCGTTATTATCAAACAATATTTCTAAAGGAACTAAACCCTTAGGAATAAAGTTAGTTTTCACATCTATAATGTTTTTCCCAGCCATAGTTTTCTTAAAAGGGCTGTTATTTTGGTTTTCAACAATATCCTACTCATCATCAATTTGTATGTCTGCAAACTCTTCTACACACTCTGAAAATTTCGGAATCTCCCTGTCATCCTCAAATACTTTCCATTTCTTGATGTTATCTGGAATTGAAGGTCTAGTTTTTATTTGAACATCATAGACTGCCTTGAAATCTAGAGGAACTTTGAAATTACTAGCAGCAATAGCTAGTGAATCACCAATTTGATTTTCTTCTCTAGTGACAAAATATATATTAAATGCTGAAAAATAATGCTCAATCAAATCCCAGACTTCATTCCTATAATTCTTCAATTTTGAATTTTTCACTTGGTAATTGTTTCTCAATTGCTTAATCACCAACTCTGAATCAGCAAAGGCAATTAGTTGTTCTGCTCCGAAATATTTCGTTGCCTTCATACCCAGCACAAGTGCTTCATACTCAACAGTGTTGTTAGTGGTAGAAAATTGCAGTTTGTATGATATAGTCACCTTCTACTGAGTAGGAGAAATGAGGACTACGTTGGCTCCTAATCCTTCTCTTGAAGAGGCTTCGTCAAAGTACAATTTCAAGATTTTTCCTCCTTCTGAATGCTGCTCATTTGCACCTTGAAAGTGTTGTTTTTCACTTAATTCAGGTTGGAAACCATGATCATCAATAGCAAGGTTCGGAATTGATGACCCCAATTCCTTTTCTTCAACATATATGGGATGGTTTGATGGATTTTGCTGATCACTAGTGATGTAGGCCATTTGAGTTTCCCTATACAACCTTCTGAATTCCCCTCCAAATACTGGGATGGTAGCATATGACATGTCCATCTGAAGGGTACCTCCCAATTTCTTAAACCAAGATCTAGAAAGTAACATCCCAAATCTAGAAATAATGTTGGCAACCACAATGTCCATCACTAAGCTCTTCATAGGCAGCTGGGTAAGGGAAACAACCAAATCCTTAATCACTCCTAGACACTTGACTTTTTTGGAGTCAAAGGTGTAAAGTTCATGGTATTGCTTGGTGATCTCTAATCCCAATTCATCCATCACTTTCTTTGGCATGAGATTGTGGGAAGCTCCAGAATCTAACAGACAATTATGCAGCAATTTTTCATGTATATTGAGTGACAGGTAAAAAGGCAGTGAGTTATCATCATTTTGTTCTTGGACATGAAAACATATATAAATAGTGGGATGCTCATCCTCAAGGTTGACTAAATCAGGAGCAAGAGGAGGCTGCAACAGACTCTTAAAAGACTCTTTATATGCTGGATTTTTCAATAATTCCAGTAGTGGGACTGGAATTTTTATTTTATTCAATTCAGATTTGAAACCAAAATAAATTGGAACTAATTCCTTATTTTCTGCAGTAATTTTAACAAATGGGGCAGAATTTTGAGGTGGAGGAACCTCATTTACCCTGGCTTTCTATTTAGCAACTTGTTTATCTGAATCTAATTTTTGTTGAGGCTACTGAACAAGACCTTTGGATCTCAAAGGGTAATTTCTATTTTGAAGTTCCTGTTGTTTTTTAATCATTATGTGCATAAATTTGAGCATTCATATCATCTGAAAACAAACAAATTCTCGATCTATCTTCATATTCTTGTAATGTTAAACATGTTGACTATGAATCTTCTCCCACATGGTTTATTTCTTCATTTTCTTCCTCATTTCCTTGTTGTTCTTCTTCAGCAAAATTATTCAAAGGAGGCTGAACATTTTTATCATCATCATTCCTCCTTGGGCGTTGTAGGATTTTTTAAGGCTGAAAAGGCCTCTTGAAGGGCGCCTGATTTCTATTAGCTTCGTTTTGATTGGCTTTAGTAGCTAGTTTATTTTCTACCTCTAATTTTGACATCTTAGAGGCAAGTTCCTTGATCAAATTGGACATTTGATCGATATTTTCTTCTGATGAAAGAGACTAGGAAGAAGAAGGTTTTTCTTCTTTCATCTTCTTTTTGTCTTTTGATGCCTTTTCTTCCTCCATTTTAAATTTATTAGAAGCCATGAGATTAGACTACACTCCAATTGCAACCTCTTACATAAGGTTCGGTGTATGTGCTTTTTCAGCCCTCAACCATAAGGCAAACTCAGAATCTAAAGCATTTTCAAAATTTATCATAGTTGTGGTTTCAGTGGGTTTAATCTCTTTAGGAAATTTCTGATAAATCTTATTAAACCTTTTAGTAAAATCAGCTAAAGACTCATCTGCCTTCTTCTTCACATTTTCAAATTCAGTAAGATAATAAACATAGTCTTTCCTATCACCCCAATGCTTCAAAAATATCTCTTCTAATTCATCGATTCTTGTTATTGAATTTGGATCCAAACTTCTAAACCATTTTCGAGCTTCACCATCCAAACTCTAAACAAAGAGTCTTGACCAAACATATTCATGTTCATTATTCTGATTGTCAACATAACTATAGAAAGCCACTAAATGTTCTTCAGCAGAAAATCCTTCTCCCTCCCCATTGTATTTTGGAAGATATTTCAAGTAATCTCCTTGAGGAAGTGGATGAAAGGGTTGAGGGAGAACAAATGCCGCATATCTTGCAACCACTATCTTCTGCATCCTTGTAAGGGCAGGTTGGGCCATATTTTGTTGATGTACAACTGATGTAGTTGTTTGAGAAATAGGAATTACAATTGGTGAATTCTGTTTTTGATTTAGGACAGCAGAAAATTGGGGGTCTTGAGCTGATTTTTCAGGCTTTGGAACTGAGAAGAGTGGGTTTTCAAAAATATGAACAAAGGATGTCTTGACTTCTCCTTCAGTAGAAGAATCAGAATCTAAATTTTTCTCTTAAAGGGATGGAGTTAATTCAACCATATTTTGTTGAGCAAATAAATCTGATAAGTTAAAAGTAAGACTTTCAGGTACAGTCTCTTCAAGTGGATGAGAGGAAGATGACCCAACAGCTGGATTTGGAGAAAAAGGAAAATACTCTTGTTGAGGGATGATAAGAGACTAGTATTCAGGATGAGTGAAGGAAATTTAAAATAGTCTTGAAGCCTTCTTCAGTCAAAATATCCCTATCAAGAAAAGGTGCAATAACCAATGCTTGTTCTAATTCCCCTTCGGTAAGCACAAATTCTTCTGACTTCTTTTCAACACTTAGAAATTCAGTTTCTTCCTCTTTCACTAGAACAGTACTTATTTTAGATTTACTAGGTGATGAGTAAGAAAAACTTTCAGTTGAGCCTAGGTTAACAATATCTTTATTTTCTAGATGAGTAGCTTCAACTTGATATTTTCAGCAAAAAATTTTGAAACTAAAACCTCTTTAGATTCTAAAGTAGATAGAGGTACCTTTTGCTTTGGAACTTACTTTTTGTGTACCTTCTTCACTGACTGAGATGTGGCTTCAACTGATCTTTGTTTTCCTTTAGCATCTTTGATGATTTTCTCTGGGTCAGCAACCGGAGTCACGGTTGGAGATCTCTGATTCCTCCTTGTAGAATAAGGTCTTGAAACCCCTCTTCCTCTTTATGGAGTCACCAGGGGAACAAATTTTTGCAGTCTTGTTCAAGTCACCAATTCTTGTTCACCATCAAGAACTGATTATCAACAATTCATACAATAGGCTAGGGAGAATACTTTGTTACAAGGCATTCTTCTCCCAGCAGACGCACCAAAAGATGTTGGTGTTGGAATCATCACTTGGACTGCAGCAAGCGCCTGACCATACACATCTTAAACTCTACGGAAATTTTAATATTTTGTTTTATGGGATTGGAAGATGGTATAAACTCTGATTCATTAAAGAGAGATTTCGGTCAAATCCACAGTTCTACTAAAGAGGGTATTGGAAACTAATGTGGTAGCAAGGTGCAATTTTGTAGTCTATGAGGAGAGGAAATTATGAGATGAGAGAAGAATCAGTAGGTCTGTAAAAAAAAAAATCTACTGCATTTAGTAGAAATTCACAAAAGTAGGATTTTGACAATATTCCATTGAGAGAAAGCTATTTCTAGTCTGACAAGATTCTCACTGAAATATCATGAAGAATAATTACCATGAGTGATGCACTTCCACTGTTATAACATATATTTTATTAGGAATTCTCACTGTGTGAGACTAACAAAAACTGATAAAACACATAACATGCTTAAGAGATTAATAAAAACACATAACAGTATGATGATTTGCAAACTGGAACTAGAAGAAAGGAGATATGGAAACACAAGTAAAGTAGATAATACGCACATCAAATTGGTAATAAGTCCTCAGTAGTATCATTCTATTTCATTCACAGAAAATATTACATATCATATAAGTCAAAATTCTATAACCACTAACCAACCCTGACTTCATATCAGTTTGGCATATATATACAAAATATGATATTGTCATCTTCAATAGAAAAAGGTAAATCTGTTTCAAAAGTCATTACAACCTCGTGCAAGAGGTGAGGCTTATCCCTTAATCTGAATTACAAAGTGCAATATTAAAAACAAGATAAACATCATGAAGGCATCATGAATATTGTCACTCCGATATGGTTGTGTGAGATGGCAGCCTATTCAAAGACCACTCTTCTATTTTAGTGCAACCAATCTTCAGAAAAAAGTGTAAAAACAGTGGGAATGACATGTGGTTGTCTCCTAATAAATGTGGAAAACAGAAACATGATATTTCGGAGAAGGCTAGATAGTAGACACCTGTCAGCATCCATTGCAACTGAATAACCTCTCCACTTCATCGGTTTGATGTCACCATTACGATTCAAAACATAAAGTAGCCCATTTCCATCACATGTTGATATTTCGAAATAATTCCTACTTTCTGAGAAAAGGTAGCAATAACCGGAAATCATGGAACATTTACCCAAAAAAAATTCTCCAAGTCAGCCATGTTCTTCATTCATCAAAGATCCAGAATAGAAGCAACGATTCTTATGGCTTCTGCTTTAGTCACCCTTTTATCAGACCTCTTTTTCTCTGCTTGGCTTTTTGATTGAGATTTCTTCTTCCTTTCAAATTTGTCTTCTAGGATTTCTTCAATGTTGATAATTTCATCCCTTAGTTTAGGTTGGAAATCAGCTTATGTTTAGCCTGAGTTTTTTTCTTGGTCTAGTATGAGGTCTTTTGACATAGGGATCAGCAATGAATTTGGACCTCTTTCCTCCATGTATAAATTTACTAGACTCTGCCTCTTCATCTTTTGACTCTGTGTAATCAAGATCACTACTATCTTCAAATTAGGAATAGGAATGTGCTCATTTTTCTTCCTCTTCTTGATCGAAGAACACATGGAGGATACTAATTTAGCCAAGGTAGGCTCTGTCAGTTTCTATTTTCCTTTCTTGAGAGAAAGCAAAACTTGTGAGAGTGTGGACTCAATGAGAGATGTGCCATTGTTTGGTTGCACTTGATGAGGTGAATCAGGAATCTGGCTTGAACTTTTCACACCAGGTTTGACTTCCACTAGTGAGAAAATAGTCTTAGGTGCAAGAAGACCGGGGTTGACTTCCACTGGTTCTTCTGCCATGAAAATTTTCTTCTTAGGTTGGCTTCGTGAAGTGGAGGTAATTTTTCCTTTATTCTTTGACATAGGCTTCTTAAGAGATGATGGTGAACTACGTGAAACAGGGGCGGCACTGGTTTTCTCATGGATGTCTTTCTTCTTTGAACTCCCTACCTTTCTTATGGAATTAATACTGCTAAACCCTTCCTCTCTTAAAAACCTATCCCAAGTAATTTTCTTATTTATGAAATGATAGAAAACTGAAATTTTAATCAGCCCTCTTTGATACAAATTATGCGAGGGGTAGTTTGGACTTTTCTGTAGCTTGAGGGATATTTTAAGCAGAGATTTATACAGGAAATAGGGTAGGTTTAGAGGTTTTTCTTCTGAGATGTGGGCGAGGAATATCAACTGGTAACGATGAACAGAAGAAAACCTCCCTTCCCATGTGATGTATTTTTGGACTGAGCTAATAACATGCTGGCAATCGGCTTTGAAACAAGAAATATGAGTAGTTGAATTCCATTTCATATGATCATATTCGGGCTTAAGGTAGGAACTTAATTCTTCAGGCAGCGCTTTAATTTTAAACCAACATTCACCGTTTGCAGAAGACTAGGTTGCATGGGCTATGATAGCCTTGGAAATTTTGAATGTTTTGCTACCTAACCTGACCTTTTTTCCTTTGAAAGACTCAGCGAAAGCTTGAGCCAGTGCCACTTTCTCCCCAAAAAACTTCTGGAGGAATTTACACCAACCTGCAGATTTTAATTGTGATTTTTCTCATGCATCCACAAATCTTTTGTTAGCAGGCTCTGACCTATTTACCTTTCCTCCTTTCCCCATTTTCCGACAGCTAAATTGCTCATGAATACAACTGTTGAACTCTAGTTGCAATGTTGTCCATGAAACCTGAGACTGCTTGCTTTGACACCTAAGACTACTTGTTAGAAGACTAGTTTTTGTTTACCTATATCATACACAGAGGCCTCAGGTTGAGTATTCACTGAGCTCTCTTCTCTAATTTTGTGCCTATAATTACGACGAGTAATGACACAATTTTGAAATGATTCAAAAGCCAGTGCCAAGTCATCCAACTAAGCTTTCACGCTTCCACCTTATCATTATATGTGATTTCTTCGTACCATGCTTTCTTCCTTGTATAAATATTAATGTATCACAAAAATACCTTTTAACATGCATTACACACGAAACCATGGTTCTTGGGCCCGCAACCTAGTGACCAATCAGAAGCAATCACAAATCGGTCGCCCACAAATTTAACTTTACACTTATAATGGCTAAACCGTAAACTATGCGATTTTAAAAATCGTGCTGGTGTGCTATGCTGACACGTTCCCCTCGCCTCATCGCATCGCAAATCACTTAACATACCATGTGATTTCCTTAACAATAAACTTTAAAAACTGCGATTTTCGAAATCGCTCCATCTGCGCTTTAATCTCCACCGTTGATCTGCGCCCAGATCTAACAGTCTTGCTTGCTCTCCCTTCGCCTCATCGCATCACAAATCACTTAACATACCACACGATTGACTTAATTTTAAACTTTAAAAATTTCGATTTGTGAAATCACACATCTGCGCTTGAATCTCAACCGTCGGTTTCTTCCCTTTCAGATCGGTGATTGGATCCTGGTTGCCCGCTCGTTCTGCACGTGGTTCTTCTCCATCACTTCATTCCACAGTTTAATTCTTGGCGAGCTCCCTTTAAACATTCTCTGCTACTCTTCTTTGGATCTTCCACGTTGTTGGTCAATCTATTTTTTACAAGCTGCGCTTTGCTTTTAAAGAACTCTAGTTGCAACGAAGCCTTAATTTGCCTACTTTGAAAACTAATTACCTATTTACCTGTAGCCTCTTTACTGAGATAACCAAAATCTTAGTGAAATAGCTGTGCTTTTCGTTGTGTGGAATATATGACCTCCATTTCTAAGAAATAGATACCCTTTACTATATTATTGTTTTGACAATGAATTTGCAACAAAGGTAGCTATTATTCCAGACCAGATGACTGCAATTTTATTACCCAGACATCGACTAACCTTCAACATTAACATAAGTCAAAATAGAGATTTTGACTTATTTTAGGACTCTAAAACACTATGAAACCTATTCACTTAAAAATACCTTGATGTTTGGACTCTCTTTAACATATATTGGAAATGACTCAAACTTTGGACATGGACTAGGACACAATAAAAAAAATTAAAATAGTGACACAATGGCGATTACACCATTAACATTTTCAGTGCTAACAACTTCAATGGAACCATTATGGGAATTTTAGTTCTGTCCAAAAATGCACTTAAAACTCAATTTTGGTAAAAACATCTAAAAATTTAAAAACATAATTTATATACTTGAATATGCATAAATTGATAAAAATAAGGTATGTATGGATGGTATATGGTTGGATATGATGGAAACTAGGTGTACTTAATAAGAAAATTTTGATAATAAAAAAACGAGGGTCAACATCTCCCCCTTGCTGATTTGTAAGCATGTCCTCATGCTTTCTTTCTCCTCTTGGACCTGTTGAGCTCTGATGTAGCCACTGTACCTGATCTTGATGCCTCTCACTATGTTGCTTGTAGAAGACAATCAATTCCTTTGTATTGTTCTCCCTTGTAAATTGTATCCATTACCTTCTACCTCTCATACTTGTACTTCCATGTGTTTTTGTCACTAAGCCACCTATAAACTTTCTTGGAAAGAAGAGTATTCTTTTTTTTCTAGTTTCCCAACTTTCTCATTCAAATTTTCATTTTCTTTGATCAGTTTTTCATTTTTTTTCTTGTACATCTTATTTTCCTTTTTCAAATGCCTTTCTAGAATTCTGCTGACCTCTAATTTCTTTGTTAATTATTTTATCTTGTTAAGGTGCATCTTTCTCTCCTCTTCTCTTGTATCTTTGGAAAATGAGGTGGCTCCTACTTCAACATTGTCAAAGTATGATTCTTTCTCCAATGGTTCCTCATAAACTTCTCTTTTCATTTTCTCAATGATTTCATCAATTTGTTTTTTTGTGGGAGGTGGTTCAAACACTTGTATTTCAGGATCTTTTTCTTTGCTACTTGTTTCTTCTTGACTTTTCCTCCTATGCCTCCTAGGAATAGATAGAAAATATTTTTCCCTATCAACCATGGTAATATCCTGTTATTTCTTGGACCTAATCCTGGGATAGAAGGGAGAGTTCATTATGCTTCTTGTCTCATGGACTCACTTCAATTTCTCCTCTATTACTTGTTCCTCAAAATTATGTTGGGCTAAAAACACTAAACCCTTTCTTTTCACTTGATATTCTACAACAATTTTAATAAGCCCCTGGTGGTAGATCTGTGTTTCTTTGGTTTTAGTCTCATTTTTAACACTCTCTATCATTTTGACCAAGTTCTTGGAGAATAATTATGGTAGATTGATCTTTACGTCTCCCTTTATGTGTTGGAGTATTCTGATGTGATAAAGATGCACTACACTGTACCTGGTGTCACATGTGAAAAATATCTATATGACTAATACCAATTATGCCCATGGTTCATTAAACCACTCCCTTGGGATTCCCTGTAGAAATTATATGCACTAAGCATGCATATGTCCAAGATCCACCTGATCTCACACTATTTAACTTTATGCAAGATACTGAATCTATTCCACTTGTTAATCTTTTGCGGAAAAATTAATTGCACACACATGTGAAGCATAAACAAAAATTATCAATCGCACATAACACAGTTTTTAACCGGGAAAGCTTGAAGCTGAAAACCCAAAATATATATTGTGTAACATGGAGATCATATGACAATCTCATACAAGCATACAAAGCTTATCACAAGCCCTCAGTACAGTACAATCGTCATACACTAATCAGGCCTAATCTTGCAAATCCATGCACCGATCTTTGCCACCTGCTAGCCTGCCTCCACTGCGCAATCTCTGCTGAAGAATAGCTCTGAATGAATTCAGATTACTCCAACCTTGACTACTCAATCCTCATTGGCATCTCCATTGAGTGTGTGATACAATCAATGCATCACTATAGTCACAATAGATAGTCTATCTTACCCTTTCACCTATCTCTCCACTGGTCTCCACTGAAACTGCCATGCACTGTATTTAACTGATGTATTCTTCAGTTTATTAATGAGTTATTATTTATGAATTAATTAACTAATTAATTCACTCCACTCTCGCTAGTGTATCAATCAGTTAGACTAGATACAACTAGCTCAACTGAGTCTAACTGAGTTAAACTGAATACAACTCCATAACTACTTCTTCCAACTGTGTCATAACTTTTCCACTTGAGTTCTAACTGAGTCCTCCATGCAATAGCTCCAGTAAACCCTCAGTAATAGTGTAATTCCTTCTGTCAGCTGATGTGCCACATCTGTGCACTGAACTGAAGTGCTCCAAGAGAATAAGTTGTTGTTTAGAGTTTGATTATTATTAAGAGTTAATAATAATTGACATGCATCTATTTTTAGATTGACGATCTATAAATAGACTTCGCCCAATATTCTAAAAATATAATTTCATCTATTTTTCCAACTTGATCAACCATCCATAAATAGCATCCTGCAACTTCTGAAATATGATCATCATGTCTAAAAATAGACATAGTCTAAAAATAGACTTGCGCTAAAAATAGCCTACGGGCCCACTTAGTGAAGGCGACTCTTTTCACTGAGCTCATCATCTTGTTGAATCTCAACATTCCCTTTGTCCTATCAAATGATCCATTTCTATGTTTTTCCAAGAAGAAATTACACCCTTTGTCCTTGAAGTGTGAGGCCTTATGGTATTGTTCTCTTGAAAGTAAAAGATCTAGAGCTTGGGAAATGAATTCTGGGCTTAATGGAATAGATAGGTTCCCCACCATTTTTTTTTCCTCTCCATAATTTAAAAAAAAAAAAAAATAGTGATACTTTCATTGTGCCTATTAAATTTTTGTAGGAAGCCTATCAATCCAGCCTGATATAGTTTTTCTGTAGTTTCCTTTTCCCAATTCTCTATCTAGAATTGATTTGGCTCTTTTCTGGTGGCCATGTGCTCTATAAACCAATTTATATACCCTTGTACTGTCAAAATTCTCATCATAAAACAAAAAAACAAAAAACAAAAACAAAAACAAAACAAACAAACAAACAAAAACAAAAACAAAAAAAAACAAACAAACAAACAAACAGACAAACAAAAAAACATGCATATATATCTTTGTCAATTCATTCATGCATTTTATTCATGACAATTATGCTTACCTCTTCTCTGAATCTCCTCAAAAGAAATGAAATTATTTGACTTGTGAATCTTCTTTAACCCTTTGCAAGAATGAATCCACTTCTTTCTCAAAAACTGATAAAAAAATTTTTTATTTATGTATAAAGATCATAAAAACATTGTTAAAATGTTTGTATTACTCTATCTCCCATTTTCAATCTCTATTTTATCAAATTCTTAAAAAAAAATCTCCTCTGTTTTTGGTGTAGAAATGAATTATCTGCCTCTAAAACGAAATTCATTGTGTAAGAATCAACAAAAATAATCTTACAGTGTCCTATTTCTCATGAATTCATACTTGATCCCTCTTCTACAAAGATAAATTCTCACTTTGCATTCGAAATTGAAACAAATTTGGCTCATTGTTTGTATGAAAACAACAAGAAATAGCTCACTGTGTTTTTCGAAAATCACACACTGTGTAAAACTCTATTTTTTTACATGTGACACCATCGTGGCTGTGTATGGAGGATTTTGATTTTAGTTACCTAATTTGGAGCAATCCTGGAGATATCTCTGAGTTCAACCTAGTGCTCATGTGTTTACACAATGCTACTTCAGTTAAAACTCCTCTCCATCATTTAAAGATTCACATATTTCATAGGTGGCAGAGTCAGGTTTAATGGTGGCAAAGACCCGAATTTATAACTGGATTTTGACTCGTTGTTAAACAACACATCCTAAACAAAATCTCGAGCTTCACTATCTCTAAAATTCGTTCAGCAGTGAGGAAAATATGGAATCAATCCTTACCTGTTCACTTTACGAAATTTTTGCAGTTTGCTGGAGCACTCAATCAACTCGGCGAACAGAGATCTCGGCCTTCAATCTTCGTTGAAATCAATGCACATCCTTCTTATGCATATGTTTGCACAACGTTTTCCTCTTCTTCCTGAGCCTGAATATGGCCATGATGGTGAAAGAAAAACGTTAACACAAAGCTCTCATTGTTTTAATGGTGAATGATTATAGTAGTCTTCCACAGGGTATGAATGTGGCACTACATAGTGTTTTTGAAATGTGTTGACCATTTCATATGTCAGCGTTATGACTCACATACCTCTGTGGTTGTGTTCCTTTGTCTTGTACATTGTCCGTCCTCCACGGTGTTTATACACGTCTTGTCACCACATCCCCATGTTCTTTGTAATAGTCGCCCTCATTACATTGCATGCCCACACCTTAGTTTGTATGCATCATAATTCCATGTCTTTTCAACCATCATAGCATTAAATTTTGTTTGCTTTTTCGCACTTAGGCTTTCTCATATTTGCATATTGCGCCCATACCTTAGGTTTTTTCATATGACATGTTTGCATATTGCACTCATTCCATATCTTAGGTTTTGTAATTTTTATGCACTTTTCTTACTTTATTTTAAAATGACCATAGGATAGGTCATTTTAAAATTAAATTTTTCCATTATGACACTAACCTTGTGTGGTTTTTGTAGGTCGACCAAAATTACTTAAGGGAAGAATATTGAGTCCTTTATTTTTTATCAAAATGCTTATAAAATGTTTGGGATTAATGTAAAGGTATATGGAATGATGAATAGAAATGCGGTTAATGTAGGAAGGTTAATGTAGGAAAGGATAATGAATAGGAATTTTGTAGGGAATAATAGGATTATAATGAATGAAATATGATTATGATGGGTAGGATAATTAAGATAGTGTTTTGTTTTATGTGGAATGTAGGTAGGATTTAGGTAATAAAAATGTAAAGTGGTAAGTGTAATGGAATGCATATAAAGTTAAATTAGTTTTAACAATTTCTAGAAAAAAATTTAAAAAATCGAGAGATTTTAAGAGCAAAATTTTTTACACTTACTGTACTTGTACTCTCGTAAAATAGCTTGATGTCAATACTAGTTCATGATGTCCTTTGATCAAAATATTGGTTGATGGATGACGATCTCCTCATGATCATAATGATGGTTCTTAAAAGATAAATTATGATGGAATGTAGACAATTATTTTTGCTTTCATGTTTTTGCATCTGATATTGACTCAAGTTCCTTGAATGTTGATGTTGTTCAAGTCCCTTCTGTAATTTGTAAATGATGTTTCGAGTCACTTTTGACATGTACTTCGATTCCCTTCTTCACTGATATTGTAAATAATGTTTTAGGTCCCTTATGCATGATATTTTCAACAATGTTTCAGGTTTCTTCTGTCATGTAATTCAGGTCCCTTCTGCAATACAGCTGCTCAAACTATTGCATAGTTTTACTACAAACTTCCCTCTTACTTATGTTAAGACTTGTCCTCAAGTCTTGCATTTCTTGGAGGATATAGGCCAAAGTAGTTGGTTTTCCGATATGAATTCAAGTTTATATTGTGCCAGTCTCCTGGATTTTCACTATCAAACTCTTTTATGATTTTTTTAATTTTTATATATTTTTTTCTTTTCATCATTTTTTTATTCTTTTATTTTTATTTATTTTTTTTTATTCTGGAAGTAAGGAAGGCATATCACTATTTTGTTCCATTATTTCCATATCAGTTTCTGTTGAAATTATTTTTAGAAAATCCCCTTTATTGATAAGTTTATTATAGACTTTAAGCCTATGTCCATTAACTAAAAATGAAATTGATGCTTCATCGATTGTTTTTATTTTGACTGCTCCATTGTCAAAGATCTCTACTATCTCATATGGCCCAAGCTAATGAGTTGTAAACTTTGCTTTGAAATCCTTAAACTTGGAGTCAAACAATAGTGCCCAATCTCCTTTATGAAAAACCTTATTTTTAATGAATCTGTCATGCCATTTTATTCTCTGTCATTACGCTAGAGATGTATGTTCTACTGCTTGTTGTTTTATTTCATCCAGTTCATTTAACTGCATCACTCGTTGTTTTTGTGCTTCAAATAGTTCCATTCCCAATTATGTTGCAATTTTATATGTATGAATTTGAAATTCAATGGGTAACAGGACTTCCTTACCATATACCAACTGATATGGACTGAATCCAGTTGTGTTCTTACATGTAATCTTGTATGCCCATAATGCATCTCTCAACTTTTCCGACCAGTCCTTTATATTCATCTATATAGTTTTTGTCATGATATTCTCCAAAACTTTGTTAGTGGACTCCACTTGTCCATTGTCTTGGGGATGGTACGGATTAGATTTTTTGTGTTTGATTTTATACTTTTCCGTAAGATCCCTTACAAGTTTGGAGGTAAATTGTGCTCCCTGGTCTATAACAATTTGTATTGAAACTCCAAACCATACAAATATTTCCTCAAATAGAAAAGAAACCACTGTCTCTTTTGTTTCTCTTGCCATTGCCTTTGGGTCCACCCACTTAGTAACATAATCTGTACATACTAGAATGTACTTCTTTCTGTTTGAGGGTGGGTTTATTGGTCCCACAAAGTCTAGAGCCCATTGCTCAAATGGTTCTATGAGTACTTGTGTATATAATGGCATTTCATTTGATATCACAAGTCTTCCAGTTCTTTGGTAGTCGTCACATCTCTTAACATAGGCTTTGGAATCCTTGAAGATTGTTGGCCAGTAATAGCCAAGTTTGAGCACCTTGTATGATGTCTTGTCTGCAAAACGACCACCACATGGCTCGTCATGACATGCTTTCAAAATATCTAGAATCTCGTCTTCTCTAACACATTTTCTTATTAATAGATCATAACTGGTATAAAAGAGGTCACCATTGAACCAACTATATCTAGCACTTTCTCTAATTATATTTCTTTTATGTTTATTTATGTAATGGGATGGTAATATTCCAGATGATAAATAGTTGGCTACATCTGCAAACCATGGAGTTTTAATATTTATAGCAAATAAATGTTCATCTGGAAAATTATCTGAAACAAGATTTGATCGACAGGTGAATGAAGCCTTGATATAAAGTCTGCTACTTGATTATCCTTACCTGGTCGATCTCGTACAATGATGTTAAATTCTTGCATCAATAACAACCATCTAGTAATTCTGCCATTTGTAATTTCTTTGTTCATTAAGTATCTTATGGTTGAATGATATGTGTGAATGAATACTTGATAACCTGTTATGTAATGCCTAAAATTATTAACTACATGCACTATAGCTAACATTTCTTTTTTTGTGACTGTATAGTTCAATTCTTTCGATGTTAAATTTTTGCTTATAAAGTATATGGCATAACTAAACTGGTCTTCCTTCTGTCCAAGTGATCCTCCTATAGCTGTGTCAGATGCATCATTAGATATATGAAATTGAAATGACCAATTCGGTCCTCGAAGAATGTGTGCAACTAACAATTTTTATTTTAATATTTGAAATGCATTTTGACAATTATTTGTCCATTGGAATTCAACATCTTTTGCAAGTAACTTGAATAGAGGTAGAGCTATTTTACTAAAATTTTCGATGAATCTTCTATAATAGCCTACATATCTAATACAGGTGGATATTGGTGGCCACCCACCTATTCCACTTGGGGCCCCACCATTTTCTCTTTCAGTTTTTCAGTTTCCGCACAACTTACTATTTTTAGCAATTTTTTGGGTCCTGAACTTCCGGAGCCGTTTTGAGGCCCTAAACAACGTTTTTTGGGCATCGTTTGTCTGGAAAATAGAATTCTATTCCAAAATTGATATTTGCCGCAATAGTTTTAGTCCTCGGATAGGTCTTTCTAACGATGTATCATACATGTCAAAAGGAGATCGTATGCCGAAGTTACGTCCCCAGGAAGTTGAAACACCAATTTACCCAAACGGGGCCCATAGTTTTGGCGCTTCATCTCCTAGGGTTATTTTTTTGGACATTTAAAGTTCTCCATTGTTTCTCAATAATAAATAGGCCCTCGAGCCTCATTGTAACATAGTTCATAGGTCTGTAGCTGCCACATCTCTTCTTAGAGATTCGCTACCAGCACCCTAGCTAGTTTATTTCCATTCTATTTGTAAGTAAATTTCAATTCTTTGATATTAACGAAATGAAGTGTTATTTCTGCTGCATCTTTGTATTTGTGGTTATATGTGTATTCTGTTGCGTTCCTACATAAATCTGGATCAGTAGTATCAAAGCGGTCTTCTTTTTCTCAATCCTTCTTTGCATGTCCCCAACAAGGTCGAGGTAGAAGGAGTTAGGGCTTGATCTGGTGGAACCTTTGCAAGATCATCCTCGCAAACCCCGACGGACGCCCATGGGGGATGAAAAGAAAGATGAGGAAACAGGAGATCCTATCAAAATATTGCTCGAGGAGGCCCTTGAAAAACAAAGGAATGTGATGATGGATAACTTTGCCCAGATCCTTCAACAACTGCCCACCGACGACGCATCTGTATCCAGTAGCCACTTTAGAGCCACGATTCCCTTTAAGGTACAAGTAAACTTTGACATTCCCATATTTGACGGTCAAATAGATGCAGATGTCGTAGATATATGGTTGAATCTATTAGAAAGATATTTATCGGTTCATGACTTTTTCAATCGGGAGAAGATTATTTTTTCACTCCTCAAAGCTACCCCCCATGTCAAGGACTAGTGGGAAACCTACTCTGAGACAAAGGACGAGACAGAACCCTCTTTATTCTCAGTCGTACCCACTTGGAATTGTTTCTGAGATGCCATCAAGGAACAATACTATCCCGTGGGGAGCTATGAGGACAAGTACATACAATGGACCACACTGCGGCAACAAAGGGATCAAGATGTGCATGAGCTGACGAATCTGTTCCATACCCTGGGCACAAAGTTGGGTCAGAGAAACATTTGGTGCTAAAGTATCGCGGTTGTCTGCATAGATTCATTCAGGAGGAAATGGAGTTCCTCGACATCTCCTCACTTGGTACGGCATACTGGTACGCTGCCAAGATTGAGCAGAAATTCAAACAGAAGAAGTGAGACTTTGGATCTGCAAATCAAAAGCAAGGGAAAGGTGCCCCGAAACCACAAACCAAAGGACAAATCCAAGGCATGGTGGCCCAAGACAGCCTTCCAAATCCATAAGCAAAGAACAACACCGCGAAGCCAAAGAAGGACATGGGAAAGTGGTGTGAGTTCCATAAGAGCTCCACTCACAACACAAGTGAGTGTCAGGCCAAGCAGTCACTGGTGGCCGAGATAAGGGCTTCTAAATCAGATGCATGCTCTGACTCTGAATCAGAACCTGACAAGGGGAATGACAAGGGAAGCAGATTATTGATGCAGAGCCCAACACCATTGTTGCCACTACGAAGATCCAGAAGGAGGAACCAGAAGATCCAGAGGAGGCAGAGTGTCTCTTCCACTCCCAGATGTGGGTAAAGGGTTTCCCGCTACAATTCATTGTCGATAATGGGAGCCAAAAGAACCTCATTTCAATAGATTTCATGAATCGGTTGGGCTTGCTGACCACAGTGCACCCACAACCATACACCATCAGGTAGCTTCACCAAGGACGGGATCTCCGCGTCAACCAGCAGTGTCACCTTCCCTATAGCATCAAGCCCTTCACGGATGAGGTATTGTGTGACATTGCTCCTATTGATGTTTCTGATGTACTATTAGGCCAACCATACTTGTGGAAGTGACATGCTGTGTATGATTCCCGGCCTTGTGTTGTTGTTTTTACTTTTGGAAATAAGTTGTACAGGATACCAAAGGTACCACCACCTCCCACTATCTCTTTGGTTACTGCAAAAAAATGCAGTAAGCTCATTTCCCAAACCAGGAAATTTGTTTTCCTGATGATCCGCCCCTAAGGCAAGAAGAAGATTATGGCCACGACCTCCAGACATGGCTCCTCTACACGACAAAAACAAATGGACAAGGTTGTGGAGGAGTACGGGGACATCTTCACCTCACCCACAGGGGTGCCTCTACACTGTCAGGTCAAGCACCCCATTAACCTAACCCCAGGTGTGCTACTACCCAATGGACCAATTTATAGGTGCTCTGTTCTGGAGAATGATGAAATTAAGAGGCAAATTCAGAAGCTTCTGCAGAAAGGTCACATCCGGCCAAGTTCATCGCCCTGTGGGAGCCCGATCGTGTTTGTACAGAAGAAGGATGGGACTTGGAGACTCTTTATTGACTATTGGGCGCTGAACAAGATCATTGTCTGGAATAGGTACCTGATCCCACGGATTTATGACCTTCTGGACAAACTCAAAGGGGAAAAATATTTCAGCAAGATCGACTTGAAGTCTGGGTATCACCAGGTACCAATCGAACCCTCTAATGTGTGGAAGACTACCTTCACAGCCAAGGAGGGCCTTTTCGAATGGCTCATCATGCCTTTTGGGTTGACGAATGATCTCGCAACCTTCATGAGGTTGATGGATGACATCTTGCATCCATTCACCAACTCATTTGTAGTGGTGTACTTGGATGACATTGTAATATTCAGCCAGACTTGGGAAGAGCACCTCCACCACATCCGAGAAGTCCTCCAAACAATATGGTAACACAAGTTGTGTGCCAATTTGGAAAAGTGAACTTTTGTCATGGCCCAGGTTCAATATCTAGGATACATTATTGATGAAAGGGGGGTGCATGTGGATCTAGCCAAGATCCAAGTCATTCAGGATTGGCTAGCCCAAACAGAGCTTCGATGCTTTCTGGGTCTTGCTAATTTCTACCACAGGTTCGTGTTGGGATTCTTTCATATCACTTGGCCCTTGATTCAAGTCACCAAGGGAGGAGCGAAAGAAAAATTATTTTGGTCGGAATCTCAACAGAAGGCGTTCGTAGAATTGAAACATCGCCTCTGTTCTGCCCTAGTGCTCACATTACCAAACTTGTAACAACCATTTGAGATCGAGACAGATGCCTCTAACTATGTTATTGTGGCAATTCTTACTCAACAGGGGCATCCAGTGACATATCACAGTGAGACATTGTCTGACATAGTTCGCAAGTATCCCACTTATGAAAAAGAAATGTATTCAATTGTGCAGGATTGTCGACAATGGAAGCATTACATTTTGGGGAAGGAAACAATCATCCACACAGACCACCGACCCCTGTATTTCATACGGACACAAGGGAATTTGCAAAACGATCACCATCAGAAGTGGTCCACATATCTACAACAATTTCATTTGAACATCAAGTATAAGAAGGGTAGCACCAATAATGTTGCCGACTGCCTCAGCCGACCATCGATCGTGGCCATAACCACAGTTCTCAACTCTTGTGGGCACGATACTTCTGATTGGCCGCTTCTCTACAAGAGCAATCCATAATTAAGCCACACATACAAGGCACTCTTGGGGGGTACACAAGTTCCAAATTTTCACCTCCAAGATGCATTGTTATGTCACTTGGGACACATTTGTGTTCCTTCAAGTGAGCGTGCTAAGATTATATGGGAAGCGCACTACAGTCGAGTTGTTGGGCATTTTGGGGTCGAGAAAATAGTGGAAGTACTGTAGAAGTATTTCTATTGGCCAAACCTTCGACAGGATGTCGAGAAGTACATTAGATCCTACACTGCTTGCGCCATTACCAAACCGACCATCAAGAAGCAAGGACTCTATACTCCGCTACCTACCCCTAGTCGACCTTGGGAATCCATCTCCATGGATTACATGTCAAGACTTTCTTCTACTAAGCATGGAAATGACTGATTTTTTGTGGTCATCGACAGATTCTCAAAGATGGCCATTATGGCGGCCTGCAAGAAGAATATCACAGCAGAAGCCACTTCTAAACTCTTCTTTGAACGAGTGTGGGTTCACTTGGGGATCCCACAGTCTATCATATCAGATCATGACAGCAGGTTCCTCAGCACATTTTGGTCCAACCTCTGGTCAATGTTGGACACCAAGCTCACCAAGTCCACAGCTTTCCAGCCCCAAACTGATGGCCAGATAGAGGTCGTCAACAGGATGATTGTACACATTTTGCGCATGTACAATTCAAAGAATCCACGCACATGGGATGAGAGCCTCCCCTATGTACAACACAGTTATAATTAGGCTCTCCACAGCTCAATCGGCCACATCCCCTTTCAGGTGGGCTTGGTATTCTAGCCACTATGTCCCATTGACGTAGCCATGCCATTTGCGGCTACTCTGGCCAATTCGGCTCATGTCCAATCTGAAGCTGAAAAAGTGAACAACTTCATCGAGCTCATTCAGCACATCCGCCAATGGGTTCATGACATATTGGATAGAGCCAATTTTAAGTACAAGCAATGACATGATCAACATCGGGTACCACACAACTTCCAGGTGGGCGAAAAAGTGTGGCTACATTTGCAGAAAGAGCACCTCACTGGACCCCACCGCAAGCTTCGCCCACTCCGATATGGGTCATACACCATCACTAAGGTTGTAGGGAACAATGCCTTCGAGCTCAGTATTCCACCATTCCTTGGTCTGCACCTAGTATTCAATGTAGACCGCCTTTGTCCCTACTTCCCACCTCTACTGGACACCTCTGGCACTGCAGAAGAACTCACACCAAAAGAGTTAAACCCAGATTGCATGGAACAGGCCACCATAGATTGTATCATGGACATGAAAATCAAGAAAACTCGCCAACGGAAGATACAACTGTATCGGGTTGTCAAAGCTGGCCAACTCCTGCACCAAGGCAAGTGGTTCACCAAGGACCAAGTTCAGCAGAAGTTTCCTCATCTCATGGAGGAACTCAACGCAATGGGGACCATTGCTTCCTAAGGGGAGAGGAATTATCTAGGTGGATATTGGTGGCCACCCGCCTATTCCACTTAGGGCCCCACCATTGTCTCTTTCAGTTTTTCAATTTCAGCACAACTTACTATTTTTAGCAGTTTTTCGGGTCCTGAACTTACAAAGCCGTTTTGAGGCTCTAAACAACGTTTTTTGGGCATCATTTGTCTAGAAAATATGATATTTTTTTGGAATCAATATTTATGGCAACATTTGTATTCCTCAGATAGATCTTTCTAATGATGTATCATACATGTCAAACGGAGATCGTATGCCGAAGTTACGTCCCCGGGAAGTTGAAACACCAATTTACCCAAACGGGACCCATAGTTTTGGCGCTTCATCTCCTAGGGTTAGGTTTTTGGACGTTTAGATTTCTCCATTGTTTCTCAATAATAAATAGGCCCTCGAGCCTCATTGTAACACATTTCAGAGGTCTGTAGCCGCCACATCTCTTCTCAGAGATTCGCTACCAGCACCCTAGCTAGTTTATTTCCATTCTATCTGTAAGTAAATTTTAGTTCTTTGATTTAATGAAATGAAGTGTTATTTCTACTGCATCTTTGTCTTTGTGGTTATATGTGTATTCCGTTGCGTCCCTGCATAATCCGGATCAATATCCCAAGAAACTTCTTACTTCCTTTTGTGTTGTTGGTGGCATTAAATTCACAATGACTTGTATTTTTGTTCGGTCCACCTTGATTCCTGAAGAGGAAATATGGCATCCCAACACTATCCCTTTAGTTAACATCATAAATCATTTTTCATTACTGAGGGATAGATTTTTCTCTATGCATATTTTCAAAACTTTTTCAATATTTTTCAAACAATCATCAAATTTTCCTCCATATACAGTGAAATTATCCATGTATACCTCTACACATTCATGGATTATATCAGAAAATATTGCAAGTACTGCTCTTTGAAAAGTAGCAGGTGCATTACCTAACCCAAAAATAAAAAAATTATATGCATATGTTCCCCATGGACAAGTAAATGTGGTTTTATCCTGGTCTTCCAATGTTATCTTAATCTAATTTTACCCACTAAATCCATCAAGAAAAGAAAAGAATTTCTTTCTAGCTAATGAATCTAGTATTTGGTCAATAAATGGTAATGGGAAATGATATTTTAATGTGGCTTTATTCAGCTCCCTATAGTGTACACATATCCTCCATTTTCCATTTTTCTTTAGCACCAAAACTAAGGTAGAAACCTATTGACTATCAGAAATAGGATGTGGCATTTAACAGATATATATCCTTGCATAGCAAGAGAAATCTGTAGGCTACCTGGCACACAAAGCAGACTCAGTATAAATATCAAACAAGACTCCAATCCTAAAAGACCCGGCCACTTTAGATTCTTCCCTATGCTCGCACATGGAGATGCAGGTTGCTCAAGTCTTACTCTAGACTCTAGACTCAGAATCGAATGCCTTCTCTTTGGCCCAAGATCTTCTTAAATAGCCAAAGAATTTCTATATCCGAGAGACTCATGACTCAAAAGTAAAGATTCTCGTCTGATCATCTGTGCCCGCATATCAAATCTTGGGTCATCTCTTTACCTAAAGCAAATCGTCTGAAATAGATTTGATAGTCCCGTGCAAGGGTATCAAAATATTTTACGGATGTCATAAGGAAACTAAAGTAAATCGTCCAAAATAGATTTGATAGTCACGTGCAAGGGTATCAAAATCTTTACCATTATTACATGACAGAAAGTAAAATGTCAGGAAGCATTGCTTTCGGGTAACACCGAAGTGACATCCGCGCAGAGCTTCAGTGACATAGCTATGTACTAAGTGTAAGTGTGTGTACAAAATCGAGATTCTTTTACGAAGAACCCATGAAAGAAACGTCTAACTCCATTGTCGGTTAGAAAGACTTTACAGTACAAAGAATGCAACTTGTGGAGGTGTATAGTAACTATGTCGGAAATGACCTATTAGATAGGTGGAAAAGTATTGAACTGTCACTTCCTTTTCTGATTCCCAAATCTTACTTTCATGATCTTTTGGCAGCTGGAGGAAATTTATCCGTTCAAAAGGATTGGCATCGGGATCTGATTGTTGATGGAAATCATTGTATTCCATTTGAGTTCCATCGGTACTTTGGGCAAGCTGTCTTGCACTGATCCTTTGGGCTACGAACCAATGAGTATGACCGCATATTCTCAAAGCATTTAGAAAAGCAATATCTTCTAGTTCAATCATATCTTTAAGTGTTTTGTACAAGACTCTTGTCTGAAGCATGTCGGGTGCAGAGAATCCATCAATCTTCAGTCTGGTGAATTGATAAGGCATTGTAATAATACCACTGAGTCCGTAAATCTTCCACCATCCTTCAAACCAATCTGGAAGAGGATCTTCTTGATTTATCCTTTCTGTTGGCCAATTTTCATAGCTAAAATCAAATTGTAGATGATAGAAGAAATTAGAAGAAATATTTTCCAAATTCATCATCTGGGAAAAGGCAGTCTTCTGTCTTTCAGGATCATAATTGTTTCTCCTAGAAGGATTATTAAACCTTCTGATTGTTAATCTGCAATTTCCAATTCTGTTATCTTCTTCATAAAAGATTTCATAACATATGTTACCAATGTGAACCAAATAATCAAGCTCTTGAATGGCAAAATCATTTTCAACTTCTTGATCATCCCAAGTCCAGAGATTGGGAATACCTTCTCTCCACCTTATCTCCTTTATTGGATACCAGTCATCATCATGATCTAAAAGCCTACTGGTACTACTGATATTATCATATCTGACCCATCCATGGACTGCTTCTATTTCAATATAATCCTCAGATATTCTAATGAAATTACAAGTTAGAGAATGAATAGAATTCTTTTCTAAAAATTCTTTAGACAGCATATCAGCAAAAGAATTCTTATGACCAGGAATGAATTCTATTTCAAAGTTATATTGACTGAGGGTCATCATCCATCTTACCATGGCAGCATCTTCAAAATCGCATTTCTGGATGGCGAACTTTAATGTCTGACAGTCAGTTTTTACTAAAAAATTTGTATAGATCACAAAGTCTTTGAATTTCTCTATTCCCAAACAGACTGCTCTGAGTTCCTTCTTGAGGCTTGCCCAATTCTTTTGATTTTTTGACCATAATCCAGAGGCATACTGGCAGATTTCTAGTGTAATTTTTTCTTGTTCTAGATCTTCTTGACAGAGAACGGCTCCCCAACCTATATTACTTACATCTATCAAGATCACTTTCTTCCAATTTTCTTGAATTGGACTAAGAGGCTGGATTCTGCGAATTCTTTATTTAATCCTCTAGACAGCTCTGGTGCATTCTTCATTCCATGGGATGGGTTCCTTTTGCAGTCTTTGATTCAAAAATTTTCTTTCTTGGGCACAATGTTGAATAATTTTGAAAACATAATTAAGGCTTCCTAGAAACCTCTGCAATTGGGTTTTCTCCAAAATTTCATTAGGGAAATTATCAATGAAGTCTAGACTTCTCTGGATTACCTGGTAGGAGCCAAATTGTATGTTGTAGCCCAAAAAATCTATCATTGTCCTGAATAACTTCATTTTTTACTCAGAAAGAACTATTCCTTTTTCTTTAACTCTTTGGAGAAATAACTTCAAATGTTTTATGTGAGCAGGAATATCTTTTGAATGAACCAAAATTTCATCTATGTATTTCTTAAGGAAATCTTCCATACCTTCAAAGGTTTCATCCATGATGCACTGGAAGGCTGAAGGAGAATTTATCAGTCTAAAAGGCATTATATTCCACTCAAAATGGCCTTCAAGGACTGAAAAAGTAGTTTTCCATTTGTCAGATTCTTTAATTCCCACTTGCCAAAATCCTGACTTTAAATCAAATTTAGAAAAGATCTTGGATCTGGAGATCTGTGCCAAGATGGTAGATGGCTTTGGAAGTGGATAAGCATCATAGTCCAGTAAATTATTCAAAGGTTTATAATTTACTACTAGCCTGGGTTTTCCTCTGGCTATCTCTGCATATTTATTAATATAAAATGCAAAACAGGCTATTGGACTCTTACTTTTTCTGATCAGCCCCTTTTGTAAGAGATCCTTGATCTCTTTCTTGCAGAGAATCATTTGTTCCTAGTTCATTGGGATGGCTTTTGATCTTCGGAGCTTCCCATTAAAATATTTCTTCAATGGTACCTCCACTTCATGCTTGTGCACATGCCAAAAAGCATTGGGGTCCTCCGAACAACATTTTAAAAACTTATTCTTGAGATTGACTATTTCTTTATCAAATTTCCCTTGTTCAAGATTTTCATCAATTCTGAGAATTTCCTTTTTCTTTTCCATTTTTGCTAATAGATTTTCCAATATTTCAATCCTCTTTATTCTATTAGGAGAACTAGAATTGATGAAAGGGAAAATTAATTCTTTACCTTCTAGCTCCAAAAAGTAGCCAAATCTCCTTGTATGCAGGTCAAACTTTGCTCCATGTTTTTGGAAATTCTGAAAGAAAGGTATCCCTAGGTACATTGCACAATCCATACCTGTAACAATGGGACAAACAACTTTGATTCTGATTGAATCTGTCAGAAAAATATCAACTGAGGCTTCTGAAGTTGTTCTAATATCACCACTGGTTGTTGTGACTTTTGGACAACTAGTAGGTCTTCTGAGATGAGACTTTATCACTGTATCACTTACAATATTAAGTTTGGAACCAGTATCCATAAGGACTTTCCAATATTCAATTTTTGAACCGATTCTTACCTTTAATTTGATACAGTACATTACATCTCCAGTAATTTGATTGCAGCCTAAACCACTTCGATCATCTTTTGTTTCTTCATCATAATGATGCTCATGAATTTCTACTCCTTTAAAGGGCTTCTGATGGTAGATGTAATTTTGTGTTTGTCCTGAGAAAACAGACTAGGCCGAACTGGATCCTGGTTCATTTTCAACCTTTATCTTTTTGAGCTGACAGTACTGATGACTTTCAATACAAAGTCTCCTATTCTCTTTTACTATCTTTCTCAGTTCTTTGATTGCTTTGTGAATACTGGGCAATGTCTGTGGAAGGTCTTCTCCAAAGTCTTCCTACCTGAATTGTCTTGTTAAAGCTTCAACTCAAAAAGAGAGGCTGGTGGCACATATCCTCTGTTAGGATTATTCTGATTTGGTGGTCTGGAGTTCAATTGCTTAAGCAACAATTATTTATTCATGTCTTTCAGCTGGGGGTCTATGGCTGCCATCATTTGAGTGAACAAATTTCTTATTTGTTCATCTGCCTCTGATTGCTTCATCATATTTATTGAATGACATTGACAAACATCTGGATCACTGCAATCACAATCATCTTTAAAACATTCTTCACAATGTGGATCATTGCAGTATTCTTCATCAGAGTCAGAAGTATCAGAATCAAACCTATTTACATTATCTGATTCTTCTTCACTAGTTAATTCATCACAGCTATCAGGAAAATTCATATAATTTACCTTACCAGATTTGTTTCTGTAGAAAACTTTCTTTTTACCTTTATCTGGTTTTCCTTTCTTCTTGTCTCTTTCTAGATCTGGAAAATTTGGGGAAATATGTCCTTTCTTTCCACAGTGGTAACATTTAACTTCTTTCTTTCTGGAATATAGTTGTGTTCTTTTATAATCTTTGGGTTTTTTCTGATGAATGATTCTTTTGCCTGAAAAATTCTTTGAAGAATACTTTTTCTTCTTACTCCATTCCCTCCCCTCTGAATTTTTTGGGGCAGAAAGATGCCATTGTTTGCACAATTGTTGATAGCCATGGGGATTTTTGGGATTTGTTGCTGCTAGAGCAATCTTCATTTGCGAGCAGAGCTCAACAATTATGGCTTTGACTGCTTGCCTGATTACACCAAATTTGTAATCACCAATCTTTCCTGGCAGCTTGGTGACTATGGCTTGTGAAACCCATAATGGTAAAGAAGAGATGAATATTTCTTTCCACTTAGATTCAAGAATGAGTTCAGCAGACAGAGTGTGCAATCGATGTAAGAACTCATTAAAGTATTAATCAAAATGCTGCATATTATGGAGTTTCATAGCAACCAGAGTGATAGCAGTCAAATCATTATTGATTTGTGGGAAACCAATGAAGTTCACAGTTATGCCATAGAGTAAACAACCAATCATATTATTTACAGGCAGTGATGTTGTTGGATCCATATATACAGTGCCATTCGCATTCGGAACTTGTGAATTTTCCCATGTAGCTAACAGAGTAGGATATTTTAATGTTTCAGCTTTCAACCAAGAATCTAAAGATCCTTCAAAACCACCAATAATTCTTCTAGTAGAATTAATGGGGCCAATATCATCAGCTAAATAAGTTCTGTAACAAACAAGCATAGAATTCATTACTGACAAAACTTCTGCTTCAATGCAATTATCAATATTCCACGAATAAGTGGAGGATGCAAACCAATCCTTATAATATTCGGATTTCATTAAATCTCTTCTATCTGGGGCAGGGGACTAGGTAGAATTCCATGTGGATCTGGATGTGGTTGCATGGACTGTATTTTCTTCAGGGATGCCAAATTGAATTTTGTCCTGAGGAGAGAAATTCTGTACATATTCCTCAAGTTTTTCTAAAGAAGGTTCTTCCTCTTCTATTTCAATCTTGTGCAGACTCATATCTTCTTTTTGTTTCTCATCATACCATTTTTCTATTGATTCTTCCTCTTTTGTACGTTCCTCCTCTGCCTTTTGCTTCTTGATCCAATCTGTGAGAGAGGAACTAGTTGAAGAACTAGGTTGAGAGGAAGTTATGGGGTTTGATTTTAAATGGCCAAAATAACTGGGGGCAGCAAAAAGATTGTAAGGATAAGAAATTCCTGGCTTAGGAAATTCAATTTCTACAGGCTGCTTTATCAAACTTGATACATAACCAGATATGGTGTATGGCATCTGCGAAGAAGGCTCACTAAACAAAGTAGTGGACTTCTATGAATCAGAGGAAGGCTTCTTCTTCAATGAATCAATGGAATTGGAAACATTTAGAACTTATTTCTTGATAATATCAAGACTGGAGTTTACCTTAACAATTTATTTCCCATGCACTACAGCTGCATCAATGATTTTTCTGTCTGTGGATATTCTCAGTTTATCCAGGCTTTCAGCTATATGCTTATCATTTTCTGCTAAGGTATTGATATTATCATTTAAACAAACCAAAGCATAATCCTGCTTCTGCAACATTCTATTCATCATCTCTTTTAGAATGTTATTCATTTCTTCTATGGATTTATGTCGAACTCTTAAATATTTTTCCAAACTGGAAAGTGCAAGGTTTGTCCAGTTTGTGGCAAGGACGGAGTCTTTTACAGAATCCTCTGTCTGGATGGGAAAAAGATTAAAGATTTTTTCGTCATTTTTTCTGATAACAAAATTTTTCCATGGAGGAAAATCATTGTCTGTCTCATAGATCTGACCATCAAAAAGTTTCCATTTATGCTTTGCAGGGGAACTATATCTAATCATATTTACCTGCAAACAATTGTAGATATCCCTTACCAGTTTTTCTCCCTTTGTCCTTATGGCCTGCAAATCTCTAGGCAGATTGGGCTTGGATAGCATGTTCTGAATTTTAGGAGAAAATTCTGGAATCACAAGTGTAGATGGATTAGTAACAGGATTTGATTGCATCTTGTCTGCTACAAAATTATCAACATCTTGAATCCTTTTCTGTCTAGCCTGATTTAAGAAACTTTTCCTTAAGGATTATTCTATCTAATTTGAGGAAGGATAATACCATTCATAAAAATAAATCCATTGGTTTCTGGATTTCATCCAATTTTTCCATTCCTCATTCTTCTGGTTGTTGAAGGTTTTTCTTTCTTCTTTAGGTAGCAGTGTAAGTTCTTCAACATACCTATTTTCAGATTTATGAGTGAAAATGTCCCAATTGAACATTTTCTTCTTCCATTGATCTTTAGGATCATATGGACTGATTCCTTTATAGATTTTCAAGAATGCAATAATTTCACTGTCTGAAGGAATCTCTACATGATTCGGAATTTTATTTCTAGGATTCTTTCTGTATGATGGAATTTCTGATCCATCAACAAATCCTAAACCCTGGTGACTATTTTGCTGTGTAGACTGTATAATTATTTCTTCATGAATGTTGAAGAAACGTGTCCTTGTATATCCCTCTTCAGACTTACTTTTGTTAGGAACAAAATTAATCATATTTATTCTTCTTCTGTCTTCTTCAATGTTTCCATGTGGATTTAGGGGTTGTGAAGAGAATTGACAAAAGGTTTTTGAACAGTGAGGATGGTCACAGACAGCAGCTAAAGGGTTACTGGATGAAGCAATTTCGCTCAAGACTAGTCTTTTTACAATATCTACAAATATAGGATCAACTGAAAATGTGGAAGTGGTATTTACAGATATGGAAATATTAACAAAAGGTCCACCACGCTCAACGTGAGACTCTGGGAAAATAGTATGGACATTACCATCTCTGGTAGTAAAGATTGTAGAAGAATTGACAGGTGATGGCCGAGTAGGTTTTCTGATAGATTCCCATTTAGTAACCCATTCTGTGGGGGGTTTTAGTGCAGATCTGGGGATCATCTGGGGGGATATGAGATTCATACCATAATCATGAGTAATCAGGGTAGTGAATTCTGACTAGGATGATACAGATTTAACCATTGAAGGAGTGGTTTTTTTATAGAATTTGACTACATAGGACCACCATATGGCTATATTTTTACTGTCATCATCAAAATCATCATAACCGTGAGTTTGTAAGCCTAGCATGAGAGCATTTATAGCATTTGGATCTGTTAATGCTATAGAGAAATCAGGGAAGCAAGACCATGAAGCAGGACCATAAGCAAGGGTGCCTTGACAACCACCAATGAGAGCTTTAGGGAAAGTTCTCCATCTTCTATCAAAAACACATGAAAAGAAAGCAACATCTTGGCCTTTTCTGTGCAGAGGCTGAATACCAATTTGGACATGGCCAAAATGAGCAAAATTATAACCAACTTTTCGGTCAGCATCAAACTCGAGCTGGTTTATAATGCTTAAATAATGAAGGATATTATTATTGGAGGCTGTTTGTAGAACTTCCTCTTTAACCTTATATCTCCAGAACTGGATGGAATCCAGTAATCCTAGATTCTTATAAACATTCTTAGGGTCAATTTTTGGAAGGGTCCAAGAGTCAAAAGCAACTGGTTCTGAGAATAAATTAATAGACCGATCAAGAACTATAGATTCATTAACATTAGAGTTTCTGCGTTCTAGATTTGCTTCTTCTTGTTCCTTTAAGAGTTCATCAAATGATTTATCTCCAAACTCATGATGAGAACTAGATGCATATAATGAATCCATCTTAGACTAGGAAAGACAGATAGAGCGGAAGACTTTGTAAACAAGATATGCAGTTTCAGAGTAAAGACAGAAATCTGTAAAATGATGTGTACCAGTTTTATCAGCAACACGATCGCAAACAGAGCAGTGTTTCGCGACTCTTCCTGGAAAGGAGTTCTAATCTCCTAGTCTTAAAACGCCATCGACGCCATCCTCGGCTTAACAGGCAACAGACATTATCGAGACTCAAACAAACTCAGATGTTCCCAACAATATGCTCAAACGAAATACAAACTTGGCTCTGATACCATTTTATTACTGAGAGAAACTGAATGATATTACACAACAACAACAAGACTCAATATCCGAACTTGTAACAATTTATGTAGTTCCTCTTTCACTATTTCTTTCATCATAGGATTCATTCTTCTTTGCGGTTGTCTCACCAGTTTGATATGATCATCAGTGTAGATGTGGTGAATACATGTCTTTGGATGAATCCCCTGCGTGTTTGTGTAATCGCACAAAAAATCTTTTGAATATTTCTATAACAATGATATTACCTCTTGTTCTTGTGATGATTGTAAATTATTACCAATATTCAAAATCCTTCCAGGACCAATTTCGATGATTTTACTCTATGAATTGGTAATTGAGTTAACAAAAAAACAACGGTTGGGAGGGGTGAGAAATCCAATCAAATCAATCAATCACTCGGTGGAAAATGGTATGTCTAAGCGATTGGTTGTTTGGGTAATCCTAATGCTCCTCCAGCTCCAACACCCCCTGATCGATCGGTTGGTTTTTTGGGTAATTCTAATCAAGTTCTCCTGCTCCTTCCCTCATACTTTTATAACGATCACATGTTTGAATGTCCCCCACTTCCAAATGAATTTGGCAATGATTGAATAGTACAATTTTCCTGGAAACATTGATTTAGCATATGACTTGCAGCTTCATATTGTGTTATTATAAGCTGCTCTGAAATATCAGGTTATGAGATGAAAAGGTCTAATATATCCTCATTTTCTTCCTCTTCTCTAAAATTATAAACCTGATTAATATTGAGAATAGATTGAGTTTCTTGTTTATGTTTTTCATCAAGCCATGATAATAAAGAAGGATATTGTGTTGGAGGATAGAGTGTAACATGTTTCCTTTCATCTCCATGTGCTATAATCATACTTCCTGATTTGCATCCAATGAAGGCATCTGTCGTGGCTAACCATGGTCTATCTAGAATTAAAGGGTGGCCTCCTAATTTTTTTTTTGGCTGCAAGATTTTAAAGTCTACCGGATACTCCCATGAATTAAAAAAAACAATGATATCTTCTAATATTCCCTCTGGTACAACTTTAGATCTATTTGCAAGCTCCAAAATTGTAGTAGTAGGTCTAATATTGTGCAATTTCAAGTGTTTCATAGTTTTTGTAGTCATGACATTTATAGTTGCTCCCAAATCTATTAAAGTGTTTGGAAGTGAAAAACTATTGATCGAAATGGTAACCATAGGGATCCCAGGGTCAATAAGTTTTTCAATTATTGTTTTTGTAGACATGAGACTAGCTAATTTTCCAACGAACTGGATTATGGGTGGATCTCTTTTCCTTTTGTCAGTTTTCTCAATGCATAACTCCTTTATTGTTTTTGCATAAATTGGAATATCTTTTATAGCTTGCAACAAAGGAATTTTGGCATAAGCATTCTTCAATTCATCCAAAATATCAAATTCAGGAAGAGACATCGAAATTTTCTACTCTACTAACCTCTCTGGATAGGGTGGTGTTTGAATCATAATAGCTTTTCCTTTCTGAATTTGATTTCTTGGATGATATTTTTTAGTTTGTTCTCCATGTTCAGTTTTTTCTTCTATGATTGGTGGAGAATCTTTGTGTAACACTTTCCCAAACCTTAAGTGGACATCTTGTATGGGAAGAATAGAGTATGTAGGAAAATATGTAGCTTCTTCTACATTGTATTCTGGTTTATCCACCTTGTTACTTGGATTTGCTACTGGTTGAGATGGAAATTGAGTTGGTCTAGGAGGTGGTTGGTTATAAGGCAGTTGAAGCTGCTGAGGTTGAGTTAGCAATGGTGCAATATTTTACGGTGGAAATGGTATTGGTTGAGGATGTCGTTGGAATTGTTGGTATTGGAATGGTTGTTGAGGATATGGTTGTTGATATGGTTGTTGGTATCGCTGTTGATATTACTGAGGATACATTTTTTGAGGTGGTTGGTTTCCATAACTATATCCTCTCCAACCTTTTGTAGGTTGGTTTTGGTATTGTTGTGGAGGCCAAGCCTACCATGGTATTGGAGTATTCCATGAATTCTAAGGAGGATACTGATAATTCTGGGGGTTTTGTTGAGGGAATTTTTGAGGCATCCTTGGTTTTCAAGGTCTCTTTGGTGCCATATAGTAAAGAGAATCTATCCCTTGTACTTCTTCCATTTGAAATTTTTTCAGTTTTGGACAATTTTCAGTTGCATGATTCTTTGTACAAAGTCCACACACTTGTATACTATCCAAAGGACATTCTCTAAGTGGATGTTTCTTCCTACACTTTGGACAAAACATTGATAAGATTTGATCTTGTTCTTATTTCTTCTTCTTTGCTTTTAAAACATCAACTTGTGTTCCTAAAGTGCTTAAAAGATCAATTTTAAAAATTTCTAGCAAACTTCCTATTTCTGCTTTTGTTACTCCTCCTGTTGCAGATTTGGGAGCTCTTGATGTAACATCCCCTTTTCCACTTTTTTCTCTTCCCCTAGAATATTTTTCACATAGTTCAGCAATCTCATCAAATGGTAGGTTTAAGATATCTCATTTTCCCATCACATTATCTAAGTATTCATATTTGATACCCTTAATAAAAAGTGTGCAGATGGTATCGGGATTCAAAGAATGTTGTTTGGATTTCTGTAGATTGTAGAGAAATCTTTCTAAGTATTCCTCCAAACTTTCATCTTCTTGTTGTGTCATTCTGGAAATATCTTCTTTTGAGTCTTTAGCCCTGAAATAGGCTTGATACTTTTTAAGAAAAAATCTCTTCATGTCATCCCAAGAAGCAATGGTATGTTCTCCTAAACCCATAAACCATTTTAGGGTTGTTGCTTCCAAAGTAGCAGGAAAGAGGCGAAGCTTGTGTGTGCCATCTGTGTATCCATAAGTTCGACATAAGATAACAAATTTGAACATAAATGAGTAAGGATCTTCTGTTGACATTCCATAAAAATTGGGCAAAAAAGAAGGTGGAATGTTTTTCATTTTCACTTCTTCTCCTAGTATTGCTCTTGTGTCTAATATTGGGAAGCCAATGGTAACTTCCTAATCATTGTCTTGTTCGATATCATGTAGTATTTTGTTATCATACTCTCTTTTTGTTTCTCCTTCTCTTGTTATTTTCGCTTCTATTCTTCTATCTTCTTCTCTTTTTCTCTCTACTTCTATTCTCCTTTCTTCCTCTCTTTTTCTCCGCCATTCTTTATGTTGTCTCTCATATTGAAGTCTTTGTTCTGGAGTCATAAGTGGCAAATTAGATCCTTCTCCTTCTTCAGTCATTTCCTGTTCAGAAATTTGTAATGTTTCAATATGAAGTTGATTTGGTGTTTCCTCAACTATCTTAATTTGTTCAAGAACTGGTTGCTCTAATTGTTTAACAACTGGTCTCCTTGTTTCCTTTTGTCTTTCTATGAAAGGGGTTTCGTTTGGTGATTGCTTCCTTTTTACTTCCCAAGCTAACAAGGTTTGTCTTTCAATTAGAGTCAATCTTTGTCCTAATCTTTGTTTTTCTTATAATTCCTCTAGAGTTGGTCTCCCAACAACTGGGGTTGTTAGTCCTGATGGTCCTGCTCCTATGGATGGTTGAATTTTTGGGGTTTTTTGTTTAATGAATCTACCTTTCTGATCTATATCTCTAGGCATAAATAAACATAACTAAAATAAAAACTTAGTTTTTGTTGCTTTTGATGTGTTTTTGTTTTTGTTTTTTTAATATTCCTATTTTACTATTTTGAAATATGCTTCCCCGGCAACAGCGCCAAAAATGTTGGATCGATTTACTAGGTAAACTAACACAAGTATTTAATTATCAATCTGGGTTTGTAAAACTTGGAAGCATGTCCAAAATATATGGATTTCAATTACAGTCAGTTTTAGAAGACAAATTATAGAACTTGAAATAAATGCATATTACAAATACAAAATTTAGCTAAGTAATTTCTAATTCAATATGTAATAAGTAGAAGAAGAGGCTCCTAACTTAGGAGAAACCCAATTGACCTTCTCTACAATACAACTTCATAAACAAAAATCAAAATCACTAATGAACAACAGCTTATGATGCATAAAATAATAATATAAGAGGCTCCTAAATAAAGAGGTTCATGTTGTCCTTCTTTATAAGTTTATTCATCATTAATACCATTGTATGAAAACTTGAAATTCAGAAAATAACTTAAACAAAAGAAAGGAAGATGAATTCTAATTTCTATTCTTTGATCAGATAAAAGGAGAGTTTAACTTAAACACTGGTTTGACCCTTCATATGCAGATTATAATTTAAACTAAGATTCATCATAAAACATAAGAGATTTCCATACATATAAATAACTGAGTAAACATGAAGCAAAAATAGTTAATAAAATTTCAGCTAAATTAACCAAAAAGTGTACTTAGCTCGGTCTGGGGGGCCTCAAACCTTGCCTTGCACACTAAAAGTACTTCTCAGCTACTGGAACTCAATAAATCATTCATCACGTTGAACAATAGAAAGAAGATAGAACTGGTTTCTCCAATTAACTCACAATATTCAGAAATGTCAAAATGAAATCATACAAATTCTCCATGTTCATGCCTTCAATGTTCTTGGCTTAAATAGAAAAATATTAAACAAACTTGACTAAAATATCTCTAACAATCATATCTATCATAATCCCATCTATTTTGGTTGAACTCATCCATCCAATCACACAACATCTAGAAAATCTCACAATATACTAATTTTGGCCTATTTCCTAGGGATTTCCTAGATGGCAAGTCTTGTTTGACCAGCTTTGACTGGGCTTGTTTTAGCTCGGTTTGACCGAACCAATAGGTACACGTCCATCCTTGGTTCCCAAGCTTTCAAAATATGTGCTCATATCATGCCCAAGTTCCCTAAAAGTATGACTTCAATGGAGCCATTACGGGAGTTTTTAGTTCTGTCCAAAAATGCACTTAAAACTCAAATATTGTAAAAACATCTAAAAATTGAAAAACATAATTTATATACCTGAATATGAATAAATTAGTTAAAATAAGGTATGTATGGATGGTATATGGTTGGATATGATGGAAATTAGGTGTATTGAATAAGCAAAATTTGATAAAAAAAACGAGGACCAACAGTCCTCATATTGTTATTATTGTGCCCCATAAAAGCCCACTATTATTATTGTGCCCTTACATTATTATTGTTAGGTCGGCTAGGATTATATTTTGTGTAGAGATATTTTCCGGATCAATCACATCCATTCTTTGTAAATTCAACGTTTCGAACCAAGCCACCGTGGTTCATCTTCAGGAAAAGATCCATAAGTAAGAGTGATCTCACGAGTCAGGTATAAATATGAGAGAGGGATGATGAATGGCACATAGATGTAAGGGAGGCCGACCAAAAAAGTCTAAAAATCAAACAAATTAATTAAAAATATATTAATTAATCAATTAATTAATTGTGGAGATTTATATATCTATTAATAGTTTTCTTTATAAAATACTTTATTGTGGTGTATTTAGATCAATTTAATTTAATTTAGTTTAATTTTATTCTGTTTTATAATTATTATTTAATTTGAATTTCTTTTTTTTAAATTAAATATTTTCATCCTAAATATTAACTCTATCAATATAATAAAAAGTTGATCTAATAAGTGATGAAGATAATTTCTAATGTTAAAGGGATTGATTTATTAATTATTTTATTATTGTAATGATTAGTCTATTAAAAGCATGGTATTAAAGGATGGAAAAATTATTAATTATAATAAGGTGTGTTGGAAAATTATTCTTATTTATATTTAATGGCTAGAGTAGCATTATATTAATTAAGGAAGTGATTAGGAACTGATTAAATTGAAGATTTTTAAGGGAAGAATGAAAGTGAGTTACTATTAATTTGTGATATGAATAAGATTAAAGGATCTTTAAGAAGGAACAAATGAAGGAGATGGTCTAAAGTAAAGGACAACAAGATTAATTTCATGAATTTCAAGTTTAATGGATTGAAAAATAATGGAGTTCCACGCCAAAGAGGGAGAGGGAGGGAGGAATGAGGGAAAGGGAGGAGAGACAAAAGAAATATGTAAGGTGAAGGGAGAAGGGTAGGATCGAGAGATGAGGATGAATGATGAAAGATTAGGCAGGGAGCGAATTAGGTATGGGTATGCATGTTGTTTAAGTTCGGAATCTAGTTGTCGCTTAGTTTCCATCCATTATCACGGTTAAGGTTTTCAGGATGCTTACCAATTTCAATTGCTTCCCTAAATTTCCTGTGGTGATAGTGGTCAATTTTGGCCACAACCCGAGAGTTTTCAACACAAATATGATGATTGGTTTTGTTAGAATGTTCAGCCAAAGCTAATGTTTTGAGGCAGTTATGTTTAATGTCATCCACATGTTCTTGAATTCTGGTTAAGATAGATCGGCCGGTTTCCCCAATATACGGTTTACCACATGAATAAGGAATTAAGTAAACCCCTTTATGGCATCTAGGGTCAATCGGATCTTTGACAGATTTGAGACATTTATTGATGGTGTTCATAGATTTGAAAGAAGTTTTGATGTTGATCTTTTTTAGAATGTGAGAAATTTTATCCGTGATGCCTGATATGTAGGGTAGGTGAACCTTTCCCACTATATCATCTATTTTTAGTTTATTTTTGGCACAATTTCAGCTTTATTAAAGGCTTTGATTATTTGGTTTCTCTTATACCCATTCTTTTCAAATACTCCCATGAGATGGTTTTTCTCTAGCTCAAAGTGATATCGATCTGATATGCGCACAACTCTGGTTTCTAAAGTGTTGAGGACCCCAAGTTTCTGAGTTGGATGATGATGGGAGTTGGCATGCAGGTATTTTTCAGTGTGAGTTTTCTTTCGATAGAACTGGTGTGAAATAGAGCCATCATGGCTCCTAGTGATGAGGATGTCAAGAAATGGAAGATTGTCATTATCTTCAACTTCCATGGAAAACTTGATAGAATTAGAGAGACTATTCAAGTGTTTTAAGAAAATGTCCAATTTTTCTTTACCATGTGGCCAGATGATGAAGGTATCATCCATGTATCTTTTCCAAAGCTTTGGTTTAAGAGGGGCGGATTTAATGGCTTTGTCTTCAAAATCTAGCCTGAAGAGATTAGCAATGATGGGGGACAAAGGGGATCCCATAGAAAAATATCTCTACACAAAACACTAATCGCAAAAGCCTCAAATATATAGGATTATATTGTGACCCCATGGCCTCCTATATATAGAAAGGAGGTTTTGTCATCTGTATCATCCAAGAATTGTTCATGTATGTAATGTAAAGGAGGTTTCCCCCTCGAAGAGGCTTATTTCTAAGTTGTTGATATATCTTTTCTTCTATTTTGTAAGTTGGGTTCATAACACCAGCTTATTCACACCTTCATTTTCATTCACCATTTTCATTACAGGGATGCAATCCTTCCAAATATTTATTCGGGCCCCATTCCCTGTCTGCCACCCTGATTTATTTATGATTGTGGGAGCTATTGCCATGCATAACTTCCAAATCTTCAAACCTTGTTCAAGCCATAATTCTTTCTCAAGACTGGTCAGATTGTTTACGTGGAAGTGCTTACGAGTGACGGCTTGTTTCCACCACTTTGAATAATCTGTGACTAGTCTCCAAACAATTTTGGTACCCAAAGCCAAATTCATAACCTCACAGACTTTGATACCCAACCTATCATATTATTTTGGCAGACATATTATTTTCCAATTTACCAAATGGAATTTATTATCATTGTCTTTTCCTCCTTGCCAAATAAATTTCCTCAACAGGCCACTAATTTGATGGATGACGCCTTTGGGGGCTAGCAGACTAGAGCCCATGTAAACTAGGAGTGAAGATAGAACAAATTTTATCAAAATTACTTTCCCTACCACATTTTGTTGGCAATATGATGCAATATGTTGTCCTTGATGGCAACCTACTTGATGATGTTGTACTTGATGGAAACCTCTTGATGAGTTGTCATTTTGATAGCAACCTATTTGTTAAAGAAGTAAAAATGATGATTCTACAGGTCAATTCAGATGTGACAGAGAAAGGAATTCTAGTAAGTGCCAGAGACATGATAAATATAAGATGTCACAATGTATACGCAGGTTTGATGAAGTAAACCCGCGTATGGATGTAATGTATACACTACTTTTATGAAGGAAACCCGCGTATACATTCAGGATAAGTATATACGCAGTTTTTATGATGAGAAGTCGCATATACACGCGAATAAGAACGATCCAAGTCGCATATGCCTTTTATGCTCTAAAATTATGATACCAATGGGCATTACCATGGTATTAGCTTACAGTATTGAGCGTTGTATTATCTATTTGATTCCATCCAAGAATACCATCAACAGTTGTGTGGTTTTGACTCATGGTATTGGTAAAAGCTAAATCTATATAAGGATAAGAAGATCATAGTGCAATGTGTGCATGAGTAAGGGTTGTTAATGAATAATTTTCTCTGAGGTATATCTGCATGGAATGAAATCTGTTTTTGATTGATATATCAGAATCTATAATGCACCCATGGATACAATGATGGTTCAGGATCTCTAGATCTGAAATGACTATTGTGTGATCCATTGAAGAAATGATTAGATCTATGACCTGGCACAAGTTTGCTGAAGACAAATGAAGAAATCTGGGTAAGTTCTATGGATCTGGTTCGTTGTGAAAAGTTTACATTTACAAATCTATACGCTAGTTCGTCTTAGTAAAAGCGCGTATATACGCGGGTTCGCTTCAGAAAAGGTACGTACGGAAGTTAGGGTTATCTGAAGCTTATTGCAGAAGTCTTTCTATTATTCCTGCTATTTGTCTGTTGTCTGTCAATGAAGTCTTCTTGTAGATCTAGGTTGTCTGAATACTGTATATGCTGCTAAGTTGATTATGCACAAATATGATCAATGATAAACATGATTGATGGTGACTAACTGATGAAGGGTTCTGCATTTCTAAAGATATATAACTAGAAGCCTCAGATCTGGATCTGAGACTGATTACATTATGAAAAACAATATTCACAGAGCTATACACAGGTTGGTGTGAAGGAAAGCGCGTTTACACACGGGTTCAGTGAAGTGAAGTAGTGTATGAATTTTGAGTTGATGAATGTTCAGGGTTGATTTTGTATCTGCATATGTATTATGAAGTCTAGGTTATTTCTGAGCTCTGGTTACAGTGTTCTCACTGTTCTGATTGAAGTATTAGGTAAAGTTTATGATTCTTGATTTTTATGAAGAGTTGTGTTGATGTTGTTTGATCCAGTATGAAAATTGATGAAACGTGGTTTGCAGTGGTTCTGAGGGTTGAAGCCTTCAGTATGGAAGTAGAAGCTTCATACCAGTAGAAGCTGGTGTTTTGTTCAGGGGGTTGAAGCTCCCTTCCAGTAGAAGCTAGAAAATAAGAGAAGGTAGTAGCCTTCTGCAGGTAGATGTCTACGTACTGATATGAGTCTACATCAGTACAATATTGTAAACAGTTTTCCATATAATAAATATTGAAGACAGAGACGACATCAGTGGTGGTTTTCTCCCGAATCGGGTTTCCACCTTAAATATTGGTGTTCATGTGTGTTTCATTTGTGTGATGATTTATACTACTGTTACTTCACATATTTACTAATTATCTAATAGATGCATGACTAATAAACTGAGTTAAAGATTGTTCCTGAAATTTTTTTCTAATCTTTAACATTATATCAGTATACGTTAGTTTCTTTCAGTATTTGCGCGTGTATAAGCAAGTTGGTTTCATAAAAGCCGTGTATGGAATTTTGTAAAAGAAAAAGTTAAAATATGTTTAGCAAGCTCTAAATACCTACATTCACCTCTCTTCGTATTTTTCCAACACATTTAACTAGTGGGCACCCCGTGATTGAATTATTTTCCTAACTTTTTTTAATACTTCCTCCCATTCTTCGGAATTAGATGATCCAAAAGAAATTGGAATACCTAGGTATTTGAAATATCTCCATTTGAACACAACCGAGAAATCTAACACTCTAGAAATATTACTTAGTGTCTCTTTTGAACAATTTCATCCATAAATTTGGAATTTCCTTTTGTTTACCATTCTACCTGAGATATCAAGATATCTATCCAATTTTTGTTTGAAACAAGGTGAAATTATTTTGGATGACCCTCCAAGAAGCAAAGTGTCATATGAAAATTGTGAATGGTTTACTCCTTTAGTGTTCCTAGCTATGCTTAGTCCCACCAATTTTCCTTCCTGTCGCACCTTTTCCATATTTCTACTTAAATTGTTTGCAAGAATGATGTAAAGTAGAGGGGAAAGAGGACATCCTTATCGCAACCGCTGAGAGGCTAGAAAAAAGGAGGAGGGTCGACCAATGACTAATAGCACAATCCAAGGTGATCTAATACAATATTTTGTTCATCTAATGAAAATTTAAAAATACCCAACTTTTCTAGCATTGAGAAGAGGAAGGAATGCCTTACCCGGTCGAAGGCTTTGGCCATATCCAATTTTATTACCATGTCAAACTCTCCCGCTTCTTTGTTGGAGTGAATTTCTTCCTGCACCAATTTAATATTATCTATTATTTTCCGATGTTGCATGAAGCCTCCCTAGTTTTCTAAGATGATGCTTGGTATAATGTTTTTCAATCTTGCTGCTATGATCTTGGTAAATATTTTGTATGCAGAGTTGCAGAGTGATATTGGTCGAAACCTAGAGAAGTTCGTTGGATTTGATTCCTTTGAGATGAGTGTGAGGAATGAAGAGATTTTACTTCCCACAATCCTTCATTTCCTTCTCGTACTATTTAGAATTCACACCAGGTATTTTTTTAATAGGCGCTAGAATATTTTGAAAAAAAAAAAGATTGGAAACCCATCCGGCATGGGACCCTTATCTAGGTCTAGGAGCTAGATTGTTGAAGTTTGCAACAAGAAATAGTGAAATTGGCATCTGGAAACAACATCCTTGATCCTAGTGAAAATTAAGCACCTACACTAGGTGGGGCCCACACAGGCTATTTTTAAGTGGATGTCTATTTATAGATGCTTGAGCAAATTCTATTTATAGATGAGGTATATTTATAGATGTATGTGAAAGTTATATTTATAGATGTAGCATGTCGACTATTATTATCCGTTAATAATAGTTGGACAATAAACAATAATCTATTCTCAATGAGCACTTGGAAATAGTTAACTGAAGTGGCAAATCAGTTAGCTATAGGAATTTCGAGTTAAGTGGTTGGTTGGTGGGACATGCAAGTGGACTTAGTTTTAACTAAGTGATTTGAAGTTGTAACAGAGTTGGAAGTGTAGTTATGAAAGTTGTAAAGTAATTTAACTCAGTTAAGTGAGTTAAACTCAATTGTGCTAGTTGTAACTGAAGACACACTAGTGAAATATCAAGTGAAATAATTATTAATTAATTCACAATCAGTGGTCTCACATGAAACTGAAGATTTACAACTATTAACTACATGCATGTTAGATCCAGTGGAGACCCAATTGAGATGTAGGTGAAAGGGATAATTTAACTATCAGTTGTGACATTAGTGGTCGCACGCATGCGACCACACACACATTGGATGTGCCTATGAGTATTGCACAGTCAAGGCAGGCAAGGATCATTCATTCAATGGTTCTTGACCATCAGGGATTGCGCAGTGGAGGCAAGTTGTCTGGAGGCAGTAAATTGACTAAAGAACTTGCCAATTTTTGTATGACAGTGTGAGACAATTGTATATTGTACTGAGAGATATTAGATTAGATTTTTGTATGAGATTGTTTCATGATCCATGATGCATACATAATATGATAGTGGGGTATTTAGCTTTATGCTTTCCCGGTAAAAACATCTGTGTTATGTGTGATTGATCTTTCTTCATGATATTGTAATTGGTGATCGTGTTTTAAATTCCGCAAGATTTTTGTAGAAGTTATTATGTATTTAACTTTAGCATATTGTTATATCAGGTGAATCCAAGATATACATGCATGTTGTATAATTTCTACATGGTATCAGAGTTGTGTTATAAATTTTCTACATAGGTATGAGAGCAGGAATTATTTGGGTGCGTGAATTTGCAAAGAATATATGAAATTTTTATTCCAAATTTTTTTTTAAAAATAGCATATTTGGATTCCTTGTGAAAAAATACCCAAATTGAGAAAAAAAATCGGTCGAATCGGAGCTCGGATGAGGGAGATATCGTCGATTTAAAATCAGCTCTTTTTGTTAGAAAATTTTGCGACGGCGGGACAATTGCAATGTGCGCGGGCCAAGAACCTACATGCACTGAGGTAAAAGATGCATGCAAAGCTTTGAGGAGCAAAGAATAGGTTAGTGACTTGGTGGTTGAGAGGGAGCCTCTCAACATGCAACCTGAGAAGCAGTCTCAGAAGGTTGTGGAGCAACCACAACTGGAGATGTAGAAGAATCTCTATAGATTTGATGTAGATGTGATTTCTATAGAGCTTCCTACCATTGGGAAAGGTGAGAAAGCCATGAAATTGAACCTTGAGAGGGAGCTGGATTTACATGCAGGTAAGAGTGAACCTCGAGATGTGGAGCAACCACATGCAGAGGATCATGGAGTGGGAGCACCCACTCATGCAGAGAAATTTCGAGCCAGATGGGCAGAGGGAGTGCATGCAGCTATACCACCAGGTGAGAGATGGGGCAACATGCATGAATAACCCCAAGAATAAATTTTGGGCAGGATTCATTGAGATGGTGTGGATATCACGAATCGAACCTAGCTACGAGGAGCCCACAAAGTAGCAGTAGCAGGATCAGTTGGATTGATGCAGTCAGATGTCGCGAGGACATGAAATCAAAGTGACAATGTCAGATACTAGAGCTCAGATCATAGTTGACAGCAAGTGCAAAGTGCATGGATGCAGAGGTCAACAACGCAGTGAATCCATAAGACATGTGTAGTTGGTACCAGCAGAAGTCAGAAGAATTTGATGACAAATGCATTATATTGATTCAGTTGTTTGGAGGCTATTCAGTTTCAGAAATGTTGCATGCAAAGGTTCTAGGGTGCATGCATGGAGTTGCATGGCACATGCAAAAGGTTTCAAGGTGCATGCATGGAGTTGCATGTCGCATGCAAAGACATTCCTTTCTTGTTGAGAGGGAGTGTTGAAGTTTGCAACAAGAAACAGTGAAATTGGCATCCGGAAACAATATCCTTGATCCTAGAAAAAATTAAGCACCTACACTAGGTGGGGCCCACACAAGCTATTTTTAGGTGGATGTCTCTTTATAGATGCATGAGAAAATTCTATTTATAGATGAGTTATATTTATAGAAGTATGTGCAAGTTCTATTTATAGATTGCATGTCTATTTATAGATGCATGTCAACTATTACTATCCCTTAATAATAGTTGGACAATAAACAATATTCTATTCTCAATGAGCATTTGGAAATAGTTAACTGAAGTGGAAAATTAGTTAGCTATAGGAATTTCGAGTTAAATGGTTGGTTGGTGGGACATGGAAGTGGACTTAGTTGTAACTGAGTGATTCGAAGTTGTAACAGAGTTGGAAGTGTAGTTATGAAAGTTGTAAAGTATTTTAACTCAGTTAAGTGAGTTAAACTTAGTTGTGCTAGTTGTAACTAAAGATACACTAGTGAGAGATCAAGTGAATTAATTATTAATTAATTCACAATCAGTGGTCTCACATGAAACTGAAGATTTACTACTATTAACTACATGCATGTTAGATCCAGTGGAGACCCAGTTGAGATGTAGGTGAAAGGGACAGTTTGACTATCAGTTGTGACGCTAATGGTTGCACACATGTGACCACACACACATTGGATCTGCCTATGAGGATTGTGCAGTCAAGGTAGGCAAGGATCATTCATTCAGGGGTTCTTGACCATCAGGGATTGCGCAGTGGAGGCAAGTTGTCTGGAGGCAGTAAATTGGCTAAGGAACTTGCCAATTTTTGTACGACAGTGTGAGACGATTGTATATTTTACTGAGAGCTCTTGGATTAGAGTTTTCTATGAGATTGTTTCATGATCCATGATATATACATAATATATGATAGTGGGGTTTTTAGCTTTATGATTTCCCCTTAAAAACATATGTGTTATGTGTGATTGATCTTTCTTCATGATATTGTAATTGGCGATCATGTTTTAAATTCCGCAATATTTTTGTAGAAGCGATTATGTATTTATCAGTGGCATATAATTGTTAGATCAGGAGAATCCATGCAATACTTGCATTTCTTATTAAAATTTCTACACAGATTACATTCATAACTTCTTCTTCTTCAGTCTCTTTTTCTATAAGAGCATTGGTCGATTCTGTCAGTGTTACTTGGATGCAATGAAAAATTTCCTAGGCTTGATTCGGGTCAACTTTGCTTTCCTCATGATAGAGAGCATGACAATGATTGCATGCTTCCTTTTTAATGTCTTTGAAGGAGGTTATCCTTGGCCTGCCTTCCAAGGCTATTGCTTTGACTCAATTTCTGAACTCATGACCCTTTGTTTGATTGTGAAAAAATTTCATGTTTTGGTCACCAAATTTTAACCTCAAATTGTGAGACTTCAGTCTCCATAGTTCCTCCTCTTGCCCATATATTTTATAAAGCTCCCTCGTGAGTTATTTTTCCTCTTCAAAGTTCTAAGACTCCACCTTGCTATTCTCGATGCAAGGTTAATGATTCTCTAATTTTTATACTAACTCTTTCCTTTTTTTCTCAGAAGGCTTGTAGTTCTCCTTAAGCCACATTCTTAAAGCTTTCTTGACCAATTTTAACTTTGATTACCATACAAAGGAGGGTGATCTTGAGACCGAGGTCTTCCAATATTGTTGTAACTTTCCATGACCCCATCCTCTTGCAACCAAGCTAGGTTGAATCTGAAAGGTATTTGACCAAGATCTTCCAGTTTGTATATTACTAATGTTATTGGGCAATGGTCAGACTCCCCCTGTGATTTGATTGAGGAAGTGCAATCCATGCCTTTTACAAGCCAATTAGTTTGAACCAATAATCTATCTAATCGAGCTAAGATATGATTATATCCACTTCTCCTATTTGAAAAAGTGTATTTACTAAGTTCAGAAGCACATTGATCATATCCACTCTTGCATTAAATCCTCCATACACTCCCTGAAGGGATCTCACACCAAACTCCCTCCTTTCCTTTCTCTAGATCTAAGCACGACGTTGAAGGCACCACCCAATATACAATTATAATGTAGACCTCTCCCTTTGATGATGTTTAAAGAGTTCCAGAACTCCACTTTCTCATCTTAGAGCACCAGAGCATATACATTGATAATTTGGATTCTCTCTCTGGCATCCTTCCTTTCTAAGAGGATTGCAATCCAGTTTGACATTTGCATACTATCTATTAAGTTGAAATGGATTTCTGACTAGAAGGTACCTATTCCTCCATATGATCCTTTAGAGATTTAAACAATGTCACTACCTTCTCTCTAGACTATTTTGGTTGCAACAAAAGATTCCTCATCCTCTAACTTTGTTTCATGGAGGAACAAAACCCACAGTTTCTATTACTTAACTAGATCTTTTAGTTATAGACATTTATTGGGGCTCCCCAAAACACATATGTTTCGGGACAATATATTCATCATTTATTTAATAAGGAATTAGAGGATCCTTATCCGGCTTCTAGTGAATTTGATCCCTTATTTGATCTTGGCTATAGGATCTTCATGATTACTCGTTGGTTGACAAGTTTTTTACTAAGTTTTTCTTCTTGTTCTCGCACTATTTTTTGTGTGGTCACCCATTTTTTTTCGTATTTCTCTCTATTTTGTGGTTTCTACCATCCTCTACACATAGTTAATGACCCCCATTAAGAGACCTTCATCAGCCTCCTTGTGGGTTTCCATATCGACATGCGTTTCCACAATCGGTTGGCTTGTGATCCCAATATTAGACTGCACTTTTGTTAAGGGTTGATTTGGGCATTGTGGATCCATAGCATTATCGATACCTAGAGAGTCCCCAACTTCGCTTATTTCAACTTCTTCTTGCTCCAATTTTGCTTCGATCTCTCTCGAGTTGCTTATATGAGCTAAGTTCTCTTGAACATTTTGAAGAGTGTCAAATAGATTCAATGAAGTTGAGGCTCCATTGTTTCTAGGAGGATTTTGAACCTTGTTTTTTGTTGCTTTCCATTTTTTCCCTCCATGACGTTGAGTTTTCCACTGCTCCAGTTGATATATTGATGGATCTGGACCCTTAACTTTTTTTTTTACAATCTCTAGCAAAGTGCCCATACTCATGAGAATACAGACATTTGAAGGGGATCCAGCTCCTGGGCGTGAGATTGATTTCCTAAGGAAATCCTTTTTCCAAATCGACTTCAACACATATTTTGCACATGTAAACATGGAGCCTCTAGGTTATACTCTATCAAGGTATTTCCCAACTCCATTTTCGATGGCTTTGAGGCAATCATCGTTCCCTCAAGAAAGAGGGACACTTAGTAGATTAACCCAAATTGTAATTGCGTTTGGAACATCCTCATTTCGATTGAAGTCCAAAAACCATTTATTCAAGTAGATTCCATGTGATCCAAAGAAGTAAGGACCATTCCTAAAAATCACATCCTTATATTCCTCCAGTTCAAACAGAAATGCGAAAAATCCATTTCCACAATCATACATAGCAATGTTTCCCTTCACATTTGGGCTCCATTTTTAGCTATCCATTTGTCCATTGACTGAGAGGATAGCCACATCCATGTAAAATTTCCCACCAGAGCTTGATCAGTGAAGGCCAGTGATGTTCTACACATCACCATGTGAAGAGAGATTGTAGGGATTGAGCTAGTTTTCTTCACGAATTTCAATTGAGCTTCCTTATTCTTGGACTTCGAATTCAGAGCCTCCACTAAAGCTTGGAAGGAAACAGCTTCATCGAAGAGGGTTGGGAGGGGTAGGGACCCCCTCCGGGGTTGCCATTGGAGGCGTGGGTCTGTGATCAAATAGTTGTAGGGGCAAAGTGCAGCGCTGCAGTGAATGAAGTAAGGCATTTTTATTATATGTACACAATATTAATAAGATGGGTATACTTAATTATTGCATGGGTTGTTTTGCATTTAAAACTATTTTGGATTTTTTTTTTAAGAGTATTTATTTATTCACTAATAAATATTTATAAATATATTATAATAAATTAAGTGGATTAATTGACTAGTGGATGTGTTTTAAGGCTTGGATAATTAGCTTTAGCGTAGGAAAATAGATCCTCCACTGTGATAAGGGAAAAAAAAACTTGAAATTAAAGTGCTTAACCAAAGAAAAATTGTTCATGCGATTTCTATTGCACAAAAAATCTCCCACATGGAATAAAATTCAACGCAGGAATTTTCATAGTCCTAGAAGTTGCAACCTCCATAGACAGGATAATGAATGAAATCATCACCTCATCTTTGAATGTAACTTCTCACTGGTAGTTTAGATTGACATACAAAAGATAATAGGTCCATCTTGTTAATGGGATGGAGAGCTTACATAAGAAACCATAAAAATTTGGATATACAATCAACATACAAACTTTTTAAAGCTCCCCCCCTTATTGTCGCTTAGGCTATTTGGATTGCTCATAATCACTTTTGGTTTGATAACAAGGATTCATCTCCTCTACATTATCCTCTCCAAATCCTTGACATCTTATCGACCAATCCATAAATATATCCTCTTATGAATTTGAGATTTTTTTGAGAAATTATAATACAAAATGACATGTCTAGGCCTTTTTTTGATGGGGTTGTCCAAGGGAATAATTCTTAAGGAAGGGAGCTAGGAGAATAATACACTACTAAAATGACCAAACCATTCCCTTCTTAGTTGGAATTGGGCATGTATTAAATAATTTTAGTGGGTTAATGGCTTTAAATCTCACTCTACATCTAGATAGGGAAAAGGGACTTTCTTAGTTACACATTTGTGGTAACTCACTTCTTGTTATCAATTAGGAGAATTGTAACACCCTCTTCCCACATATACCCAAGTAACCATCCAACCATGGTAAACATGTGACGAGAGGCTACTAATACGACATTCAACCTCCTAGGCGACCTTAAGGAAGTGGAACCGACAAAAACATGACAAACAAACCTTGCACATCATCCATGACTCCCCTTGGAGCTAACCTAACCATCCAGGCCTCTTTCCCCTGGGTCACACTGACCTTTTGGCCTCTTTGAGCCATAGCCACAGGCATAACACTGCATTCCAGCAACTGGGAGACTATATTCATAGGAATAGCACTGCAAGCCAATGGCCAGGGCCCAAATTGATCAGTTTTGTGCTTGCAAATCCAGGATTTGAGCCACTTTTCAGGCCCAAAGCCTAGGTCACTGCCCAGAACTTCATGAAAAGTTTAGACATGATAAAGAAAAACAGGAAAATGGTGTAGAAGAAAACATATCATCAAGGAAATAACCAAACCCCTACTAGCCATGATAGGAATTTTGTCAAACATGTCACAAACATTGAATCTACAAGTGTAAACATCAGATTTAAACATAGGGGTCTCATACTTATCTGAGAATCACTAAGAAGCATTGATCCTTACAAAATTAGCTGCAATACAACATATTTGACCATAGATACACTATGCATTCATTTACAAATAAAAACATGGATAGATCCATGCACCATCATTGATCAAATACATGCTTATAACCAGCACAATAACCAAAGAAATAAAATGGATACAACAACAATAAAATCCATATATAAGCTAGTACATTTTCATACCAAATACCATAGGAATTATCTCTTCATTACTAAATATAAAAACCAACCAGAGCTGGGACTTCCACGTTCCACCCGGCCATAGATTGGTTGATCCAAGTCTCACTTCAGCTAATCACCCCCGTGCCATGTTCCAAGCATGAATGTGGGATTTCATCAAACACATCAATCAAAATCAATCCAGAGATTTTAGAGGCCAAACCACCTCAACCCTCAACCAGTGACTCCACCTCACGATCGAACATCACAACCATCACAAATTGGTCTCTATCTAAGATGTTACAGGGCTCTAGAGTGTTTGTTCCAACCAGGTTTTCCAAGATTAGTAACTCAACCCCAATTATTACAAGTCTTCCAGAGTGTTTGTCCAACCAGGGCTTCTAGGACTAGTAACTCAACCCACCTAGGGCTTCCAGAACGTTTGTCCAAACAAGGCTTCCAGGACTAATAACTCAAACCACAATTTTCTGTTAGGCTTCAAGAGAGTTTGTCTAACCAAGGCTTCCAAGAACTAATAACTCAGCCCACAACTAAGAAATCATGAGAACCAACTATAAAACAATCAATGGAAATAAACCCATAACACCATGGTTATCCAGGAAATGGCAAGGCTAGGAAAACCCACATGCATACACCTTGCATGCCAAAACTAGTGAGGAAAACATACATGAAATTCGGTACCTGCAATAAAAACTCGTTGTAGTTGCTGATCCTGATGTCCACTTCCACTTTCCTACTCTTTCTTTGCCTTCTTGCTCCAAATCACCAAGTATCCACACTCTCCGAGAGTGCTCCAATAAAAATCTAAGAATCCAAGAGTAAGTGAGAGAGAGAGAGAGAATAATGAGAGAGCTCCAATTTATCCTCATAATCCTTTTTATAGATGAGGCCTCTATTTTCTTCATTTTCCATTATTTTCCTTCATTTTCCTCCTCACATGCAACCTGTGACCTTGCATCTCCCTTTTCTCCTAATTTTCATTATTTTCATAAATAAATGTGCCAAATATGTCATTTTTCCTTTCCAAAGCCTTTACCTTTGCCCTTTCCAATTTTCTTAGCCATAACAAACCATGTGAACACCTGCACTAGGATTTTTTGCCCAAGATTCAGCTTGGAATATGTGTCCCATCAACTGTGGTTATTATTTTAACTTTATTACATGAGATTTTCACCAAGGATGTTATAGAACCCTCCCCCTTGGGGGACATTGTCCTTAGTGTTCAATCACACATACACCTCAGCAACACCGCTAAAAAGAAATCATACTACCCATGGAGCCTTATAAAATAGCTTGATGCAGTATTTACAATTATCACCCTGCTTAAAATCAAAAAAACATGACATCACAACAACACGACAAATATAATGACATGACACCCATACCGCTTATTAGAGCTTTATAACATATATCATGGCAGTATTTACATCCATATACATATGTACATATACTTGAACATCACATTAAAACATATATCAAAACATCACCAAAACATATACCAACATCACAACAAAAATGCTTTGCCTCAACTAGCAAATAAAGAATGATACATAGCCTACATTTGGTCTTTCATCTCCCATGTATCTTCATCGGGCCCAAAGTGCTTCCATTGCACTTTAACTTGCTTGATTGCTCGATTTTAGAGCATGAACATCTTTTTCTGCAAAATGCACTACGGTTCCAGCTAGAACTCTCCTTCTGGATCCACCTGTAATACAAACCAGTGAATCACATGATCAACATCTTTAAAAATTTTATTAATAAATGATAATGAAAAACATCATGGAATTTCATTGTGGAAGGCAATGCAAATCGATAGTCCACTGGTCTGATCCTCTCAATGATCCTGAAGGGTCTAAAAAACCTTGGTGTCAGCTTGGTACACGATCCAATCCACAAGGAGCTCCTCTTGGGCTTGATGCACAAATACACATGTTCCCTAACCTGAAACTTCTTGAACAACCTGTTCATGTCTGCATAAATCTTCTGCATATCATGTATTGCTTTCAAGTTCTTCTTGATCACCTGCGTTTCATTTATGCCAACATCTCTGGTCCAATCAATACCCTGTTAACCATATCACTCCAACTGATAGGAGGGTTGCAACTCCACCCTTACAATGCCTCATATGGAATCATCCTCAATGAATTTTTGATACTCATTGTTGTAGGAGAACTCTACCAGTGGAAGATATTCTTCCCACTTTCATTGTTGATGCATCACATGCATCCTCAACATATCCTCCAATATCCTATTGACCCTCTCAGTCTTTCCATCTGTCTGCAGATGATAAGTTGTGCTAAAGGTCAACTCAGTGCCCAAATCTGTAAACAACTCCTTCCAAAACTTGGAAGTGAATTTCACATCCCTGTCGAACACAATCTTCCTTGGAACACCATGTAATTTGATTATGTCTCTGATGAACACCTGTGCTACATCAGTAGTCTTCACTGGAATAAAATATGCAACCTTTGCCAACCAGTCCACCACAACCATGATGGAATCATCTTATCTGACTGTCATGGGCAAACCTGTGATGAATTCCATGGAAATGACCTCCCATTTCCACTCTGGAATCGTAATCGGCTGTAGCAGTCCACCTGGATGTTTACACTCTGCCTTAACCATATGAAAATCCAAACATTTGGCTACAAACTATGCCACATATTTCTTTAGATTCAGCCAATAATAGAATCTCTTCATTGCATTCAATGTCTTTTGGTAGCCTGGGTGAGCCAAATATGGTTTCACATGAAACTCCCTCAAGATCACCTTCTTGAGCTCATTGTTGTCTGATATATATATATATATAGCTTGTCTCTAAATCTAACCAATCCATATGTTGTGAGATGGTAGTCCAAATCTTGTACACTTACACCTATACCACTACCTATACTTGTACCTGCACATGTACTACCACATGTACCTATACATGTACTACCAACTGTACCCGTACTTGTACCAACACATGTACCTATACCTATAACAACAGTTCTACCTATATCAAGACCTATACCTGTAACAACACATGTACCTGTACTCTGTTGCACAATCTAAATATACTTTTGATCCTACTAAACTGCCTGCAAGATCCTATCCTGTAAGTCTGTCCCATAGGATCTCATAATTGCTATGTAATTTACTTGTACCCACCTACTAAGAGCATCTGCGACCTTGTTCTCCTTTCCCTTGATGTACCTGATCTCGAAGTCAAACTCACTAATCGTGGCCAACCATCTAGCCTGCTTAGCATTCAAGAGTCGGTTGGTCAAACAAGTACCTCAAACCAATGTGATCACTCATCAGTAAAAATTGCCTACCAATAAGTTAGTGCCTCCACATCTTCAGTGCATGAATGATCGCTGCTAGCTCAAGATCATATGTCGAGTAGTTATGCTTGTGCTCATTCAAATTTCATGACTCATAGCATACCACTTGCCCATCCTACATAAGGACTCCACCAAGTCCTCTTTTGCATGCATTTGTACATACTAAAAACTCCTTGTCCGGATCTGCAATCTTTAACACTAGAGCATGTGTCAACAACTGCTTAAGCTCCTCAAAACTAGCCTCACACTCCTATGTCCAATCAAATTTCTTACCTTTTCTCTGCAATGTTGTAATATGATAAGTAATTTGTTAGAATTTCATGATTAACCTCTTGTAATAACCTTCCAATCCCATGGATGATTTCACCTCATCTACGTTTGTAGGAGCTACCCACTCCATGATGGGTCTTACCTTTTCTAGATCTACTGCAATGCCCTCCTTGGATACAACATGTCCCAAGTAGTGTACCTCAGTGTGGAATAAACTGCATTTGTTGAGCTTAGCATACAACTGATTCTCTCTCAACAACCTCAATACCATTTCCAAATGCTCGACATGCTCTTCCTAATTTTTAGAACACACCAATATGTCATCAATAAACACAATCACAAACTTTTCTAGATAAGGATGCAACACATTGTTCACCAAACACATAAATGTAGTTGGGGCATTAGTCAAACCGAATGGAACTCCAACAAACTCATAATGCCTATACCTAGTATATGTTTTTCTCTTTGATGCGTACCTTATGATAGCTCGATCTTAAGTCGATCTTAGAGAACAATGTTGCTCCCTTTAGATGCTAAAACAAATCATCAATCCTCGGTAATGGGTACCTATTCTTGATAGTCACTTTGTTCAACTACTTGTAGTCAATGCGCAATATGAGAGTGCCATATTTCTTCTTCACAAACAACACCGGTGCACCCCATGGCGATACACTTGGCCTAATGTACCCTTTGTCAAGCATCTCATTCAGCTGCAAATTTAATTCTACCAACTCAGGTGTGCTCATCCTGTAAGGTTCCTTTGATGTTGGAGTTTCCCCTGGCATCAACTCAATAGAAAAGTATACTTCCCTGTGCGGTGGAAACTCTAAAATATCTGCTAGAAACACATCCTGAAACTGTTGTAAAACTATATACATGTTCAACACATTTGCATCCTCAACTTCCTTACCTTTGTCACTAGAGATGTGAACTACAATTAGTACACGCCCTTTCCTACAATTACGCTTGTCATGCATGGTTGTCACCATTCTAACTGATGTGGCTTTCTTATTTTACTGTAATACTCTTGGTTCCCCATTATCATCCAAGCACTCAATATCTTTGTCATAGCAGTCTACTGTGGTCCTGTGAAGACATAACCAATCCATACCCAATAGTATAATTTATGATCCCAAAGGAAATATGTTCAAGTGCACTATTGTAGGCATACCATTTACTCAAATGCACAAACTCTTACCCAATGGTGAACTCTTTTCTTTGTACTTGTAGTCAACTGCACTAACCAAGATTCTGCATGCATTTCCTTACTCAAAACACACTTATCCACCAGGCCAGGACTAATATAATTATAGTTAGATCCATGGTTAATCAAAATAGAAACAACTTGATCACAAATCTTACCATCCATATGAATGATAGAAGCCTCATGATATGCCTGCATGTTGTCCACAGTTGCATAAATCTGAGGAATGTTATGCCTAACATCTCCCACTATTTGTGCCTCCTGCGTACTATAGATATCTGGCCTACCACCCTCATGTTGTGGAAAATATCTCCTACGACGATCTTTGCCACAAGTTCAACACTGTATAGGCTTCCAACCTTCATCCTTATTCTGCTCCTCAGATCTAAATCCCTGTCCTCTACCAGATGTATTAAACTTCTTAAGTGGGGTAACATTCTCCTTGTTACCTGTGTCTTGAGGCCTTGATCGCTTCTTGTACCACTTTCCTTTATTCTTGTCATTACCTTTCCAATCTAGTTGTGTCTCTGATCTATGCTTCGATTCTCATAACAATGCTTGAGTTTCTGGATGGCCTCGTCCAATGATCTAGGCTCATCGAACTCAATCCTATCTTTGAATGCAATTGATAGCCCACTAATAAATCTCTTAATATTGGCCTTCTCCTTCTTGAGGTAAGGCACATATCTCAGTAACTCAAAGAACCTGCTAATATAGTCCTCATTTATCATGGAACCCATATTCAGCTCATAAAAATCCTTTTCCCTATCATCGTAGTATCTCTTTGATAGATACTTCTTCCGGAATAGCCTTTCAAACTCACTCCAAGTTAAATCCTCCTCAAAAATATCTCTAACATTCTTCACATCTTCCCACCAAATGTTTGCTCTACCTCTGAGGTTGAATGTAGAAATCCTAGCTTTCATATTTTCCAAGTAATCATGCAATCTGAAAAAACTTCTTCATGTCAAGCAACCATGCCTCTGCATCCTGTGGTTTCTTCATCTCTTTGTCAAATGTAGGAAGTTTTTCCTTTTTAAACTCATCTGAAAAATATCCCTTGTCACTTCTCTTGTAAGGATGATAATGATGACGATCATGATGCCTCTTAGAACCAGAACTAGAATGATACTTGTGTCTGTCACCTCTCCTATCTGGAGTGTCCAACAATTTTCCATCTCTAACCGTGTCATCCCTATCTAACCTATGACAACTGAGAGACCCACTTACATATTCTCCATTAGTCCCATCCTCCTTCCCATATTTGATCCTAAGTGGCCCATGTTTCTACAACTCTGACAAACTTTGAAGGATGGTTGCATTCACCTTTGCTTGATTTTCTTGTGCCTGTATGAGTCTATCATTGTCTGCCTTGAAACTCCTTATTTATTCCTTTAAAATTCTCATTGTATCTACCAAATCAGATGAATGTCCAACACCATGCTTCTCATATGACTCATAGGGAGAATCTTTGTAGTCTACCATCCTGCTTATACTCATCTTTGATTTCTTCCCACAATGTGCAATATGTCAGCTAAACCAACTCATAAATAAACTAATGTACCTTAGTGTAATTTGGGGAGAATACATCCTACAAGATCAACCAATTAGTGTAATACATATATATATATAATCATAAAAATATGTGTGTTGGCCTATGACCGCACCCAAGGTGGAGAAGTGGACCCTATAAGAAAATTACAGGGATGAGGTGTGAATGGTTAAATTGAAGGCCAAGCAGTTCAAGTACAGGTTGGGCGGACACCCCATAGTCAAAAGAGGAAAGAGCACTTACCACTTACCTTTTCGTATCACCAATTGCATTACACTTACACTTTTGTTAACTTCACCTGCACCATTTCCCTGATTGCAATATAAATGGGACCCACCCTCTCCACCATGTCACCTCTCCGCTCATCGCATTTCACATTGTTTCATTATTGTTACCATTGCACTCTTTCACAAAACTCCCAATTGCGATTTGCAGGTGCCCCCACCTCCGTCATGCCATGTCACCTTCCACTCATCACAAATCGCACATCGCAAGTCGCAACTTTTACCCCCGTTTCTCATAATAACAAACTCTCGATTGCGATTTTCGATATGAGTTTGGGCCCCACCTCTGTCATGCCACGTCACTTCTCCTCTCATCGCACATCACACTTCACATTGCTTAACCTTTACCCCTCGTTTCTCATAATAACAAACTCCCTGACTCCCAATTCTGATTTGCGATATGAGTTTGGGCCCCACCTCTATCATGCCACGTCACCTCTCCTCTCATTGCACATCGTACTTCGCATCGCTTAAACTTTACCACCCGTTTCTCATAATAACAAATTCCCTGACTCCCGATTGTGATTTGCGATATGAGTTTGGGCCCCACCTCCTTGCCACGTCATCAAAGCCCTTCCACAACCTTTTTCCCTCTCTTTCCATTGTTAACCATCCCCTTGTGTGTTAATGTCGCAGACCTCACTTTCAGCTCTGCCATCTTCCCCTCATCTCCACCCCCTATGACACATCTGACGGCTCATGGTCTAGTTCGGCCCCCCTATGAAACCTGATCTCCAGTTTTGCAAGTCAAACATAACATGGGTTTTTGGTGGGACAAGCGCAGCTATGGTATATTCAATTTGTCCTAGAAATCCCCGCTAAAGAGCTAGGCACGTGCAACATAACTGGCCATTTCGTAACGGTTAATGGAAATCATGAGAATAAGGGATTGGAGGCTTTCGACGGCCGGTGGAATCAAGGGATGGAAGCCATAATATCCATTTGTTCACAACTACTCCTCGCCGCCCCATTTGAAGATTCCAGGATTTGGCCTTCGTGGCCAACTATGTTGTTTCTTTTACCGTTTGATTATGATGTTTTGCTATTGAAATCTTGATTTCACCTTATTCTGTTTTGACTTTATGATTACGGCAGTGATTGCTCGATGCATGCTTTGCAATTTGGTTATGATATTTTTTAGTTTCACATGTGTGGGTCGATCATGAAAGTTTATTCAATCGTAAACCCTCAAGGAGAACTCTATATTTACTAGAGTTCAAAGATGAAAGAAGGGTTCTGAATTTTGGATAATTTTTGTTTTAGTTTTGTATGACTGTGCTCTTTATGTGTGAGACACATATTTGGGAGAGATGTTTTGAACATAATATGATATACAACGTTGTTTATTTGGATTCTAGATGAAGCAATGAGTAGTATGTATCTGTATTCTCTTGTTTATCAGTAATCTCCTGTTTATGTATAACCTCCTTTCAATGTTATGCTGCTTTGATGATTCATGTAATGTAGCTGCTAGTGGTATGCATTTTTATTCATGAATTTGTGTATGAATAATGCTCATGTGTTAAACTTGTTGTGCCCCCTTAATTCGCTCTCCATGAATCTCTATTGTTGGTCACATTCCACTTACATCTGCTTCCTCTAATTTCACGGGAGACAGATTCTTAAGACTTTTAAGCTTGTCTTTCTCGAGTTCCTCCTTTTTTCCTTCTCAACACATCTACATACTTTGAAATCCTATGCTCGTTGTTTCATACTTGGCCCATTTGAAAAGCCACCGAGCCATACAGCCTTTTGAGCCCTCTCGCAGTATAGGGAAATTCACATGAATCAAACTCCAAAGTCTTCATCATTCCTGAACCACCACAATCATTATCCTCTTAATCCATATTATGTCAAAGGCACCCTTAAAATTGTCTACATCTAGCCTCTGATTTCAAGATGTCCTAAGCACTGGTCTTTTGAAACTCAAGGCTGTCTCTAGGAGAAACAACAATGTGAACTCGTAACACATGGTATATTAGTTCATAAACATCATTCTAATTAGAGTATGGTCATCAATGCATAATCATACCAAATACCCACCATGACCTAATGCATGACAACCTCAACCATACCAACGCAACCTTGACCACATGCACCTACTGACAAGTATAACCAAACATGAATGACCAATGCATGATCAACATATAGCATCACACAAGCAAGCATACACAGACACTACATAAGCACGACCAATATGTGACTTAGAATACACAAGCAATGCACATTCAACATGCAACAATATGTAAGAAAGTGCGCAAGGACAATACCCAAGCATGAACAACACATAGTCAGTCATATACACATGACAACAATACCACAACCCATCCATCGGGACACCACTTCCAACACAAAACAGATGCAACAAACACATAAACCATAGTTATGGGAAACACATATGCGACCAACAGAAAAGCATGACCAACACACCACCCATCCAGTCTAAGGGTTGAACCATGCTCTAATACCACTTTGTAACACCCTCTTTCCACATCTACCCAAGTAACTGGCCAACCAGGGTAAACATGTGATGAGAGGCTACTAATACAAGATTCAACCTCCTGGGTGACCTTAAGGAAGTGGAACCGACGGAAACACGAAAAACAGACCTTGTACGTCATCCATGACTCCCCCGGGAGCTAACCCAACCTTCTAGGCCTCTTTCCCCTGGGCCACACTAACCTTTTGGCCTCTTTGATCCATAGTCGCAAGCATAACACTCTATGCCAGTGGTTGGGAGACTATAGTTGCAGGCATATCACTACAAGCCAACGGTTAGGGCCCCAATTTCTCAGTTTATGCCTGCGGAACCGGGATTTGAGCCACTTTTTCAGGCCCAGAGCCCAGGTCACTGCCCAAAAATTCATGAAAAAGTTTAGACATGATAAATAACAACATGAAAATGGTGTAGAAGCAAACATATCATCAAGCATTCAACCAAACCCCTGCTAGCCATGATAGATATTTTTTCAAACATGTCACAAACATTGAATCTATATGTGTAAAAAACAGGTTTAAACATAAGGTTCTCATACTTATTTGAGAATCACTAAGAAGCATTTCTCCCTTACATCATTAGCTACAATACAACCTATTTAACCATAGATACATTATGCATTCATTTACAAGAAAAAACATGGATAGAGCCATACATCATCACTTTTCAAATACATGCTTATAACTAGCACAATAACCACAAAAATACAATGAATATAACAAAAATAAAATCCATACAAAAACCAGTACATTTTTCGTACCAAATACCAAAGGAATGAACTCTTCATTAATGAATGTAAAAACCAACAGGGGATGGGACTTCCATGTTCCACCCGACCATAGATTGGCTGAGCCAAGTCTCACTTCATCCAAACACCCTCGTTACATATTCCAAGCATGAATGTGGTATCTCATCAAACACATCAATCACAATCAATCTAGGTCTTTTAGAGGCCAAACCACTTCAACCCTCAACCAGTGACTCCGCCTCACGGTCGGAAATCACAACCATCATGGATTGGTCTCTGTCCAAGTTGTTCCAGGGCTCCAGAGTGTTTGTTCCAACCAGGGTTTCCAGGACTACTAACTCAACCCCAACTGTTACAGGGCTTCTAGATCATTTGTCCAACCAGGGCTTCTAGGACTACTAAATCAACCCACCTAGGCTTCCATAACATTTTTCCAACCAAGGCTTCCAGGACTAATAACACAACCCACAGTTGTTCGTGGGGCTTCAGATCGTTTGTCCAACGAAGGCTTCCAGAAACTAATAACTCAATCCACAGCTAAAGAATCATGAGAACCAACCAGAAAACAATCAATGGAAATAAATCCACAACACCATGGCTATCCAAGAAATGGCAAGGCTAAGAAAATCCACATGCATACACCATGCATGGAAAAACTAGTGAGTAAAACATGCATGCAACTCGGTACGTGAAATCAAATCCTATTGTAGTTGTTGATCCCGATGTCCACTTGCGCTTTCCTGCTCTTCCTTTGCCTTATTTCTCCAAATCACCAAGTATCCACACTCTCCAAGAGTGCTCCAATAAAACTCTAAGTATCCAAGAGTATGAGAGAGGGAGAGAATAATGAGAGGCTCCAAAAATGCAATCTCAGAAGCATTTTTATAGATGAAAGCTTTGTTTTCTTCATTTTCCTCCTCACATGCAACCTGTGACCTTTCATCTCCCTTTTCTCCTAATTTCCATTATTTTCATAAATAAATGTGTCAAATATGCCATTTTGCCTTTACAAAGCCTTTGCCTTTGCCAATTTCCTTAGCCATAATAAACCATGTGAACACCCTCACTAGGATGTTTTTCCCAGCATTCATCTTGGAATATGTGTCCCATCAACCGTGGTTATTATTTTGACTTTATTACATGGAATTTTCACTAGTGATATTACAAGAACAAGGACTTCTCGTTACATAATTACTCTCTTATACATATTTTCTAGGATATAAAAATAAGTACTTACTATTTCTCTCATCTCACTTTCAACCATGTCTATAGTGTAATAATGAGGAGACAAACATCTCTCCAACACTAGATTGACATTAGATAAAGGCGCATGTAAAATATATGAAAAAACCCCATAGGTCTCTTTAGAAAATTTCACAACATGTGGCTCCAAATCTTAGCAGTTGAACCCTTAAGATGATGCAAATGATCTAGCTGATTAGATTACTCCTTTTAAATCCATTATGTGAGAAATTTTCTGAGTATATGGATAGGCAAGTTTTATGAATAAAATGTATGGGAACAATTTTGATGATCATATTATGATAATGTATATGAACAACTATGAATTCCTCTAGATTGTTGTACAAGAAAGTTTGATAGACAAGTTTCTCTTAGCTTAGTTTCCAATAATATGCTTATAAGATAATGTCTAGCTAATTATTTTTTTGAAATTGTATCTAACAAAACTCCTTTGATTAGAGAGGTTGGGCTATCAATTAGGGGAATGACATCAACATTTATAGTTGTAGTTTTGTTTTTCTTTGCATAAATAAAATTATTTTTTTCCTTCAAAAAAATATTTATCAATGTATAGTAAAATATTTCTAATATAGTTCTAATACGCATTTTGCTTTTATGAATACATTGTAGAATAATGCTAATAAACATTTTTCTTTTATAAGTGAACATTACATGGTATAGGGCTTTATGCATAAGGTAACATTAGAAAACACATAGTAATCATTGCCCAAAATTAATAGTGGCATAAATATAAGGGTATTTTTAAAAACTATACACAAAACTCCGAAATTTGAAATGTGTCATAGCCAAGCATTAATGAGATAAAAATTATAGACCAATAAATAATGTTTATTGTAGAATATAACCTCAAGTGTTAGATTAATTGGTTGATGCCATTGTTGTTAAGTTTTTTCCATAATCCAATATGCTATGTAAGTCATCGATTTAATTTCCATTGGGACAGACACACTTAGTATGTGTCACCTTGTTTACATTGGGTGTCATTCTTCGAATGAAGGGAAGTACCTAGGAGCTTCCCATAGTGTTATTTCTAATGGAAAAAATAATGTTGATTGTAAAGGTAATTTTTGTAGTGAAATTGCAAGTTCTACTTATAATAGGGTATGTTCAAGTGGTATACCTTTACATATATAGGAGGAGCAAGTAATTCTTCACCAATGAGAAATGTGTCATTTCAATGAAGAATTTTTATGGAGTCATGGGTCACCTTAAGGTAGTGGTTAAATGTGTAGTTTTTTTGTCCCCATGTAACCAAACATCACACTGTCTAGCTTGTAGGCAAGGGTGAGATATTCTCCATGGGTTAAGGCCATTCAACAACTAGGTTCGAAGCCATTGCAACAATACACTCCATGGGAGTTCATCGTGTCCCTTGTAGGAATTTAACCTAGGTGAAGAGGATAACGATCATTCCTCCTAACCACATGAGTTAAATCCAATTGACAATTAAATGTCCGGCTACACCCACATTGATTATATTAAATGATCTCAAACCCCTTGTACACATAATTTTATTAAATCCCATCTCCATGTCCTTCAATTTTTAAAATAGCCTAGTAGGTTAGCTTACTTGATTTAGATGAATTTTAATAAAGTAGAGTTCATTGTGAGGTCTCTAGTCATAATGTTGTTGAAGTTCAAGTCCAAGGGAATCCCACTGAATTAGTCCCTCCAACCATATATTTCGATAAGAATTAGATAATCCCATTAAAATTACTAAAGGCCCAATAAAATGTTGTATTTATATCTAATATCATTGAAACATATGGTAGCAATAAAAATAAAATGTAACAACCCCTCGTTGAATTTCCATGTAAAAAAATTTAAGACTAAGGTCACGGGACACTTATTCCAAGCTGAATAGTAGGAAAAATATCTTAGTGGGTGTCACTTTTAGTTTATTTGTGGCTAATGAAATTGGAAAATGAATTGGCAGAGGCAAAGAGACATTAATTGGCTTTTCTTTGTCAAAATAAAAGAAAGTAGGAGAAAAGAGAGATGAAGGGTCACATATTTGCATGAGAGGGAAATTGAAGGAAAAATGAAAAAATTAGAGGTATTAATAATAAAAATGTTGAAGATTGCAACAAGAAACAGTGAAGGAGCCATCCTGAAACATCATTCTGATCCTAGTTGGAAAGTGATCACCTAAACTAGGTGGGGCCCACACAGGTGATTTTTGTCGCAAAGTCTATTTTTAGACTATGTCTATTTTTAGACATATGGATCATGTTCTATGAGTTGCAGGATGCTATTTGTGGATGGGTTGTCAAGTTGGAAAAATAGATGGACTTCTATTTTTAGACATATTGGGCGGAATCTATTTTTAGATTTCCAGTCTAAAAATAGATATGTCGAATATTATTAGCTCTTAATAATATTTGGACTATAAACATTATCTTATTCTCTTGGAGCAATTCAGTTAAGTGCACAGATGTGGCACAGGAGCTGACAGAAGGAATTACGCTATTCCTGAGGGTTAAGTGGAGCTATTGCATGGATACTTCAGTTAGAACTCATGTGACAGAGTTTGGTGGAGTTATTGAGCTAGTTGATGGAGTTGTGTTCAGTTTAACTGAGTTAAACATAGTTGAGCTAGTTGTATCTAGTCTAACCGATTGATACACTAGTGAGAGTGGTGTGAATTAATTATTAATTAATTCACTAATTATAAACTCATTAATCAACTAAAGAATACATCAGTTAACTTCAGTGCATGGACAGTTTCAGTGGAGACCAGTGAAGAGGTAGGTGAAAGAGCAAAGCAGACTATCACCAGGATTATGCTTGCATGGTTTGCACACACAGTTGGAGATGTCATGAAGATCATGCGTGAGCAAGGTCGGGGGAAATTAAACTCATCCGTGAGCCATTCTTCAACAGGATTGCACAAAAGAGAGGTGCTAAAGGGTCGGCAAAGATCTAAGCGCATGGATTTGCAAGATCGGGCTTGATTAGTGTGTAGCGATTTGGAGATACTGAGAGCTTGTGATAAGCTTTTTATTATGATTGTTACATGATCTCTATGACATATATAATATACAGATAGTTGGGGGTTTTCAGCTTTAAGCTTTCCCATAAATTACTGTGTTCATATGTGTGAATTTTTATGGTTTTAATGTGTGCATGCAATTGATTTTATTTCTGCATGTGATGATAAATGGTAGAAGAGATTTTGTATTGTGCATGAAGTCAAATAGTGTGTGATCAAGAGAATCTCGAATGTATAACATATCAGTTATATGAATTTCTACATGTTATCGGAGCGATATTGATCATTGGAGCAATTGCAAAGCATTGAAGCGGTTGAGTTTTGTGCTGGTGGAATTCGAAATTGCTGCAGTGTTTTCTTGGTGTCGAAGTTGAGCATTCATTGAAATGTCTTTCAGCAGATTGAGATTGGAGTATGCCCTTGAGGGAAGCTCGAATTATATTTCATGGAAGGATAGGATGGAGGCGGTGCTGGAGGATAATGGGTTGAAGGATTTCATAGATGTTGATATTCCTAAACTGGGTTCTAGCGATGCAGCCGCACTTGACGCATGGCAAAAGAAGGTAGCAAGGTGTCGAAGAATTCTGTTGGAAGGTGTGAAGGATCACATAGTATCCAGCCTTCATGGTAAATATTCTCCATTATTGATGTGGAAATCATTGACAGACTTGTTCCAAAGCAAGAGCGACTAGAGGAAGTTGGCGCTCAAGGATAAACTCAGAAAATAAAAATGGAGAAGAATGACACTATTCCAGTATACTTGAAAAAGTTTGTCCACTACAGGGATGAGCTTGGGAGTGTAGGAGTTAGTGTAGATGACGAGGATTTGGTGAGCTTGGCTCTCCTTGGGCTTCCAAAGAGTTGGCATTCCTATCCAGACTCTATCAATGGCTCCGGAGAAATTGCTGATGGGCGACTTCGTCGGATCTAGCAGAGGAGACAAGGCCATAGACATTAGGATGATCTATTTACCAAAGAATTATGATGAAGAGGATTGCGCTTTGGCTTCCAAAGCAAGGAAAGGGAAGGGGAAGAAAACTTTCTCAATCCTGTGGATGGCAAAGAAGCAGACATGTCCAAAGTGAAGTGTTTTCAATCGTCACGAGCATGGGTATTTCGCCACGCATTGTCCACAGTGGAAGAAGAAGAACAAGCAGGCTACTGGAGCTGCAATTGGTGAGGCTCTTGCCTCGCAATTTGAGCTGGACTTCTCATTGATCGCATGCATGGTGTCTAGTGCATTGGGATCGGGGTGGTACTTTGACAGTGGTGCTTCCTTTCACATGACGGGAGATGTGAATCTTTTCAGTGACTTGGTGGAGAAGGATGTCCAGTTGCATGTTGAGTTGGGTGACAATGGACGATACAATGCGACTGGCATTGGTACCATTAACTTTCAGAGGGAGTCAGGTAAACTCATTCTTTTACAAGATGTAGTGCATGTTCCAGGTTTAAAGAAGAATTTAATCTTAGTCGCAATGTTAGAGGATAAAGGCTATGATGTTGTCTTTAGTGAAGGAAAAGTTTTCCTTCGGCAAAAAACAACAGGGCAAGTCAAGAAGGTTGGGGTTCGAGCAAATAATATCTACAGACTTGAAGTAGATGGGATTTCTATGGAGCTTCCTACTGTTGGGAAGTGCGAGAAAGCCATGAAATTGAAGCTTGAGAGGGAGCTGGATTTGCATGCAGGTAAGAGCGAACCTCAGGATGTGGAGCAGCCATAATATGAGGATCATGGAGTGGGAGAAACCACTCATGGAGATAAATTTTATGCCAGATGGGCAGTGGGAGTGCATGCAGCTATACCACCAGGTGAGAGGTGGGGTGACATGCATGAGTAATCCCAAGAGGAGATTTCTCGGCAGGATTCATTGACATAGTGTGGATCTCATGAATTGAACCTGGTTACGAGGTGCCCACATAGAGTAGCAGTAGCATGATCAATTGGATTGATGCAGGTAGATCAAAGTGACAGTGTCGGATACTGGAGCACGGTTCAGAGTTGACAGAAAGTGTAGAGTGCATGGGTGCAGAGTTCAACATCGCAGTGGTTCCTCGAAGACATGTGCAAACTTGGTACCAACAGAGGTCAAAGACTTTGATAGATGCATTATACCGATTGATGATTGAGCTGCTTGGAGCCTATTCAGTTGCTTGGAGCCTATTCAATTTCGTAAGAGTTAGTTTCGTAAGAGTTGTAGAGCAGATGCATGGAGCGTCTGGCGTCGTTAGGGTCGCAGGCGTAATGCATGGAGTTGCATGTCGCATGCAAAGACAAATTCTTTCTTTGCTGAGAGGGAGTGTTGGAATATTGCAACAAGAAATAGTGAAGGAGGCATCTTGAAACATCATTCCCGATCCTAGTTGGAAAGTGATCACCTAAACTAGGTGGGGGCCACACAGGTGATTTTTGTCGCAAAGTCTATTTTTAGACTATGTCTATTTTTAGACATATGGATCATGTTCTATAAGTTGCGGGATGCTATTTGTGGATGGTTGTTCAAGTTGGAAAAATAGATGGATTTCTATTTTAGACATATTGGGCGGAATCTATTTTTAGATTTCCAGTCTAAAAATAGATATGTCGAATATTATTAGCTCTTAATAATATTTGGACTATAAACATTATCTTATTCTCTTGGAGCACTTCAGTTAAGTGCACAGATGTGGCATAGGAGATGACATAAGGAATTACGCTATTCCTGAGGGTTAAGTGGAGCTATTGCATGGATACTTCAGTTAGAACTCATGTGACAAAGTTTGGTGGAGTTATTGAGCTAGTTGATGGAGTTGTGTTCAGTTTAACTGAGTTAAACATAATTGAGCTAGTTGTATCTAGTCTAACTGATTGATACACTAGTGAGAGTGGTGTGAATTAATTATTAATTAATTCACTAATTATTAACTCATTAATCAACTAAATAATACATCAGTTAACTACAGTGCATGGACAGTTTCAGTGGAGACCAGTGAAGAGGTAGGTGAAAGAGCAATGTGACTATCAGTTGTGACTATATTGTTGCATGATTTGCAACACACAGTGGTTGGAGATGCCTATGAAGATTGCGTGAGCAAGGCTGGGGCAATTTGAACTCATCCAGAGCCATTCTTCAGCAGGGATTGCGCAGTAGAGGCAGGCTAAAGGGTTGGCAAATATCGGTGCATGGATTTGCAAGATCATGCCTGATTAGTGTGTAGCGATTTGGAGATACTGAGAGCTTGTGATAAGCTTTGTATTATGATTGTTACATGATCTTTATGACATATATAATATACAGATAGTTTGGGGTTTTCAGATTTAATATTTCCCATAAATTACTGTGTTCATATGTGTGAATTTTTATGGTTTTAATATGTGCATGCAATTGATTTTTATTTCCGCAATTAATGATCAATGGTAGAAGAGATTTTGTATTGTGCATGAAGTCAAATAGTGTGTGATCAGGAGAATATCGGATGTATAACATATCAGTTATATGATTTTCTACAAAAAATGCATCGGAGGATCAATTTGGGGCCTTTTTCAGTTTGTTTTGGAATTAGTTTCAAAGAGAGAGAGAAGAGCAACAAGAGCATAAAGCAAAGGAAATACACTGAAAGAAAAGGAAGGAAAAGGACAAGCAAGGAAAGTAAAGAGAAGGTTGGATCAAAAACTTTAGAAGGTAATAGGTTGCATGTGTGAATGCATGGTTTATGCATATTGGTTTATTTGGTTCAATTGTTGTCATTGGCATGGGTTTTGTCGAGTTTGGCAGTGGTTTTAGCCTTGCCTTTCCATATCCTGGATAACCATGGTTTGATGGGATTATTTTTTGGTTGAGCTATGGATTGTCATAAGGTTTTGGAACTGGGTGAGGTGGTCTCAAGAACATTCCCAAGGGTTGGGGGTGGAGGTGGTTTAATCCCTGGGAAGCCCTCGACAGGTGGGTGGAGACAAGAAAATTCCTCAAGGTATTGGTGAAGAAACTTTGAGGCATCCAAGTTAGTTTTGGGCTTTATGATCTCTTGACCGGTTTGGCGAGATCACGATCGCCTGAGGGTTAAGGTGGTTTAATCTATGGGAAGCCCTGATTTTTTATGTCTCGAGATACTACATTCATGATTGGAATATGGCACATGGGTGACTGGTTGAAGAAAAAATTGGTTCAACTCAATCTATGGTTGGGTGGTACGTGGAAGTATCTGACTTGCTTGGCTTTTGCATGTGTTAATAAGAATTGTTTTCCTATTGTATTCTATGAGCATTTGTACTTGTTATTGTGATGATTTGATGGAAATTATGTCATGTTTAATAATATGGTTATATGTTGGTTATAAGTATGGAATCGTAATGTGCGTTAGCTATGACTTGTTTGGTATTTGATAAGTATTTGATGGTTAATGAATGCATGGGATAACAAGTGTTATTACAACTATTATGAAAGAGCATTAGACCTTCTTGGTGATTTTCAAATAAGTTCCAGACTCCTATCATCAGATATGCATACATGACCTATAGCTTACATGTTTACCATATGTTTGAAGAAATGACTGTCATGGTTAGGTCTGGTTAGGTCCAATTATTGTTCAATTTTTGTATGAATAAAATTATCATTAAGTCCTTTATTATTCTGGAAAGTCTTAGGAAGTTTTGGGCAATGGTCTAGATTTTGGCCTCGTATTGTGGCTCAGATCTTAGGACTGCAGGCATTTAATTAAGTAGTTTAGGTCACAACCGCATGGAGCAAGGTTTGTGAATGTGGTTGGAGGCCTTCAACCACATGCAAGAAATGTCAAGGGTGTGGTTGGGAGTCTAGGTCACTGAAACAAAGTTCCAGCTCAGGGATTGGCCAACTGGGGTGTTTCTTTAGATCTTGGGTGACCTATAGTCCCTGTAGGATGTTAGTTTGTGGTCAGTAAGTCTAAGTTGTAAGCCCCGATTCCTTAACTAGAGCTAGGGTGTCGTGTCATTTCATAGTGGCACTCTATTTCACAATTACTCGGAGGGCTTGTAAAATTTGGTAAATGTGGGGTGGCGTGTTACAGGGTGGTATCAAAGGATGGTTCAAATACTTGGAATGGATGGACTAGATACAAGTTTTTATGCTTACATTGTCATGGTTATGATTATGAATGCATAGTAGGTCGGACATGCATCATGGTGGTCATTATGTGGTCTATGTCATCATGATGTTGTTGATATGTTATGAGGCTGATATGTTGGCCGAGATGAAGCAGGAGATGCAAAACATTAGAGTGAGGTTGCAACACTGGACCTCGGGGTAAGAAGAAGATCGTCATACAGGTTTATATGTTGGGCATGCAGGTATGTTGGTTAATGGTTTTTATAAGCATTATGGTTATGTACATGCCTGTCATTCTACTATTTTGGTGGTTACATGTATGATAGATGTTAGTGAATCAGTGTTGTCATATGCACATGCGCCAGATAGTCATGAATGATAGTAACTTGTTGTTGTATGGATTGCGGTCATATGCATGATGATTATGGTCATTGAAACTAAGATCTAGTTGTTATGATGTATCATGTTAATCTGGGTTGGCATGTGAAAATGGTTATGGTTATGATATTCAGCTATAGTCGATATATTTGTGATATTGTGTCAAACTAATTTGGACTGAACTGTGCAGATGTGATAGCCTCCCCTAAGATACATTGAGGTATGAGTTTTATTATGTCATCTATTTGGTTTATCTAACATGGTATGTTTACAGGTTGAATATTTGATTAATTTCATGATATGAGTATATGTCTATAATATTGCATGAAGGAATGATCTTGTTTTAAAATGGTTAACTAACATAGTATGTGTTAAGACAATTGATATGTGCTTGAGTGCAAGTGGCTACTAGTTGTAGAATTATGACTAATGACTATGAGATGATTGCAAATTATGACATGTTTGCTAGTCTTGGTAAAGGTTGATTTCAAATTAATAGACACGGTGTCTTGATCTTTTGAACATGTGACTAACATGTGTGAACAATTGCAGGGCAACATGCTTGGTATTAGCATGACAATGTAACAATTTTTGTTTATGTAACTAACAGCTAGGTGATGTGATAATACATAATAAGACTCAATTGCAGCAAGGAAAAAGATAAAATAAAGGAATTAGGCGAGAATTCCGTTGACTATGCTTGGAAATTGCAATTCCAAACGAATGAGTGTTTTGCATGAATACAAGAAGTCTTCTTAACCTTGATTTTTTCTGACATTATGTGGATATGTGCTATATTTATGAACATGTATTTGATAGGTATAACAATTGGTTTTCATTCATGGCTAGATTCATCAAGGAATTGGAGTCCCTTGAGAGATGACATATGTACAAGTTAACTTACAAGGTAGTGTGCTTGGCACAATAAGGTAATGTAACCGATATATTGTTATGTTTATTTATGCATTGACAATTGTTTGTTTATGACAGTATGCAAGTTATAGGTCAATTTGGGCATCATCCCCCAAGACATGGTCAAATTGGGAATCATCTCCCAAGACCAATGAATAGGGTCTATGATTCCCTTAATTCAATTTCTATCTGCCCTAAGTGAAGACATTCCTTTGATGGCTTCAATTGTGAGATTTCCAAGGTTTTAAGTATATATTATATGACTCATTGACTCATCAACGCTCCTCTGTAAGGGCCTAATTTCATTGCAATGCACTTACCTGCATGCAAAGGTGCACTGCAGTGCACTTCCCGACACTCAAGGGTGCATTAGTCTCTTGGGAGCGAAATCATCATTGTTCTGGGAATATCCACATGGCCAGTGCCTTCTAGAAGATCTCATAGGTGTCATACTTCGAATACAAGTGTCCATCCATCACCTATGAAATTGGAAACATGCTCACCTATTATTATAAAGCCATTCAATTCCATTTAATGAGAAAATACCTTCAGTTTCCCTATAAATTGAGCACTCATCTAAGTGCTCGGGAGGAATAATTTTGGGTAATGTTATATTGTTGGATTCTCAATTGATGAGAGCTAGAAGTACTGATATGTTGCTGAGATGATGCTTGATGTGATGAGGATGGAATGAAGTTGGAGCAAGTTGACGACAAATCAATCTATTGGTTGTAATCTCCTCCTCCTACTTTCTTAATAAATATATATGTTCATTTTCTCATACATATGTTTATATCTTGTGAAATGTATTCTTGATTATGTATGTATTTTCATATTTAATCAGTTTGATTTGGTTAACATAAGTAGATACTTGTATATTTGTATGTTGTTTGTTGTTCTTTGTATTTGATTGCACGAATTGATCTAGCTGCTTTAGTTGGATCGAGAGCGACGACAACAATGACAGAAGGAGAAAGACAACGAAAAGGATCACAAGTAGGCTTCTTTCCTTTCTGTATATCTATTTTTCTTAGAGAAAATAATAGTTGTCTTTCTTCTATTGTTCTGAGTGAAGGAACACCACACTTAGGAAATCTAGTTTATCCGTAGATTAGAATTCCATATAACAAATTGGCAACTCCATTGGGGATAAATCCATCATTCCTTGTGTTTATGCCTCTGTTTACCATCATCAGTAGACTCTGCTTTCTTTTATCAGTCATTTGAATGAACAAATTGCCTTAGAAGTGTGTTTAGCTTCTTATTTCCCAAACTTAGTTGCACCCAACGCACTATTGGTCAGGGTACAGTGCACTGTGTTCCATTCAGGGGTGCACTACAGTGCACTGTCTGCCCTTACAAGGTGCTTTGGCCCCTCAACCAACCAAATTTCATCAAAATTTGTCTTTGCTTTCAGTTTCATTCAATTTTCTGTTGTATTCTCAGATGTCTGATTTCTCTTAGAGTCAAGTAAACATTCCTTGTTGTTCCTCATTTGAAAAATAGTTTGTTCAATGTTTCATTAGTTGTTTTCTTTATCATTGGAAAATCAAATTCAAAGTAGTTAATTTTTGAATTAGATCAGTTATGTTTTCGAAAAGGAAATTGTTGTTTCATTCCTCATTTCCTACAGGAAAATTGTAGTTTCATTCTTCATTTTCCTAAGAGAAATTATTTTTTCATTCCTCGTTTCTCAAAAGAAAACATTTGTTTGATTGATTTGTGCATTTAGTTTCCTTTCACTCATTTACATTAAAGGGAGCTGAAAAGAAAAACATGCATGTGCATTTAGAGATTGTGTGTGTTGCATAGGACCGAGTTAAGGAAATCTGCATTTATTTTGTGCTCTTTGTTGTATGCTCAAAATATGATTGCGCTTTCCCCTTAGTAGCTAGGATTTTCATTGAAAAAGCTAAATTTAAAATTTTGCTTCTCATTTAGTTTGCATTTTAGGAATTTCCCATTACATCACGTGGTGAACCTCAAAGATAAATTTTAAACAAGATCAACATAAAATTTACCCCAATCAACCTAAGAAAGCATTGTAACATTAACGATAACACTTAGAAGGTCTAGGCTAGAGACATGTTCCGACGTCGTTAAGCATAGCAGATGTCGCTAACTTATCTGCGATACATTTCCAGTGTGAAATCCCACTCCACGTATGTAATTATATCAGAGCTCGTCCACATACCTTCGGGTATATAGGGCGGTGTTCTAGTACAAAAAGTATAAGGGGGTGCTCTCACTGTGCAGTTTCGCATTAGACAACGCTAATACGGACTTGGGCCTCCATGTACCTTCGAGTATATTTGGGAGGACAAATTTAGGTTGCTTACCATCCATAGGTAACTGAGTCAGCCACCTTGTAACTTTTGATACACTGAACACATCATTCGGGGAGATTTCCTGCCCATACTTCTTTGTTCGCCAGGAGGTATTATGCAGTTCACAATTACTTGGTAAACCTTTTGCCTAGTATTACCCTTTTATTTTTTTATTTGTTTTTGTAATAAAATCAACCAGTCATCGTGGAAGAAGAACATCCCTTTCCTCGTTATTCGTGTATAATAGCACTTAAACCACATTTACCACCAGAAGTCATTTCTGGTCGGTGAAGGCGACCTCGTTCTACCAAAACTAGTACCATCAGTACCTCTGGTGCATCATCTTCGTCACATCTACTAGAGTCGTCCCAAGTCGTTTCTACAAATCCTGGTTTATGTACTGTCATCGAAACAAAGTCCTCACAGCTACTTGTGGACACTATACATCCAATCAATGAGACCATACCTCCTGAACCTGACGTTGTTCAACTGGAAGTTGATCTGGATCCCATCGTTATTTTACCAGAACATCTAGATCCTGAAGTCGAACAACTGGAAGTTGTTCCTATATCAGTCACTCCTCAGTCGATCGTAGCCATTGAGTCTTCCCTTTCGCATAGTCAACCACCTGAAATATATCTCGGGCCTAGCGGCAAAATCCTTCCACCTGGTTTGATTTCGATTGAGGAAGAACCTCAACAAGAAACACACCCCTCAACTCCAACTCATTTTGGGTCAGGGCTTTATCTTTACGAGACTATTCCTCGGTTGACTTACACTGCTTCTTTTGATCCTATTTCAATTCGATTTCCCATAGATCCTATAGGGTATACACTGGGTCATATGAACATGGTTGAGTCAACATATCCAGTTGTATTGTCTGTTACAGTTGCGAAAACATCTATTGTTGCTACTCCGTCGATGTTTACCACATCTACAGAGTTAAATCTTTATGGTGGTCCTTCCGTCCCACTAAGTTACCAATCACTATCTGGAACCTACTCTGGTGCATCCTCAAATCCATGGACTTCACCCATGTCCTTTTGGTATTCTATCTGGTACATTTATAATGAGTATTGAACGACTTGATCCTTTATACACATCTTTAGTGCAACATCAAGTTGGTCCATCTGGGTACATTCCATCCAGTACAATATAAACTGGACTCCCACCATTTGGAGAACAATATATTCCATATTATTATACTCCTCATGGTAGGGGGAAACCTATGGTCACCCATTTTGACATTACTCTGTCGTTTTATGGTCACCCAAATGTTGGAATGATTGTTTGTCAATGGCAACCTATTCTTCCCGTTCAACCACAAACGATTGTGCATTCATATAAACCAGTTCAACCTGTTGCACCTACATCTACTCCACTTGTTAATTCTTCAATACCCCTGTTACAGGCTTCGATTTTTGTACCTCAACTGTCTCAGGCGGGTCCTTCAACCCATTACCCTCAAGTTTTGGGCCCTAAGACTCCAACTCCTTCGACTAGTTTATAACAACCACCTGTATCTAGAATCTTTCATTCACAGGCTAGATTACCCTTTTATGGGATGCCACAGGCACCTATCGGTCTTACCTATTCAAAAATAGGTCCAAGCTATTCTATTTTGGGTTATAATATTGGTGGGCAGTCACCTTGGCAGCCACAACCGCAAATGCCACAACAACAATTCCAACAACAAGTAGTCTACCCAGGTCTTGGTCAAAAAATCCCTCAAGCGTTCGGTCATCAAAACAGCCCCTATATGGGTTACCAACAATAAATGTCTTATTTTGGTGCTCAAAGGCATGTTTCCCAAGCAATACCATCGTATCCTAGTTATGCTCAACTTGACTTGAATCGAAAATTTCCCTTTGTCGCAACTTTAGAATTACCTGATTTAAACTGACTTACCAATGATCCTATCAATTATTCTCCTTGGTGGAATATGATACCACATAAATTACCCTATGGCATTCCTAAATTCAATGGAAACCATGGAGAAGACATGTCAACGCATGTTATGACTTATCATTTGTGGTGCTCGTCCAACTCCTTCAATGATGATTATTTTCGACTACGTCTTTTCCAACACATGCTCACTGGTCTGACTGCACCATGAGGATGGTTCTTTTACTGTGTCAACCTCATTAAAAATTGAAACAAGTATTGAGGATAGTTATTTTACTGTGCCAACCTCGTTAAAAAATGAAATAGGTGTTGAGGATAATTCTTTTATTGTGTCAACCTCGATAAATGAAACAGATTCTTGAGGATAGTTCTTTTACTGTGTCAACCTCGATAAATGAAACATATTCCAGAGGATAGTTGTTTTACTGTGTTAACCTTGATAAATGAAACAGATTCTTGAGCATAGTTCCTTTCTTGTGTCAAGCTCGTTAAATGAAACAAGGTACGATGAGCATAGTTCTTTTCCTGTGTCAAGCTCATTAAAAAATGAAACAAATCCTCTCCTAATTAAGATGAGTCTTTCATTTGATCTCGTAAATGAAACTTCATTCCATCCAGCTATTGATAACCAATAGTATACTTAGATGCATGAAATTAAGCTTGGGGGGCATGTTCTCTTGCAGGGGGCATTCAAAATTCCAAGCAAAGTTTTACTATGTTTCAAGCTTGTATAAAATGAAACCTATCTCAATTCCATTATGGTTATTATTTTCAAGACTCATTAAACTCATGAAAATATCGAGCTTGTTTTTCTATCTTTCATGCTCGTAAAACACATGAAAATGTCGAGTTCTTTTTGTCTTTTCCTGCTCATCAATTAAAATTGAAAATCAGACAAAGCATACTTTTATCCTCTTTTTTCGAGCTTTGATAAAAATGAAAAAGGAATTAAAGCGCACTTTTATCTCTTTTTTGAGCTTTGATAAATGCGAAAAAGGAACCCCTGGAGTCTTCTTTTAGCTCTTTTCAGACTTCGATAATGTGAAAAGATTTATGAGCACTTGTCTTTTCGAGCTCGTAAAAGTAAATGAAACGACATCTGCTCAATATAAGTTTAACCCTTTTCCAGACTGAGATAGATTATTTACGAAAAGGGAAACCTTAGTCGAACATGCCTAAGAGGTTTTCTCAGGTATCATTTTACACTTTTTCGAACATGAGCGACAAATTTACGAAAAAGGACTCATGGAGTTTTCTTTTTGTCCCTTTTTCAAACTCTCTAAACATGAAAAAGGATTGGGTTTTCACTATCGTTAGACTCATTAAAACATAAAATAGCGACGAACTTTTTGATCATGACAAGATCGAGTTTCATCATCGCTAGACTCGTTAAATCATTAAATAGCGATGGATTTACCCAAAGGTCGAATTATAGATCAAGCATATGTTACCCTCCTCAAGCTTGTTAAAAAATAAAGAGATAGTGGTCAGCAATGACTGGGGAAAATTTGGGAAAAAGAACAGAACACTTTATGGTAGCATGTCTCTCTTGAACATGACACTTTCACTCCATCGCCGTGACTTTTGGGTTGGGTAATATTCTTGATGGTTCATCATACCTATGGTTCATCATATCATCACTTCGGTTTTGGGTCAATGCTGCCAACTCATTTCAGTGAAGCCGATATGTTCAAGAGAAGTCATCTAGTAATTCCTCATCTTCTGCAATACTCATAAACCATCATTTTCATGACAGTCATCCCTGAGCATTGCTATATCAAGTCACATTTTGTCTCCATAATCATTACTCCCATTTCACGATCAAGTTGCATTCTGTCGACATTAGCTCATCATCCAGGAAATTTAACTTAGAAACATCTTTCCAGTACCTTGGACCTTGCTACATCATCGACAAGTTTCTCACTTCCGGACCTACGACCAAAATATTTTGTTTGCCATTCGACATCAAATCATCTATTCACGCCTTGCAAATTTTGTTGCAGTGCCTTGAGAGGCATTAACATCAATGGTGGTTTTCTTGCGTCTATTAACAACTCACATGATTGGTTGGTAATCAGATGATGTATTCCCATGTTCGACTTCAAATCATATATTTGCATGGTTAGACTTGTACTTGAACGATCAAGTGAACAAGATAAGAAGACCCAAATCTAGTTTCATCCATCCGGGCTGCGATTTCAGTAAATTGTACACATCATCTATACGATGGCTTTACATACAGATCATCATCTGAACATGGGCCTATATCTGTAGGCATGTCTATATCGGGAAACATTACGATGTAGACGACTATATGAATTATGTACATGTTATGATAGTTTATGTGCTGAGCATGGGTATGCCTCCTTCAGCAATTCATGTCCAAGATTTAAGATAACATGATGTAATGTATTACAAATTGATGCAGGTCATCGTCCGCTTCAGATCCTACTCATCCCATCATAAAGCATCTCATCCAAATATTATTATTATTTCGACTTCATGACTTAGGGGGCACCTATTATAGGTAAATTTGGGCATCATCCCCCAAGACCTGGTCAAATTGGGCATCATCCCCCAAGACCAATGAATAGGGTCTACCATTCCCTTAATTCAGTTTCTATATGCCCTAAGTGAAGACATTCCTTTGATGGTTTCAATTATGAGATTTCCAAGGTTTGAAGTATATATTATATGACCCATTGACTCATCAACGCTCCTCTGTAAGGACCTAACTGTGTCGCAGTGCACTTACCTCCATGCAAAGGTGCACAACAGTGCACTTCCTGACACTCAAGGGTGCGTTGGTCTCCTGGAAGCGAAATCATCATTGTTCCGGGAATCTCCACATGGATAGTGCCTTCTAGAAGAGCTCATAGGTGTCATACTTCGAATACAAGTGTCCATACATCACCTCTGGACTTGGAAACATGTATCACCTATTGTTAGAAAGCCATTCAATTCCATTTAATGAGAAAATACCTTCAGTTTCCCTATAAATTGAGCACTCATCTAAGTGCTAGGGAGGAAGAATTTTGTGTAATGTTATGTTGTTGGATTCTCAATTGATGAGAGTTGGAAGTACTGGTATGTCGCTGAGATGATGCTTGATGTGATGAGGATGGAATGAAGTTGGAGCGGGTTGACGACAAATCGATCTATTGGTTGTAATATTCTCCTCCTGCTTTCTTAATAAAGATATATGTTCATTTTCTCATACATATGTTTATATCTTGTGAAATTTATTCTTGATTATGTATGTATTCTCAAATTTAATTGGTTTGATTTGGTTAAGATAAGTAAATACTTGTATATTTGTATGTTGTTCTATGTTCTCTGTCTTTGATTTTAGGAATCGATCTAGTGGCTTTAGTTGGATTGAGAGCAATGACAACAATGAAAGAAGGAGAAGGAGAGCGAAAAGGAACACAAGCAGGCTTCTTTCCTTTCTGTCTATCTATTTTTCTTAGAGAAAATAATAGTTGTATTTATTTTGTTGTTTTGAGTGAAGGAACACCACACTCAGGGAATCTAGTTTATCCGTAGATTAGAATTCCATATAACAATGATGAAGGGGATTGCATGAAAAAAGATATTTCCATGAAATCTTGAAGAAGGCTCGAGTTGAGCTTTCCTTTGGAGGCACTGGGAACCATGATGTGAAGTCATGATGTTTGTTGCTAGTTTTGTGCTTTCGGTGCTTTATGATTTGTTTGCGCTTGATTTGTAGTTTTGTTTATGTATGGTGCATGGCCATGCAACTTTGTTTGTGGTGTCGTATTTCTATTGGGTTTTCATGGTTTTCTTCTTGTTTTTTATTATTCTTGCCCTTTATGTTTTGAGGGTCTTGGGAATTGGTTGGGGAAAGAGGAGAGTCAATGGAGCTCGAGAGAGATGAATGAAACCCAACAAGTAATGTAAGACCCAGATGAAGCTCGATGCATGAGTAAAGGGCAGTTAAAGGCAAGAATATGACAACCAGTTGGATTGGTTGGGTTCATTTGGATAAATGGATGGTGGCACGACAATCATGAGAAAGGTGACATGGAAGATAAAGTAAATATATTTGAGGTGTCAAATGCCCTAGATATGTTGGGAACTATTTCTCTCATTGTTGTGCATGAATAAAGGGAGTTCTCTTAACCCTGACCTTATGATATTTGGAGATAATGTTGTGATTATGATTATGATGATTACTACATACACTTATATGTATGTACATATGTTTTTGTATGACAGGGTTGTCAGAGATCATGATTGCTTAATGCTAATGTTTAAATGTATATATGTATGTAAGTATGTATGTATGTCGTTGTCTGACAGGGTCGTCAAGGATCGTGATTTATTTATGCTAATGTTTATATGTATATATGTATGTATGTATGTCGTTGTCTGATAGGGTCGTCAGGGATCATGATTGCTTTATGATAATTTTTATATGTATATATATGTATGTATGTATGTTGTTGTCTGAAAGAGTCCTCATGGATCATGATTGCTTTATGCTAATGTTTATATGTATATATGTATGCATGTATGTTGTTTTCTGACAGGATCATCACAGATCATGCTTGTGGAGGAATGGTTGCATATGCAGGTGGATGGCATGAAGAGGTTCCCGATATCAAGTGGGCAAAGTATCCTTGACATATCTATGAGGTTAGTATTGTGTGGATAAGATTTGATATTATCTGCTTACAACTATGCCTATGTTTATGTTATGGATAAGTAATTATGAGGGATACATCAATGGAATGAAATCAATGCAATATGCAGCATGTTGGGACAAGCATGGATAGTGGAAAGACACTAGAAGTAAGGTTGCTTGGTAGAGATTGTGTGGTCATTGGATGTGCAGTACTATTGTTGTGTGCATGTGGTGTTGTGCACATGTTGTACATGTGGTGCTATGTACATGATCCGTAAACTTCCTTGGATATTCCACTAGACAGTTCGTCACAACAAATCTGATAATCTTATATTAAAAATTTGAAATTCTACACTATTACAATTTTATTAAAATTCAAGATTTGTAGATTTAACTATTAGGTACATGCATGTGAATGGAAATTATACAGAAAAATAGAGAACAATAGAATAATCTCACAAACACACAAAAGACACAAAATATGCTCTAGGAAACCCTTTCGGGGGAAAACTCAGTTGGAAGGTGAGGTCGCTTCACTCTCTTTCTATGTTTGGAAATATGGTTGCAGACATAAGAAGTAAGGTCTATGGCCTGTGGGATGATACAATGCACAAATCCTCCCTATGTGCTCTACCTCCTACCCCTCTTGGATATCTTTGCTTAGCTATGGAACAAAATGCTCTCGAAAGAATGAAATGCATCTTCCTCCTAGTGACCTCGTTATAACACAACCAGATAGCATACTAGTGGTTAAGTTTGACTACATCAACTCTTAACCAGAGTTACAAAATATACTCTTTTACAACAAACACATGGATAGCCCCTTTTCCATGAATAATGGGGGTTGACATGGAATCCTTTCGAATTATAGGTGTGAAAATAGGAAGGTCAACTTTTGACTAGCATAAATTGTGCATACAAACTTCGATTGACGTGCTTCTTGCTTCGTTTGAAATATATCCATGTGTAGAATAACATGAAAAGATTTGACACTTTATCAGTAAAGTTTTACCCCCAAAAAATGTCATTTGATGCCTCAAAACACTCTCGAAAGGTTTCAGACCTCATTTCGCCAAACTGGATCTTGTAGGTAAAAATGATCTTGTGAGCTCATTCCTCCACTTTTTTCCACTCTGAATGCATCGAGATGGATGAAAAAAATATAATGATCCAATTCCAATCAATACATGTGGTGTTGTGTGCATGATGTAAATGTGGTGTTGTGTACATGTGGTATTGTGTGCATGATATAAATGTGGTGTTGTGTACATGTTGTACATGTGGTGTTGTGTGCATGTGGTGTTATGTACATGTTGTGTGGGTGGTGTTGTGTACATGTGGTGCTATGTACATGTTGTGCAGGTGGTGTTTTGTACACGTTGTGAAGGTGGTGCTGTGTACATGTGGTGTTGTGTACACGTTGTACAAGTGGTGTTGTGTACATGTGGTATTATGTACATGTCATACATGTTTTGTTGTGTATATGTGGCATTGTGTTACGGGTATTATGTAGTCGTTGTGTCGTGACATGTGTATTTGTTGTGTTATACTATGTGTATGTATATATATTTTTTTGTATGTCAGGTGTAGGTGTATGTGTTGTGTTGTACACTGAGTGTAGGTGTATGTGTCGTGTTGTACATCGGGTGTAGGTGTATGTATTGTGTGGTATAATGTGTATGTGTGTGTGTTGTACAATGTGATGAGACAAGAATATATGGGATTGTCTGGGCCCTTGTTGTTGATATTGAGGGTTGAGGTGGTTTAGTCTTGGGATACCCTTGTTGTTGATATTGAGGGAGGAGGTGTTTTAGTCTTCGGATTCCCTTGTTTCTTTGAAGAGAAGAGAAGGCACTGGGTGCTTCCGGGTTTGGCAACCAATCCATTATGTATACATGGTTAAAGAGAAGAGAAGGTATTGGGTGCTTTCCGGGTTTGGAAACCGATCCAGTGTGTGTACGAGATTGAAGAGAAGATAAGGTAGTCGACGCTTTATGTGCTTGGAAACCAATCCATTGTATATACATGGTTAAAGAGAAGATAAGGCATTGGGTGCTTTCCGGGTTTGAAAACCAATCCAGTGTGTGTACGAGATTGAAGAGAATGCACTGGGTGCTTGTCGGGTTTGGAAACCAATTCAATGTGTGTATGGAAAGGACAAAGAACAAAGCTAGAAAAAAAGAACCATTTGAAATATAAGTATTAATACTTTATTTTTGTTTTTAATCATGCATGTGCTCTATGATTATGATTTATGATGGTTGCATGTGATCTATGATTTTGATTTATGATTGTTGCGTTTTCAGCTATCTGGATGTGATATTTTTATACATGATGATTTGATCGAAGAGTTAGTTTGACTTGTTGTGATAGGAAGTAAACATAATTTCAAGTGTAACTTTTTGACGGGCCAGTAATGAAGTATGATTTGAATTTATTTCAATTCCTTTTTAGTCTAATGGAAATTATGTGCTTGGTATAACAAAGCAGGGAAATGCCTGGTTTGGGTGGTTGAAACTGATTGCGAGAATCAATAGTAGTGGAAAAAGGAATTAGAATAGGCAGCAATATGCTAGTAAAACACTTAAGGAGCAGGGCTATTGTGGGACACGAGTACCCAATAATGTCCATTGATTTCCATGAGCATACTATGATCGATATGATGGTTTTGAGGCAGGGATATGCCTTGGTTTTTAGTCTTTCCGATGCGAGGAAACCTTGCTTAGGGATGGATCGTCTGGGAAGGGAACGTTGGGGAGCTTGGAAGGCAAGTGACTACCAAAAGGGGGTGACCAAATTTCCCAAGATATTGTATAGTAGAGAAGGGAAGACCGAAGAATAAATTTGTTTTGGTTATTAGCATTGCCAGATTGAATCAGAAGCACATTGGGAGTGTGCCTTGGAACAATGAGAAGACAACTATTCACTAATGGAACATGTAATTCAAAGATTGTAGCACTATACATTAGATGTAGGTTTGACTTTGGTAGTGGATTTTGGACTTCCTGGGAAGGAGGTGAATCCTGGTACTACTTTTGAGGATGGAGGTGTGAGCCTTTGGATTCCCTTGTTGCGAATGCAGACATTGTATCATTTTATTTGGTGGTTAAAGCAAATGTGCATATGTATATGTGTAATTATCGTAAATATTGTATTGAGATGTGGTTATAAATCTTTGTTGACAATATGATTATTTGTTGGTTGAAGCAAATGTGCAAGAGTATATATGTGGTTGTTATTGTAAGTACTGTAATGTGTTATGTTATAAAGCTCCAGTAAACGATATGATTGTCATGTTTTCAACATGATGTCATTGTAAATACAACATCGAGCTATGTTATAAAGCTCCATAGGTAGTATGTTTTGTTTTCAGTGGTTTGTTGGTCATAAGTGTCATAGAACACCGAGGACAATGTTCCCCCAAGGGGGAGGGGTTTGTAACAACCCTTGGTTGGTTTTCCAAGTAAAAAAATATAAGACCAAGGTCATGGGACACGTATTCCAAGCTGAATGGTGGGAACAATATCCTAGTGGGTGTCACTTTCATTTTATTTATGGCTAAGGAAATTAGCAAAGGCATTGACAAAGGAAAAGAGGCATTAATTGACATTTATTTATGAAAATAAAGGAAAATAGGAGAAAAGGGAGATGAAGGGTCACAGGTTGCATGAGAAGGAAATTGAAGGAAAAATGAAGAAAAATGAACAAATTAGAGGCATCAATAATAAGAAGGCATCAAAGGATGAATTTGGGGCCTTATGTTAGTTATGCTTTGGAAATAGTTTCAGAGAGAGAGAGAAGAGCACTAAGAGGAGAAAGCAAAGGAAAGACAAGAAAAGCAAAGGAAGGAAAATGACAAGCAAGGAAAGTCTGGAGAAGATTGGATCAACAACTTCAACATGAAGATTTTGCAGGTAATAGGTTACATGTGTGATTTCCTAGCTAATGAGTGAATGAATGGTGCATGCATTAGTTTAATTGGTTTAATTGATGTCATTGGCATGGGTTTTGCTAGGTTTGACAATGGTTTCAACCTTGTCTTGCCATTTCCTAGATAGCCATTGTATGTTGGGATTATTTTCTGGTTGAGCTTTGGATTATTGCAAGGTTTTGAAACTAGGTGAGGTGGTCTTAGGAAAATTCCCAAGGGTTGGGGGTGGAGGTGGTTTAATCTTCGGGAAGCCCTGGTTGTTTATGTCTTAAGATCCCACATTCATGATTGGAATATGGCATGGGGGTGATTGGTTAAGAGAAAGATTTGGTTAAGCTCATTCTATGGTTGGGTGGTACATGGAAGTCCCTGACTTGGTTGGATTTTGCATATGTTAACAAGAACTATTTTCTTATTGTATTATATGAGCACTTGTACTTGTTATTGTGATGATTTGATGACAATTATGTCATGGTTAATAATCTCGTTATATGCTGGTTATAAACATGGATTCGCAATGTTATCTAACTATGACTTGTTTGAGATTTGATAAGTATTTGACGGTTAATGAATGTATGGGCTAACAAGTGTCATTGCAACTATTATGAGAGGGTATTAGACCTTGGCGATTTTCAGATAAGTTCCAGACTCCTATGATTAGATATGCATTCATGACTTGTAGCTTACATGTTTACCATATCTTTGATGAAATGGCTGTCATGGGTAGGCCTAGTTAGGTCCAGTTCTTGTTCAAGTTTTGTATGTACAACATTGTCATTAAGTCCTTTATCATTCTGGAAACTCTTAGGAAGTTCTAGGTAGTGGTCTGGAGGCTGGCTTGGAGTTGTGGCTCAGATCTTGGGATCGTAGGCACTGAGGAGCAGTGTAGGTCACAACCACATGGAGCAAGGCTTCTGAGTGTGGTTGGAGGCCTTCAACTGCATGTAGGCAGTGTCAAGGGTGCAATTGGGAGTCTAGGTCACTGAAACAAAGTTCCAACTCAGGGATTGACCACTTGGGGTGTTTCTTCAACTCTTGGGTGATCTGCAATCCCCGTAGGATGTCAATTTGTGGTCAGTAAGTCTCAATTGTAGGCCCCACTTCCTTAACTGAAGCTAGGGGGTTGGGTCATGTCATAGTGGCACTCTGTTTCACATTTACTCGGAGGGCTTGTAAAAGCGGGTAAATGTGCGGTGGCGTGTTACATGAAATATAAATTTTTTTTATACATACATAATTATAATTTTTATTATTGTCTTTTCCGGATTAATTACATCACTTTTTTTTGGGTCAATGTTTTGAATCACCCACTATGGTTCATCTATGTCCTAATAATGAACCACAATAGGTGGTTCAAAACTTCTACCCAACAAAAAGTGACGTAATTAATCCATAAAAAATAATTATAAACATTATGAATCACAAAAAAAACTTATATTCATAAACATATATATTTGTTCAGAAACTATATAATTATTATATAAAAATTAGAAGAAAATCCAATATATTCATTTAATCTTCAATTAAAATTATTATTATTTATTATAATTAACTTAAAAATCCATCTCAATTAATTCATTTAATAATAGCGATCAGATTTTTGATTAAAATTTTATGCTCCATGACAAAATTAACACCTCACAAAATCTAATCCCTTTAATTCTTAATAAAATAATAAAATATTTTATATTTTATAATTAAACTATTCGTACAACGTAGAACATGACAAACAGCTTTATAAATAATGATAATAAAAAATTATGAATCTAAAATAGTCTTTACTTTATAAATAATAATAATAATAAATTAGGAATCTAAAATAGTCTTTTTCTATTTTACAGCAGTCATAATCATGTACACGTGTTCCATGTCATATGTAAATTAAAAGTAAAAATAGTTTTGACGAGAAAAGGAATATACTCATAATATATAAAGATTTTAAATATGATATCACATGATTTGACCGTAAAGAAAGGAATATACTCACACATGTTACCGTCGCAAGATGTGCCCACATGATAGTTATATATGCACAAAGATATTTGAGTGCATGAAAAGGGGATATACTCACACTCTCATTATTACCCCAAGAGATACCCACTGGGAAAACCGTGAACAGCTTTTTGTGATGGGAAATCCCGAAAACCATGATCAAAACGCAAAATGGCGTGGCTACTCATCACATGATAATTGACATTGCATCCACGCTGCCCTTTCCACCGTCGAAACCACCCGGTTTTCATCTCCCCGGCAGCAGACTCCGCACGCACTTAAAAACCACCCATCTTCGACACTATAAAAGCACACTCGCCATCTAATTCGAGTAGTAAGATCCTCTACGCCATTGAATTTCGGTGAATTCAATACAGACGAAATGGCAGGCGTCATGGCCGCAGGAGCTGCAAATTTGAACATTCTGGGCCGAGAAACTGCCGAGTTCACTTCGTTCAGGCCGGTATTTCTTCGAGGAAATTCTCAGGGACTATCTTCGGCCTCTTCTTTGTGTGATTCCCGAATTTTCGCGGATTCCAAGCGGAAGAAGCATGGGATTTTCAGGAAGCAGAACATTAATAGAAGCACAGTTGTTTCTCCACGGGCGGTTTCTGATACCTTCAGTGAACTGACCTGTTTAGATCCGGTCGCGAGTCGGGTAAGTGGGTGTTTTTTGGGAGCCCGTGGATGCTTTCATTGTGCTATTTTCCTTCGTACTTTTTGATCGATTTGGGAATGCTGCTTTGTATTGTATTCTGCTTGTAAGATTTAGCCAGTATGTTGGAATTGCTGTTTCTTGAGTCTCTGTTTTCTATTTGATGAAAAAATTAATCAAATCAGGACTTCGTTTTGCTCGACTTTAATTCTTAATAATCGCTGCCCTGTATCTGATCTTATGCTTTTGGGGACTGTAGATGCAGTGTAGACTGGATTGGTAAACTGATTTTATCAATGATATCTAGATCAAAAAAATGTAGTTCTGTTTTTCCCTTTTTTAATATCGAGCTATGAGGTATCGAAGGCTGTTTTGTGCTTACTAGGCATCCGTGTTATCACAGTGTGAGCTTTTTGATTAAATCTACTGCATCTTTAGTAATACATCATGCCTTATGGGATTGCACGCCCCTATGTGTATAAAGCAAAGGTTTTTTTTTTTTCATTTAAAGAGGTTACCATCTGGGAAAAATTATTACGGCTTCCACGCCTTTTCTCTCAGTATTTCTAGTGTTTGATTGAGGTTGTACTGATAGAGCTGATCTAGTGATAGAGAATTGTTTTCATCATTGTTGTGTTCACAAACCACTCTGTGACTATCTTGGTGGGGATTTTGTGGATATTGATATATTTCTCATATTCTTAGATTTTGGGTGATTGTAAAGAGGCTGAACTGTGAATGAGCATTGAGCAAGCTAGTAAAATATTTTCCCGTGGTTGATATTTTATACAAGGTATAAAAAGAAAACTGCTCCAATTTTCAGTTTTCAGATTAGATTTATACAAGGCATCGAAAGAAAACTGTTCCAGTTTTCAGATCAGATTTATACAAGGCATTGAAAGAAAACCTTTCCAGTTTTCAGATTACTGATTCACTCCGGAATTGCGTTCCGAGGGAGTTCATTGCAGGGACTATCCTGGGAGCTCACTACTGAAGCGATTTCATAATTGGGAGCAGCCCTGGAGCGAGCTCCCGCCCTGGAAAAATCGCGTCATACAATTTTTAAGAGGTCCATCAGGGAGACCATTCCTGTACCTCTCCCTGCCTCACTTCCAGTCGCTCTTGGACTGTTCCTGGACTGCTCCCTGCCTCATTCCTGTACACTCCCAAGCGCTCCTGCGGGAAATGAGAGATACAATTTATTTATTTATTTTAAGGCATTGTGGTCCCTGTGGGAAGGTTGCAATAGCCATTGATGTTAGGGCAAAGGACTTGGGAGTATGAAATCCCATCTTCCTGCTCTTACTCATTCAATTTTATCATTTCATGCATCTAAAGCTAGGCTTTTGAGAGATGAGGTTCGTGTTTTTTGAGGAAAGCATATTGGTGAGGACTTGGAAGAGATCAGAGGCTGCCCTAGTCACACAACACATTTCATCGCTTTTTATAGATAGAGAGTTGAAGAGGTAATCTCAAACCTCATACTTTGCATAGTTTTGGTTTCATACAAAGTATTAAGAGAAACATGTTGAATGTAAATTAAAGAGCTTGGTTTATGTGCACTACAACTTGTAGTTATTGTCCTATTGTTGCGAGGAGGCAAAGATGTATAAATCATATAAGATTTGGGATATCAAGAGGACTCATTGGAGGATGCAACATTGGCTTTGGAGAACTTGGAGAATACTCTTATTGATGTTGATGATTGTGTTGAGCTACCTTCACTTGTTGCCATTTTCAGCCCAACTAGGACTCCAAATGTAGGAGTATAATGTCTAACTTCATGTCTAACTTCATTTTCATAGTTACTTTGAATTCACTACCCAAGTCACTGGGTCTGACGAACTTGAAGCTTCAAGTTTGAAGTGCATCACACTTCAAGCTAATTTGAATATATTCATTCTTGTTCATCGAATCTTGAGAATAATTGAATGTGGAACTCAAAAATGAATTGATTGGTGAATAAATTCATGGAAGTTTGTCCAAATTTGGTCAAATTAGTTCAAATTCAACTTGAATTTGTGGGTTTAATTTCATTTTTTAAATAAAAACTGGAAAATCCCTAATTTATGCCACTTGAATCGTGGTTTCAGTTTCTCCTAGTTCGCTTATGCTAAACTCTCTAAGCTTCGACTACGATAATCATTCAACGCAAGTGCACAAATTACTTGACTATTTACCCATAGTAATGCAAAAATTACAAAATTATAAGCTCATATGGAATTTAATACTCTTACATCAAGACCTACACTGAGAAGAGCATTGAGCACCTAGTCATGAAGATTGGGTCTTGACTCTTTGCTCGACAATGCTTAGTCTCAACTTTGCACTTGAAAGCACTTCATAGTTCACTTGGAAGTTGGCATATGGTCTATCTTTATTTATAAAATATATATTCATATATCTTTATTTTTCCAAGGAAATTCATATAACTATCTTTATTTATTTATCTTATTTATTATATTATTATAAATCATGTCTTTATTTATCATATTCATACATTTTTTATATGTCATATTTACTTTGTTTTTGTTATTTATCTTTATAATTTTTTTATTATATTTAGTGAATTTATCGTACATTTTCTAAAAATTAAAATTTAGAGGTTGAATTTTATTACCAAAATTTAGAATGTCGATTTTTTTTCGAACTTCAAGCTCACCGAACTCCAACACGAACACAAACACGAACCAAATGACCTGGTCCACAATTATGTGGGGCTCATGGTGTGCCAATAGGAAGGAAAAATAGATAGTAGATTAAAAAATCATCTCTTTTTCACTTCAGATGCTCCTATTCCTGCTTCACTTCGCTCTTTTAGCTATGCTGGTTTTATTGTCCATTTTTGCATAAAGTGCCAAACTAGGTCAAAATGGACTTTTCACTATTTGTTTGCTTATTTTATTGTTTGGTGCATTGCAAGTGTTTCCATGAATATTTGCATAGAGAGAAGCATGGTGTATTCTACACCTTAGTATGAATGAGATGTATATCGTTGGTGCTTATAAATAAAAATAAAAATATAAAATTGATAATATAGAAAAGAACCCTCTCGGTGCTTAATAGATCCAAAATTAAAATGCATCTACTATATATATATATATATATATAATCTTCTCATGGAATACTTCCTTGAGGAAACCTTGTAGGCACTTCCTCACATTTTGTGAATGGCACTAGGGGTAAATGTTTCCAACATACAATGTGTATAATCTTCTCATGGAATACTTCCTTGAGGAAACCCTGTAGGCACTTCCTCACATTTTGTGAATGGCACTGGGGGTAAATGTTTCCAACATACAATGTGTATGCCTAACCTTGAGGGACCTAGGTGGATTTGACCACATGACATCATTGGGTTGGTGAATAGTGCTTTGACATGGCAAGTCAACCTACTGAATGAACCTCTATCTATCTATCTATCTATATATGAATGAAGTAATGTTGGCCAATGAGGTCATGTGGTCAAATCCACCTAGGTCCCTTGAGGTTATGCGTACTTGTTGTATGTTGGCAACATTTACCCCGAATGCCATTCAAAGAATGTGAGGAAGTACATAGAGGGTTTCCTCAAGGAAGTTTTCCATGGGAAGTGTGTGTATTACTTTTTCTTGTTTGCTTGACCCATGGGGGATTTGAACTTTGAATTTCATGGTTTTCATAATACTTCATAACACAATGATCACCAATTGAGTTGCCCCTCGTGGACATATATATGTGTGTGTGTATGTATGTATGTATATATATACGTATGTGTGTGTGTGTGTATACACATGTACGCGCACACACATACATGCATACATATCTCTCTCTCTTATGTATGTGCACGTGTACTCTCTCATGTACACGTATGTATGTGTGTGTGTACTACAGGCGTATGTACGTACATGTGTGTGTGTGTGTGTGTACATTGTAGATCTAATAGGTCCGTTTTAACAAATCCATTTTTAACTCTGGATTGATATCTAAAATTTCTTTGTGGGAGTGCGCTTGTTGATGATGATGGCCATTTAGATGAGAAGAAATAGGACGGGGCTTGCTCGATCGTTAATATGGTTCCCAAAAGAGGCATAACAAGTGCATTCTTCCACAAATAGCATAGATTAAAGACCAATAATTATGATCCACCAACTAGAGTTTGTTGGTTTTCTCACATATTTGCTTATTGTGAGGCTATTATTGTGTATGTGTAAATTTTAACATTCTCATGGCCTATGGAATGGATTGGGGTTATCTTTAGGATGCCCTTGTAATTTAGGATGTTTGGGCACCCCCCACCCCATAAGACATGGCTTGTTGCTCATTGTACATATAGATTCACTTTGCTTTTGAGTCCCATTGGCCAAACTTGTAGTCACTTCTTGGACATTAATAAAATTATCTATCTTATCTAGCCTTTAACTACTAGCCCTCTCAAAAAATCCTAAATAAGTAACCCACTTAACTATGAGAAAAAACACACTGGCAACACAGTTGGAGCTTTGAAGAAAGAGGAGCTTATAGTAGTATGAGGGTTGCTTTGAAAATTCAAGTGGAAACTTGGCGCAATAGTTGGGAGGCATGTGAGTGAGTAAATCCTGATGTTTGTGTATATTGTTGTCTATGACTTTTTGTCTCAATTTTGGCATTTGAACATGTAAGTTATCGGAGCCGGCCCCTGGGGGTCCAGGATCCATGGATCCACGAATCTGATCCAGATCTGCCTAGATCCATCCTTGAAACAGTGACGTGGTGGATTAATAATTTTTGGAAAGGGATCCCGTGTTGAGGAAACGAATCCTGTTTTCAGCAAACGGATCTGGGATTTTTAAAATCGCGTCTGCCGCCCGTGGAGGTGTATGCCCACCCGCTTGCTTGCCTATCTTACCTGTACGCCCGCCTGCCTACCTTACCTGTCCGCTTCAAATCTCTGCTCTATGAATGGATGTTGAGAAAATGCTGAGCCCAAACTTGCCCTGTCCGCCCGCCCACCTGCCTACCTTACCTCTTCATCATGCCTCCCTTACCTTAACCTTACGGTGTGTCACTGTTGTGCCGCATGCTGCCCTTACGGTGTGTCTGTTTAGTGTTTTGTGTCGTGTGCTGCGTCGACCAACATAGCATAGAGATTCGAGAGTATTGTAGTTACATATTGTATTACATAATTGTGTTCAGAATAAGACTCGAGAATATTATGTTATATTTCTAAGTAACTTGAGAATATTGTAATTAAAATATAATGTTATAATGTGTAATTATAGAAATATAACATAATGTGGAAATATTTCTAACTTAGAATGAGACTCAAGAATATTGTAATTAAACTATAATGTTACTTAGAGACTAGCTTTGGATTGATGTTTCTATTAAATATTATAATGTTACATTTTCTATATATCACAATAAAATATTAAAATATCAAAATTATATATTAAATTTATTAGCATTAACATTAAAATATTAAATTTGTATATTAAATTTTTTAAAATTTAAAAAATATTGTTATATTTTTTGTACTTGACGTATCCTTGCCGTATCCGGATCTTGGATTTTCAAAATCTAGCGAATCCGGATCCGGAAGCGTATCAGTATCTGAATGCTGGCAACTTAGTTGAACATCCTTGCATTCAACCAAAATGAGATTTCTTACCAGTTATGTAAGAGGAGCAAAAATATATTGAAGAAACAAGAACTAAATTTAGAAATTGGAGGCCCATTACAAACTCAATTCTCAAGGGGGAAGAATGTGAACTAGATGGTGCTAAATGATTATCAATAGGTAGATTTCATGTATATAGCTGCATTCAATGACCCTAATAGTAGAGTTCTTTCATTAAGGCAGATGCAAATTCCCTTAATTTGGTGAGCATATATGAGAGATATTTTGAGGACTGTAGATTGTATGAAATTGGTTAGTTATGAAAGGGATCTGTTGGACGATTCGACTTAGAGCATCAGCACAATGGAAATATGAAGAGATGGATCTAGAGGATGCCACACAAAGTGATAAATATTAGGGTGCAGGTATAGCTTGGTTAGGGTGTCAGATAATGTCTTTGGTGAAAAAAAGAATGATGACTGTGCCACCAGTGAGGTCCAAGTGTTGTTGGATTGTCTAGGTTTAAAAGACTACTTGGTCTTATTTGATGGCATTCTCATTTTTCTCTTATGCATTGCGTACTGTGTCATTTTGTCGATAGCATTTTGTATTGATGTGTTGTATTTCCATGACACTTGCCAATGGGAAACTCAAATGATTTACTTATATCAAGAATTGTCTCATTAGTAATTGGATGCTCCAATGTGTGTATTGTAATTATTTGATTATACAAGTATTTCAGATGGATTTCTACTTTTTTTTTTTTTAAATTTCTATATGTTTTATGAGGTGTCATCCCTCGAAATTTGGGGGTTCTCTCCAGTTGTCTCTAAAGCTTGTTCCCTTATCTCCCCTAATCTCTCGAATATGGTGTAACATGGAGATATGGAGAAATGAAGAAAACCAGTACATGATTAAGGACCTTCTATGTGCATCATCTCTGATAATAGACATCATAGTATAAGATTCCAAGACATAGTTAGTGGGAGGAGACAGGGAGCCAATCGTATCAATTGATCGTAACTTGTCGAGCAAGCACTTTCGATTGACACAATCTGGTTTGGAAATATTGACTGTAGATGTCCACAACATAACTGAAGCATGTGGCATTTGGCTGAATGCTTGAGGAAATGTCTTGTGTACAATTTATCACCCCTTGATATTCAAAATCCTTTCAACTGGCATTGTGAGCTTGTTTTCACTTGGAGCAAGAACAATAATGACAAACCAAGAAACAAGAGCTCCAACAATCTTGAGAAGTTTGTTGCTTTTAGCTGAGAGAGTAGATCTCAGGATCACATTAGCATTGACAACTGTTTGTGTTTCTACTTGGAGCAAGTATATGTAAATGATAGATTAGATATAGATATAGTTTACAGATGGTCCCACTCCTGGTTCAAACTAATTAAATGAAGCTGCCAATATATAACTCTTGAACAAGCATAATCAATATGCATGCATAATCAGTGTGCATGAAAAGCTGTGTAAAATGCAGAGTAAATTGCAGCTTGTTGGAGTAGTATATTCCACTCACATCATAGTAAGGGATGTTAAGAGAAGCTTGCAAAACTGTGCTTCTAATGGTGAAAAGGCATCTGTTACTGGGCTGCAGCGTTTTCTTGTTGACATCATTCAATACTTTCTAAATCTTGGTATACTTATTCTCATCCTGCATCTTTGTCATTGATAACGATTTCCATGTATCCAAAACTATCATATATTAAATAGCCTTTAGTAGCATATGAGCTATTTGCTCATAGTGTTAAGATACTTAAATAGCTTGGCTTTTAGTTATTTCACTGATAATTGTCTAAGTTCGGATTATAAATTATCACCAAACTGTTATATTCTAAATCCAAAGAAGTTATATTAACGCTGTACTTTGTTTATTAAGGATTAAGAACTGAAATGAACAGCCCACATACTCTGCTATGATCTAACCGTTACATCCAGAAAAGTTATATCAACCTTATAATTTTAATTAAGGTTTAAAAATTTAACTGGACTGCCCATATTCTCTGCTGTATATTTATTCCTCTCTTCAATGCTCCTCTCTCCTTAATGTTCAAAGAGGGCTTCTTCCTGTTAGATGCTGTCTGATAATAGAAACTATTGAATTTTTATGGTAGTAGTATGTTTATTTTTTCACTGTAATTTTCGTATATCACTATTCATTGTTACGAGCTTTACTGACTATGAATTACTCCTTGATCTATTTATTTCCAGAGTGTGCTGGGCATTATCCTAGGAGGTGGAGCTGGGACTCGTCTTTATCCACTGACTAAGAAGAGAGCAAAACCAGCCGTTCCTTTGGGTGCCAATTATAGGCTGATCGATATCCCTGTTAGTAATTGCATAAATAGTAATATCTCTAAGATCTATGTTCTTACCCAGTTCAACTCGGCCTCTCTCAATCGTCATCTTTCACGGGCCTATTCAAGCAACATGGGAAGCTACAAGGATGAAGGATTTGTGGAAGTACTTGCAGCTCAGCAAAGCCCTGAAAATCCAAATTGGTTTCAGGTACGCATGTTGACAATTTGAATTGTAGCATTATTTCGATTTCCAATTGAGGGAAAACTGAAATCTTATTTACATGTGTGTACTTGTCATAGAATGATTAAATCTTGTTAATTCTCATTAAGCAGATGTCCAAGCATCTGTTAAAGTCATTTTGTGGGAGGAAAATGAAGTAAATATTCATTAAACTTGTTCCTAGTTATGGCACTGTTAATCTAGAGGTCTGGTTCTATTTCTCAGGTTTTCCTAATGACTGGCTGATTGCTTGTAACTTGTTATTCTGTTTTTCTCTTCTTGCATGGCAATTTACATGTTAATTTATCCAAACATTTTTTACTATTCTGATGATGCTCAATTTATCATTCTATAGTTACTAATAATTGCCTAAACACATTGCATGAGTTATCTTAAATTATAATTTACTTATATTAAGTGTAGCCACTGGGATAAAAATTTAAAGCAAGCAATGAGTCTCAAGTAGACTTATTCCCCTTATGCACTTTGTTACAAGGGTTTTCTAAGTTTGTTCCTAGATAGTTAGCTATGAAAGCTATGTGCTATTTATAGCTCAAATTTGTTTAGACAATGTTGTATAACTGAACCTAGCATGACTTCCCATAGAAGCATTTAGCATTTTTTGCTACAAGCTAAGACATAAGCCCCAAGAAAATTATTCTTAATAGCATGTTACAAAATCTGAAAACATGACATTTCACATATCTTATAATATACATGTTAGCCCAGTCTCCTAAAATAGTGAACAGGATTATAACAAAATTTTCCTTTCTCAGCATGATTTAATGCCAAAACGTGTGTGATTGGATGTGTTAATTTTGGGCAACTAGGTCCAAACTCCATGTTGCATTGCTCATATGATGGAGACGATATTTTTGTTGGATTCCTCTTTTGAAGAGGTGCAAGATTGATCTAAAAATCATCTTGTTTGGATGAGCAGAAGTTGTATTTTGAATTTATTTTCCACATGTGCAAATTGTCAAGGTCGGCCAGATTTGTAATGTAGGCTCACAAGCCCCAAAAGATGTGTCACGCACCCACAGTCATGGATATAAAAAGGAGAGACATGATGCTCATTTGATCATTCACTCATCTCACATGTCTCTCTCTCATCTGATTGGTTCATACAGCCTTGGCTTCTCTCTCCTCCACACGTGTGAAACAGGAAGCTGGAAATTGCGGACTGGTTCTAGGGCTTTTTCTGGAGCGTTGACCTTGGGTCAAACCTCACTGTTTGACTGCGTTTTTTGAGGCAGAAATTCCGATCTAAGAAGGCTGCAGCTAGGGGCACAGAAATCGAAGTCAAACATTGACCTTTGACCGCAGCATTTATTGCAGCATTGAATGGTTTGACCGCAGATTTTGACTGTTGGGTTGACTATTTTGTGGACTGGTTTTTGGGCTGAGTTTGACTTTGAAGGAAGGCCGAGTTTGACCATGTTTGACTGAACCTCATTGAAGGTTTTGAAGGACTGGTTTGACCAGCAAAGTCATTGCTAGTAGGGCATCCTGTTGACTGCTGTAAAAGACATTTTCTCTCTCTGCTGAATAAGAAGAATTACAAATTCTTGTCTCTTGTATTAGCTTGTTTTCTGTCGATTTATTTTATGTTCTATCAGCATTTACTTTCAATGCTTATGTGATTGCTAATCTGAAATTGAATCGGGCTAATAAGAAGAAAGATTGAAGTAAACTGCTCTAAGCATAGAACATACCATGGTTAACTAAACTTAACATGGTATCAGAGCTAAGGTGAAGACAAAGCCCAAGCAAGAGTGAGAAGAACAAGCACTGAAGTTGAAAAGACAAGGACTGGGATCAATGGCCTCCTCATCATATTTCAAATCTGATGACAAGCTTGATAAGTCTGATTATCATGCTTGGAAAATGTCCTTGGATCTGACATTATAAGAACAAGATGTCATGGATTATGTGTAGGGAAAGATCAATGAGCCTCCATCAAATGCACTAGTTGCCACTAAGACAAAGTAAAAGAAAGGGGAAGTCAAGGCGAAGAAGATCCTCAGGGATTCTACTCATAAGCACTTGGTTGCTTATATCTCCGAGCTGGGCACATCTAAGGAGATGCATGATAAGTTGGTTAGCATGTTCTTAGCTAGCAATGCTAATCAAATTCTATTTTTGAAGAACAAGCTGAAGGAGATCAAGATGGGCAAGGGAGAATCCATCCAATCATATTTCATGAGGATCACTGAAATTAAGAATGATCTCTTAGCTATTGGAGAAGCCATAGCTGATTGAGAGCTCACTCTCATTGCTCTTGGAGAACTTCCTCGGGCATGGTATGTATTCAATACTACTATTCTCAATAATAATGTAATTCCTGACTTTGATGAATCGTTGACGAGATGCACTCAAGAGGAGACAAGGATGATGGAGAGAGACCATCCCTCTAGTGGGAATGGAAGTGACCCTACTGCCTTCATCACTCATGCAAAGAAGAGGAACAATGCTGGTCCGAGAAATCAAAACCATGAAAGAGCGGGTCCCAAAGGAAGAAAAGGAAGATGTTACACTTGCTACAAGTTTGGTCACTATGCAAGAGAGTGCCCTAATAGAAGGGACTCTCTCGGAGATGATGCCAACAACTTCAAGGGGAATGGGAATCAAAGGAACAACAGGTTCAAAGGAAAAAGGAAGGCTCCCTCTGATCGAAATGGGAATGGAAATGATCAACCTTTCAAGAGGTCAAGAAATTCCAGGTACGATGAATCTAATGTTGTTGATAAGAAAAATGAATATATTCTTATATCTGCCCTCTCTGCTACGTCTCCTTTCGACACCCGGACAATTGGTTGATTGATAGTGGTGCCTCAAGGCACTTCACTGGATATAAGGAAGCCCTCTCTGATTTGATTGAAAATGATACTAATTTGGAGATTATCCTTGGAGACAATGCCACCTATCCTGTGAAAGGGACAAGGACTGTGACCCTTCATCTAAATCAAGGTTAAGTCATCTGTTTGCAAGATGTGTTGTACGTACCTGAATTGAAGAAGAATCTAGTGTCTGTCTCGGCAATGGAAGACAAAGGATTCAAGGTGTCATTCAATAATGGAAAGGTACGCATTTGGAAGAGGAACTTCAAAGAATCGTTCACTCTTGGGTTCAGGGTTGACACACTTTATTAGGTTGGAGAAAGTCCACTGGGGGCCATGACATGTGATACAACTCTTCAATTCGAGCTATGGCACTGGAGGTTTTCACACCTTCATTACAAAGCCCTTCCTAAAGCAAGGAAGGTGGTGACAGAGATGCCCGATTTCAAAGATGATCATGAAGGTGTATGTCAAGGTTGTGCTGAAGGAAAGCATACAAGGGGACCATGCCCCTCAAGTGTCACGAAGACATATGATTTTTTGCAATTAATACATTCTGATCTTTCTGGTATGCTGCCCGTAACATCCTTGGGAGGATGCTTATGTTATATCACTTTTATAGATGACTTCTCCCGCAAGACTTGGATATATTTTTTGAAGAAGAAGGACGAAGCATTCAAGTGGTTCTGTACCTTCAAGGCCTTGGTTGAAAATCAAATAGGGAAGAAGATCAAAATTTTGAGGACCGATAATGGAACCGAGTATGAGTCGAATGAATTTAATGACTATTGCAGGGAAGCTGACCACTATTGTGTATACTCCCGAACAAAATGGTGTTGCTGAAAGGAAGAATAGAACCATTTTGGAAGCTGCACATGCCATGCTTTATGACCAAAGTCTTCCGAAGTTCCTATGGGGAGAAGTTGCTAACACTGTTGTGTATGCTCAAAATAGATGCCCACATTTCGCATTGGACTCCAAAACTCTCGAAGAAGTCTTCTCTGGTAAGAAGCCCGATGTCTCTCATTTTAGAGTTTTTGGAAGTCCCATTTATTTTCATGTGTCGAAAGAAAAGAGAAGCAAGTTGGATGCTTCTGAGAAGAAGGGAACGTTTGTGGGCTATGGTGAAACCTCAAAGGCATATAGAATATATGTGTCTGGTCAAAGAGAAGTGGAGATATGCCATGATGTCACCTTTGACGAAGATGCTGCCCTAAGGAAATTCAGGGATCTTCCTATCTCAAAGGAAGACAAAGAAGAAAAAGAAGCTGGAAGGCAGGAAGAACCGAAGGGTGAATTGATGCTCGAGGTTGAAGGTCTGATGGATCTTATAGATCCACCTTATTCAAATAAAATAAGACCCTCATGGCTTAGAGACACTCTCGAAGATGCCGAGAGACATATTGATCCTAGGGGAACATTCCGTCAGAGTAAGAAGCCGAATAGGTACCAAGGGTACCTAGCAGCCATGAGCACCATTGTACATTCTAAGCCTGAAACATTTGAAGAAGCTGTGAAGCGTCAAGATTGGAAGGATGCTATGCACGAGGAATACGAGTCACCTCGAAATGGCTCTACAAGATCAAGCATGGAGCCGATGGAAGCGTTGAAAAGTTCAAGGCAAGATTTGTTGCCAGAGGCTTCTCGTAGAAGGAAGGCATATATTATGATGAAATATTTGCACCTGTTGCCTGCTACACCACCATCTGATCGATCATTGCCCTTGCTGCAACGCAAGGATGGAGTCTCCATCAGATGGATGTGAAGACTACCTTCTTACATGGTTCGATCAAGGAAGAGGTCTATGTGGAACAACCTCTGGGGTTCGAAGTCCGAGATAGAGACACATATGTGTGCAGGTTGGAGAAAGCCTTCTATGGGTTGAAGTAAGTCCCCAGGGCTTGGTATGAGAGGATCGATAGCTACTTGATGAAGCTGGGCTTTACTCGAAGTGATGTTGATCCAAACCTTTATTTTAAGGTTGATAATGACAAGCCTCTCATTCTGGTTCTCTATGTGGACAATCTCTTCTTGACAGGTGCTGACCCTCTCATTTATCAATGTAAGAGGGAGCTAGCTTCCGAGTTCAAGATGAAGGACCTAGGATTGATGCACTATTTCCTAGGCTTGGAGGTCTGGCAAAAGCTAGGTGAGATTTTCCTTTCTCAAGGAAAATATGTTGTAAAGCTGCTGGAGAGATTTGGGATGGTGGATTGCAAGTCCGTGAATACTCCGATGCAACTCAACTTTAAGAAGTTGTGTGGAAGTGTTGCTGGGCCCGAGTTGGGAAATCCCACCGAGTATCGTCAACTCGTGGGGGCCTTGATGTTCTTAGTGAACTCACGTCCAAACATATGTTTTGCAGTGAACAAATTGAGTCAATACATGGTCGAGCCTCATCATATTCACTGGATTGGTGCTAAGAATCTCTTGAGATATCTCCAGGGCACAATCAACCATGGGCTGAGAATCTGAGATACACTGCTGGGAGTATGAGGCTCCATGGATATACCGATGCTGATTGGGCAAGCAGTGTGGTGGATCGTAAAAGCACATCTAGATGTTGCTTTACCCTAGGTTTTGCTTTGATCTCTTGGATGAGCAAAAAGCAGAAATCGGTTTCTTTGAGCACTGCTGAGGCTGAATACATTGCAGCAAGTATGGCCTATTGTGAAGTTGTTTGGTTGAGAAAGCTCTTCAGTGAGTTGTTTGGGCATGTGCTGGATACCACAATTATTCTTTGTGATAGCCAAAGTGGGATTCGTCTTTCTGAGAATCTCGGGTTCCACGACCGATCCAAGCATATTGATATTAGGTACAACTTTGTCTGGGACATGGTACAGTGAGGTGCCATAAGACTCCATCACATTGCGAGTCGGGACTGATGAGCAGGTCGCAGATATCTCACGAAACCCCTGGGGAAGGTCAAATTCTTAGTCTTCCGTGAGAAGCTTGGTAACGTGGACATACCCTATTATGAGGGTCCTGCTTGAGTTGGACTATGAGCTCCAGGAGCTCCAGGGGGCTTGGGGATAGCTACTTGGAGCTATAAGCAACCACAAGGCTAGGTTTGCCTTACCTTGTTAGTGTGCTTCTTCCCCATCGTTATGATATTGAGCTAGTTCACCCTCTCTTTGATCTATGTCCTGCATGCATCCTACCCATGTAGTCCGGGACTCATGGGAAGTGCCTCTCATCTGGCCAATGAGTTGGGAAACAAGGATGGAGACCATAGCATTACCGATGGACGCACCGGGTATTGCTGTATTCTCTATGTCTAGGATGGGATGTGTCCAACAACTTGATCTGGGATCAAGTCTAATGAGGTTCCTACCTCTAAACTGACTTCGGGTCAGTATGTCTGGATGAGGTTTTTACCTCTAAACTGACCTGGGGTCAGTGGAGAGTGGCAAAGTCTTTGTGACTCACTCTCGATGATATTTTCTTATGATTCTTCTATAGCAGAGTAAAGACAACAGGTTGACACATGATTGCATGATGGTGATGATATATGATAGTACATGATGGTACTGGATGACAAGATTGCGTAGGTGGACAGATGGAGTTCTCCCTAGTTGAGAGGGAGTATTAATTTTGGGCAAATAGGTCCAAACTCCATGTTGCACTGCTCATATGATGGAGATGATATTTTTGTTGGATTCCTCTTTCGGAGAGGTGCAAGATTGATCTAAAGATCATCTTGTTTGGATGAACATAAGTTGTATTTTGAATTTATTTTCCACACGTGCAAATTGTCAAGGTCGGCCAGATTTGTAATGTAGGCTCACAAGCCCCAAAAGATGTGCACACACCCATAGTCATGGATATAAAAGGGAGAGACATGATGCTCATTTGATCATTCACTCATCTCACATATCTCTCTCTCATCTGATTGGTTCGTACAGCCTTAGAGGCTTCTCTCTCTTCCACACATGTGAAACAAGAAGCTGGAAATTGCGGACTGGTTTTAGGGCTTTTTCTGGAGCGTTGACCAGCGTTGACCTTGGGTCAAACCTCACTGTTTGACTACGTTTTTTGAAGCAGAAATTCTGATCTAAGAAGGCTGTAGCTAGGGGCACATAAGCGAGGTCAAATGTTGACCTTTGACTGCAACATTTATTGCAGCGTTGACTGGTTTGACCGCAGATTTTAACTATTGGGTTGACTATTTTGTGGACTTGTTTTTGGGCTGATTTTGACTTTTTGAAGGAAGGCCGAGTTAGACTGAACCTCATTGAAGGTTGAAGCGCTGGTTTGACCAGCAAAGTCTTTGCTGGCTAGGGCATCTCGTTGACTGCTGTAAAAGACATTTTCTCTCTCCCTGCTGAATAAGAAGAATTGCAAATTCTTGTCTCTTGTATTGGCTTGTCTTCTATCAATTTTATTTATGTTCTATCCACACTTACTTTCAATGATTATGTGATTGCTGATCTGAAATTGAATCGGGCTAGTAAGAAGAAAGATTGAAGTAAACTGCTCTAAGCATAGAACATACCATGTTTAAATAAAATTAACAGGATGGCAGTTTGCAAGTTGCCTCCTGTATTTGCTTGTATTTTGTAATGACAAATACAATGCAGGTGACAAGTTATCTTGATTAGTTTCCATGTGAAATTGATTCTTAATTTGCTTACAATATTGTGGATGTACGTTAGGTGCAATTTCTTTCCCTGAAGTTGTTTTCCTTGTGAGTGATGTTATTAGACATTTTCTTGATGCATCAATGAAATGTTACTCATGCATTCATGTAAGAAAGATGCTCTTTCAAAACTCAATAAAATCCTTGATCTTTCTCTACTCAAGTCTTCACAACATTCAATATCATAATCACCAATTCAATCAATGATACACAAACAAAAGACATAATGAGGAAAATCCACAAAATAACTTAGAATGCACACCAAACTTAGGAATAGGTTTGTGGCTCATTTATCTTGAACATCCCTTAAATAGGGAAGCATGGAGTTACAAACTAGAAGTGGGTTTCAAAAACCATGGTTGGTTAAAAACCATGGTTTGAACATTTACAATGATCGTATATTAAAATATGATGTCACACATCTCATCATTTTGTCCCTGTTTAGACGAAATTGTCCATGTTACCACAAAATCTAGCAGCCTAGTGCAAAGCCTCATTGGGCATTACAGGCTAATGGCAACAATAAAATCAGCCACCACTATCACCTTAGTGGCTGTTCCCTTGGTGTTCTATTGATGGAAATTATGCCCACAAGGGAGGCTTCCCCAACAGGCCTCAAAGATTAAGTAACCCAAGGACTCCCAGGCTAAATACCTTTAAGGAACTTGTTAATTGGACAATAAGGAAGGGCTTTGGTTGAAATTAGGTAGCGAGTTCAAAGAACCTATGGCTAAGTCTAGAGGGCTAAGATAAGTCCTAGAGATACTAAAATAGATTCCAAACACATGCTGCCTTAATTAAATGATTGCTATTATAAATTAGAGTTGAAAATAAAAGCAATTTACAACATGCAAAACTTATGACAACAATAATAAAAACAGCCCCACAAGTGATGATAAACAATAAACTATCAAAGGCTATTTAAAGGGAAAACAAAGGAAAAGGTCAAAGCAACCTTTCAATGGCTGAAAATGCACAAAAATGCTATGAAACCTTAGACATGGACCCTAGAATTATGGATGATGGCTGAAAATGCACAAAAATGCTATGAAACCTTAGACATTAACCCTAGAATTATGGATGAAAATGCATAAACACGATTTTTTTTTTTTTCAATTCAAGAGATGCAAACCTTAACCCTAGGACTATGACATACAAGGTATTTTATGGTATTTAATCCATATTTTGCCATAACCTAACCCTAGTTTACCATGAAGACCAATAAAAAGATAAAATTTTAAAAAGATTGAGTCCCAGTGTTGCGGGGAAGCTTCACCCCCCCCTCGTTCCCACTCCCGAAACGCGCTCCGTTCAGGAGCGTTTTGGGAGCGCTCAGAAACGCGCTCCTGAAAACACTTCTTGAGGGGAGCGTTTTCGGGAGTGCATTTCCGACCCTGTAGAAACGCTCCCTGCCTTTTTAGGAGCGTTTCCGGAAGCGCTCGGGAGCGAACGCTCCCTGAGCGCTTTCGCTCCCGAATGCTCCCCGACAAAAAAAACGTTTCCTGCTGGCGAGAAATTTTTTTTGTTGAAAAAATCATTTTGTTTTTAAGAGGGAGGGAGGCTCATTTTGTTTATTGTTTGTAGTTGAGTGAGTGAGAGAGTGAGAGGAGCAAGAGGAGCAAGAAGGAGAGCTTGAGAGCGGAGCTGCAGAAGTGACAAGGAGAGAACAAGGAGCAAGCTGCAAGGCAACAGGAGGATTGCAAGAAAGAGGTAGGTCTTCTAATCTAATTTTGTATTTTCTAGGATGAATTTGTAAGTTGTTTAAAAATGAAAACTTGATTTTTTTCTTGAATGTTGCATTTTATTGTGTTTAAAACTTAAAAAATGAATTGTTTTTTTCCTATGTTGCATTTCCTATTCCCATTTGGCATTTCTCCATTTGTTTTGCAGGCTAGAAACTTGAAACATCATGGCTATATGGCTAGGGATTTTCCTCATGTTGGTTCCTTTCTTTGTAATAATGGTGTTGGAGAGTAGTAGAAGAAAGAGGGAAATCAGAGAAGAGGAGGATGAAGAGGAGGGTTATGGTGGATTTGAAGAAAATCCTGAAGAGGAGGAGGATTATGTTGAGGAGGAAGTGGGGAATGGAGAACATGAGGACACAGATTCCCCAACTAGACAAGACCAAACTTAGACACCTTTGTGGAAATATGTTTAGAAACAGGAAGGAGGGAAAGGTGGTGGAACCACTAAATTTATTTGCCCCCATTGCAATAAACAATACCATGGTTCATACACCCATGCGAGAAGGCACCTTTGTGGGAAAATGCCAGGGGATGGAGAGAAAAATATAGAATCAAAATTTGTACTAGTGTGCCAGCAACACAGAGAGAGAAATATAGAAAGGAAGAGGAGGCTGCCCTACAGAGATCTAAAAGATCTAGGGGTTTCATTGATTCTTATTCAGGCCCATCATGTCATGGACAAACAAGTCCAACTTCCACCCGTGCCAGTGGTTATGGAGGTAGTGGCACATCTGGATTAAGGCGTAGAACCATATCCGATTTCCTGGACGAAGGGTGTAGGAATGATATGGATTCAAAAGTTTACCGGTTTCTATATGCATGTGGGGTGCCATTCAATGTTCTTCGCTCACCTTATTGGCATGAAATGGTTTCTGCCATTGATGATGTCCCCAAAGGATACAGGAGCCCTGGGTATGACAAGGCCAGAACCGTGGGTCTTGATCATGAAAAAGCTAAAATAAACCATTCTTTAGCTAGAATGAAAAATTCGTGGAATGAGCATGGGGTGTCCATTGTCTCTGATGGATGGACCAATGTAAAAGGAAAGCCATTGATAAGTGTTTTGGCTGTGTCGGTTAGTGGTGCAATCTTCCCGTCAGCATATGATTATTTAGACAAATTCAAAAGCGGCATTAACATTGCAGAACCATTACTTGATATAATTGAAAAGACTGGGCCATACAATGTCATACAGGTCATCATTGATAATGCTGCTAACTGTAAGGCAGCAGGCGCAATTATTGAGGATAAATACCCCAACATATTTTGGTCTGGGTGTTTGGTTCACACAATGAACCTTTTGATGCATGATATCATTAAAAACAAACAACCTCAATTCAAATGGCTTGGTGATTTGTACAAGAGAGGTAAAAAAATGATAAAATCTATTACAAATCATAGCAATACCCATGGGCTTTTCTGTACTCACTCCAAATTGGAGTTGTTAAAGATAGCAAAGACTAGATTGCTAGCTATTACCTCACTTTCAGGCACCTTTTGAAGGTAAGAGAGTCATTGGCTGCAATGGTATCAAGCCCACACTGGCAGGTATTAAAGGACAGGGCAGCAACAATAGTTGACAGGCAAGGTTTCGAACATGTGAAGGAGACCGCCCTTGACCCTTTGTTTTGGGCACGTGTGAGGGAAATTTTGAATTTCACCATGCCCATTTATCACATGATTCGGTTTGCAAATACAGTTAAACTAGTGATTGGGGAGGTTTATGAGCAGATGGACAGCATGTTGGGCCAAATAAAAGATGTTGTTAAGGATAATGATCCCAACTTGTATGATATGATTCATCACTGTGTGTGTGCACGGTGGAATAAACTCAATGTTCCACTACATGCCTTGGCATATATCCTTATGCCAAAATATTACTCTCCATCTTGGTTGGGCCAACCTGCACCTGGAGGTGGGGTTAGGATGAAACCTCACACAGATCTAGAGGTACAAGAGGGGTACATGAAGGCATTAGACAAGTTGGTACCCAACAGGGAGGAGTGTGCTAGATTGCGCCTTGAATTAGGCAAATACTTCAGTTGCACTGCTAACTTTGGTTCTTTCCATGCAATGGAAGACAGAGACAGATTTGATGCTCTCACATGGTGGGAAGCATATGGCGGCATGGGAATTTTGCCAAAGTTGGCAAAAAAAGTTCTCTCACAGGTTGTGAACACTTCTTCTGCAGAGAGGTGTTGGAGCACCTACAACTTCATACATAATGTGAGAAGAAACAGGCTGAATGAAAACCGAGCTGAAAGCTTGGTTTATGTGCATTACAACTTGAGGTTGTTGAGACATTACTGTGATCGGGCAAATGAGGATCAATCATACAGAGTTTGGGACAACAACCCAGAGGATGATAATTTGGAGGACGGCACGCCGCACGGTACATATGGAAGAATTGGAAGTAGAACTTTTTAGGGATGATGATGAAGCATCAGCAGCACCGCCACACACAGGGCCAGTCCCACCATCTACTGGTAGTAGTGCGGGTGCGAGTGCGGGTGCCAGTGCTAGTGCCAGTTCTCGATATCAAACTATTGTTCCTTTATAGATTCAGCCTCCACCTTCTAGTCATGGTCTTGGTACTCCTGAGAGTACTAGAAGACCACCATTTCCTCGTGGCTCGCACAAATTAGACATTTCTCGTGGGCGTGGCAAGGGGCTAGCCAATAGATAAAATAGATTTGTTGTTTACTAGTCTTTTCTATTTTCTAGTAGTTTTTATCTTTTATCACTGTTGACAGTTGAACAGTTGAAACTTGACTCTTTCATATATTTAATGACAATTTAAGTTTGAAGTTTGAATTTGACAGGTGAAACTTTGAAGTTGGCATTTATAAGTTTACAAGTCATTATGAATTATGAATATGATGCTTCATGAAAGTTATATGGTGATCAATGAATCAATGATGATAAATGTTATATATCAATGATGATAAATGTTATATATTGAATTTTGAAATCAATGAATCAATGATGATAAATGATATATATCAATGATGATAAATGTTATATATTGAAATTTGAAATCAATGAATCAATAATGATAATTTTATATATCAATGATGATAAATGTATATTGAATTTTGAAATCAATGAATCAATGATGATAAATGTTAGATATTGAAATTTGAAATCAATGATGATAAATGGTATATATTGAATTTTGAAAGCTTGAAACCTTCAGATTGATGATTCGCGAGACTCAAGAGTCAATATGTTGTATGCTTCCAACTTGTGGGCATGGTTGATGAAGATTATAACTTCTAGATGATTGATGTTATATGATTCAATCTATGTTTTTATGTTTTTTATGTCTAATTCATCATTCTACTTGTTTTTGTTGACATATATGCATCAAAATATATATATATATATATATATATATATATATATATATATATATATAAACGCTCCAGACCGAGAGCTTCTAAAAATGGCGCTCTCGCTCCCGCTCCCGCTCCCGCTCCCGCTCCCGCTTCCAAGTAACCTTGAGATTGACACACAAGGACTAGTGGCTTATAAATCTTGGGCATATGGAGTCAAGACAGAGCGAGGTCAAAGGTGGAAGACCTTGGTTAGAGCAAGTAAGAGAGAGTAATCCTCTTAATCAAACGCTAGCAATTTTCAATTAATAGGAGATCTAAGGTCAAAGAATGCTATTCTAAGTTTCCTTGATGGATACTAGGTGACAAATCTTGCAAAGGATATTTTATAGCCATAAATTATTCAACATATAATGAAAATTTCACAGAAACCCTAATTCTACAACATTGCAAAATGGAAGAAGATACTCACAATAAAAAAGGAACAATTCACCATAACATCACTTCATCATTCTAAGAGAATTCTCAAAGCATTTTTATCCTCCCTGAGATAATTCACTATCCTTTAATGATCCATTGCTTCCAAGAGACAAGAGAATTAGTGCACACTCTTTCACAAGAGAAATAATGAGTGTGTGTACAATGATCCTCCTAAATTGACTTCCCTCTATTTATATGAGGGCAACCAAGTCGATTTAGGTTAAAATTAAAGTAAAGGCCCAAAACATAATATTTTAAGTGTTTACAAGTTAAGTAGGTTACAAGCCAACCTAAAAGATAGCTCCCTCAATGATAAAGCGTAATAATTAGCCCTAAAAGATAGCTCTCTCAATGAAAAACATAAAAATTAGCCTCTTTTTAACCCACACATATGAGTAAAAAGGACTCCAAGGGTGATGTCATCCTCTAAAAGTGAAGATCTCGATCAAAATGTGTAAGTGATGGATCACGTGAGTGCTCCTCACTCAAAGCCATCTCATCAATAAGGTGTTTAGTTATCAAGAAAAAGCCTCCTCATCAAGGTATCACCATCAACTAATCCCACATCATCAATCTAGGCCCTGTGAGGGTGATATCACAAGGCTAGGGCATGATGTCATCATCAAGAAAGGTATGCTATCCCTTCCAGAGGGATCTCATGTTATCATCATCATCATCATCAAATTGGTCGAGGAACATGGAAACGATCATCAAGAAGGTGCAAGGCTAGCTTGTAGGTGTCTTGTGGTAGTTGGGGTACATCATGTTTCTTGGCAACATCCTAGCTTTATTGAGCGACATTTTAGGCTCTAAAGGGAGAGGATGTGGTCATTATCAATGCAGGATCAATCCCAAAGTTGATGCTCTTCGCAAAGTGGTCAACATCTTGGCTATGGTGCCCTGAAGGGTCATCAAGTGGGGCTGGATGTGCTCTCCGTTGTGCTGGAAAAGTCTTAATCAATCCCTCAAGGGATAACAACAATACCTAGGAGAAGACTTTTGAGACATGCCCTCAAAATCAAGTGAGATCATCATCATAGGTAAAGAGACCATAAAAGTATGACAATGGACCATATTTAATTCATAAGCCACATGAGTACTTCACACACAAGCATCATTTTCAAATGTCTTTCTAGCTCAGGGTTTGTAAACAATTTATCATGTTTAGGTATGGGAGGGTTATTCAGATGCTATATTAGGTGTTTCCAACCTCAAGGGAAGGAACATTTCCTATGCCAACCCATTAATCAGCTGGTGCAAGTGAACAATGGTATGGTGGGGGTTTACTTCATGGAGGATGCCACCATTTGTTTAAGAAATACTGTCACTCTTGAGCATTATAATGTGAAGATGGAGTAATCGTGGGCATGCTTTTACCACTTTCTTGATGTTTAGCAGCAGATAGGTGCTTCTGCATAGGCTAAAGTGTCGAGCATGTAAGAGTTGTCCAAAGTCTCACTTATGAAAGAAACTTAATTTATTGAGTGAGTTGTTTTTTATGATGTTTCTAAATCTAACTTAGGAAAAGCACAATAATTAAGTTAAGTTAATTAAGTTGGTTATTTAGCTAGGAAAATCTAAGGAAATGTAATTTAATTACAATATCGATTTAGATTTAATCTCAAATTGAGGGGAGATCTAATCTCAACCGTTAATCCCTTTGGAGATTAGGGTTATGGATTTAGCTCAATGAAGAATTATAAAAGATAGTCTAAGGAGAGAAGAAGACACAAATTTGAGAAGATCATTTTCTAAGTGAGAGCTATTAGCAAAAGGTGAAGGAGGAGTTTCATCTAGAGGTCAAGGCCAATGGAGGAAAATATCAAGAGAGATTTTAGCAACAAGAGACCATTCCCAGCAGGACTGTACAACAAGTTTAGCAGATCAACAAAGAGAAATTGCATGTGTGAGGCTGTATTCAGCTAGAGATCTCACATGTGCCATTCGGGGAGGGTTTGTATAGTTGGCATAAGTCCCCAGGTGTGTAGGAGTCCATATTGGCCACATGATTGGGAGTAGGTTGCAGGCTGATGCAAACAATAGGTCGCTGGGGTGTTTTAGAGGAGATTTGGAGTGCTATACAACTGGTACAGGTGCCCAGGAAATCTCTGTAATTGTTGTAGCTTGTATTTTTTCTTAGGATAATTTTCCCAGTTAGGGAGTCCTCACAGTTCTAAGTAAAAAAATTGCAGTTTTGGAGGATTAATTTCTTGTGAGAATTATTTCTTCTGTTTGCTTCTGCAGTAAATTTCTAGGTTATAAAATTCCAATGTGTTTTTATTTAGTAAGTGCATATTTAAATTTCTAGGTTATAATTTTACTAGGAATAATAAACCCAATTTTGAATCAAGAGTTTAACACACATCTCTTGTGCACCTTTTTCTTCAATTATTTTTCTTTTTCCTGCATATTGGGTTACAAGATTTTATTTATGCATCAATTACCTCTTAAAGATGAAGTGGTTTATTGCTTGTTAAGGCTGGGATATTAAAGTTGCTTTTATTTTGATTTACTCATGCATTAACCAAGAATTGGGTTAGGGCGAATGAGGGTGGTAGTACTCAGGCTAGGCTTTTGTCCACTCACTTTATATTATCCCAACCAATGTTTTTCATTTTATCATTATGGCTCATGCCTTTTCCTTTCTTTATGTTGGATCAACCTCTTAGGGCAAAGTTTCTGGGCCCCTACTAAAAAATGAGGAAATCAGGGAACCGATATTGGTGATAGATAAAAATCAACCTGAAGATTGGGATGTGGATACAAAGGATAGGTGGAAAGTGTTATGGAAAGTGTTAACTATGGATTACCATGGAATGATGGACATGCGACATCAATTAGTACAAGAATACAACCAAAAGTGGTCAATCAACCAACTAAACTTGTGATTCATACTAATATGCTCTTAAACATTAAATGAAAGAACTTGATTACAAACATGGTTAATGTACCTTATAATGGATGACCCACCTTCATCTGATAAGTAGGCTAGCTATTTGTAGATCACATAGGGTTGTTGGTTGGCAAGCTGAATAGAATAGGAGAAAAAGTTCTCTTGGGGGTGACCCACTTGGGTGGGTAATAATCCACAACTTATATATTAGATGAGGAAAGTTCTTTGCAAAAGCAATCTTAGGGAATCACGTGGCATTTGTTTGTATAGTGTGTTTCTGGCTGACCAAGTAAGTTGTGGTTTTCTTTTGGCAAGTTATGGGCTTACCTACATCAAGCAAGGTATTGGTGGCTAATGGTTGCTCACAATTTGGAATCGTGGCATCAGGCTCGAGGCGAGTGATTAAACCTCCTCTTTCAAGTGAGATGGCAAATACAACTTTGCAACATCATGGATGCCATGCTGAACTAGGAGGTCTTGGCGAAAAACATTGTGTTTGACAACATAGAGAATAGTGTAAGGCTTGTATCTGATAGGAAGCCTTTGTTTATGGCAGTTATGGACTGCTTGAAATTTAGCCCAAGTTTGTTTTAAAATATCTTGAATTTTGGCATGAAGCTTGGCCAAATTATGTCCAAAGGAAGAAGCTTTATCTTGCTCCTTTTGTTGGTGGGATGTATTTGGATTTGGGAGAGCACTTGAAATCTCATAAGGCATCAAAGGCTGGAAGCTGTCACATACTTCAAAAGGACAATGGCTTGTAGAGAATTTAGTTACCCTATTGTAGCTATGCGCTTAATGAGATGCAAGTAGTTGTGCCATTGCTTATTCTGCTAATGTTAGATGTGGATAGTGTTACAGTTCAAGTTCATATTGAAGGTGACAAAGTCCCAAGTCACTAGATGCGAGAACACGAGGGCAACTTGGAGTGACCATCCATTGTCACCTCAATGATATACTCCCACACTTGATACTGGATCAATCTCCAACAAAAGGGGCCTCCCTAAACTACCAAGTCTCGATAAAGGTAAGGAAAGGAGACTCATAACAGATCTGGTTTATGTTTGTGGTTCGAGGGGAACTTCCAGATTTGAGGTATGGTAATAGAACCGATGGACATGACTTTGAACTGTTTTAAAGGTTCCATGAAAGTGCTGGAATAAAGTATATAGTTTGCGAACTTCCAACTTGTATATGTTTCATAACCTATGAGATTGGAGTATGCAAAATGATTAATTTTCTGAATATGATCGGGTTTACTTTTGTTTAAGAATAGCTTATGGAATTCAGAAATTTTAAAGGCTAAAGGATTTCTAAAACCTCAAATAAAGACCAATACTAGAAAATATATTTATGTAAAACTCTTGGCCTTTTACATATAATAAATGGTGCTATATGATGGCCGAAAACTAATTTGGAAATTGAAAATTTGCAACGTGTTTTCCAGAATTTACTTGTAACCGAGGAAAAAGTAATCTGAATGAGATTTTTATGGTGTTTTTAGGAGGATATCAGTGCCTAACTTATTTGGGTGAAGGGGTGTTAGAAGGTAGGGTTGAGGAAATGAGAATGTGGCACAAGCTTAATTCAATTGTAATGGACTGCAACAAATGAACTCCTTATGGTAATGCAAAATAATTAGAATATGGATCAACGAGATATTTGATTGTTGAGGTCGAAGCTTGTCAACTTAATCTACTTTTTCTTCCTTAATAATACAAAAAGTGATATGATACCAAAGGGGAGTGGGGTATATATGGGGTTAAATGTGCATGATATGACCCTAGGGGAGGGGGGGGGCGGGCATATATGGGGTTAAATGTACATATAATATGTAAATGTATATGTAATATGATCAGCCTAATTTTAAAGAGGCCACATGTGCACTATGTGAATAGGTATATATAGGGACCATGTAGTTATTATGGAGTACATGTGATTTGGATGTATGAATGTATTTGGGTATTTGGAGGAGGCTCTCCTATTCTTTAATTGTGTAACTTATCTCTTTTATCTATATTTGAGTTGTGCTCCTCCCTCTGTAATGTCCCCATGGGATTAATTGGCCCAAGGGATGAAGTAGCCTATCAATCCCCATAGGCTGTAGTCTTTGATAAAGGGGAAACCCTCGAAATACCCAATGTTTGGGCAGCGGAGGGCAAGTTTTGGGGCAGCTGGGGCAACAAAAGCCCAAAGTTGGGGTTTGGTATGAACCCCACTCAATTAATTAAGGAGGAGAACCCCCCACCAGGAAATCTATAAATACAAGAGAGTTAGAATCATTTGATCATCATTGGATTGGATCAATTTGTCTCTGTTTTTCATCGACCCTTGAGGGTTTTAAGACACCTTTCTTCCTTTGACTAGTTTCGGTGGAGGTGATCCCACTCTACCTAGTCACTTGTCTTTATTTTATATTCTGTTTTGGAAAAACAGGGAAATCATCTGTTTGAAGACAATGAATTCTATGGTGGACATATTTGGGAAAAGATAAATTAAAGTCATTTGAGGCTAGTCGAATTCTCTAGAGCAGGATGAAATCCCTCTGAGGTAGCAATACAGTATTCTCGAGGCCTTTGAATATCTCCTAAGCCCAACAAACTGAAATTTCTTAAATCTCCTGAGGCCAATAGGCCAAATTCTCTAAGGCAGGTCAAATCTTCTCTAAGGCTAAACTCATGCGAAATTATCCTAAGGCATGTTCGTGATAACCTTCATGAAACAAGTCGAGATCCTTGGGCATAAACAAAGATAAAGCAAGTCAGAGAGTTGATTGGAGTCTTTGGCAATTCTAGAACCCCCTGAGACAATACAGATCCCGAGATGGATTTGCGGAGGAGCTTCCTAAGAAAATCAGAAGGCGGGTTTGAGGGAAAACAGGGTTCGATCTTCATCTCAAGCAGTCAGGTATTCTTCTGAGGAACTTGGCTTTGCCCAAAACCCTTGACCAACTTTCCTATCAGAACTCGCAAGGGAATGCAAGTTGCATAATACATACAAATTTTAGTCTTCGGATTAGTATTAGGTCATTTGGTAGATAAAGTACAATTACTAGTTGATTAAGTTCTATTGGATTTGGAATCTGTTCTGAATATGTTGATGGGTTGAACTACAACACTGTGTGGATGGACTATTATATTACATGTTATTAAATGAACAATGCTATTGTTGGAAACTATATTGTTTACTCTTGTACCTGTACTATTGAATGGGTTATTTGTTTCATTGTTGAACGAGCAAAGAACATTTTGTTGGAAAACCCTAGGGCGAAATTTCCTTGGGATATTACAACGGTATTAGAGATGGAATCTTGCCAACTTGAGTGTGTAAACCTTGTTTTCTTATGGGGGATACAAGTAACGTTACATTTAGAAAGAATAAGGTTAACCACTGTGCAACCATGGGGTGTAGGGAAGAACAAGGACTAGATTCCAAGGACCTTTTGTTGAAGAATGTAACTAGGTTCAGTCTTCAATATTAATATATTTGTCAAAAAGAATTTATTATTATTAAATGACTTATTAAAGCATGGGTTTCATGCTTGGGTCATATCATTTAGGTCAAGATCCCCATTGTGGACTTCTAGGATTAGTCATTACAGATTTAAATTGACCCAATTTGGGCTTTTGAATCATGTAAATAGGTTTATTATTTGGTCAAAAGGCTCCTCCATCAAGTCATCCTCCTCAACAAGGTCATCATCCTCGGCCTTTTCAACAAGTCTTCATCAAGTCTTCTTCAAAGACAGTCTTCAAGTCAACCTCTCTCAAAGAATATATGTCGGCCTCAAATAAATATACTCAAGTCGGCCTATGTGGAGACACAACCTTTCAACGAAGTTATGTTGGCTCATTTCAATCGGGGAACAACTATAAATACTAGCCTAAGGTTCTCGCTCAACCACAGAAGTTCGGATCTTAGAAAGGATGTTTCGGTGCAATCTCAGAGGAAGTTTCAGTCCCATTACAATGAGAAGTTTGAATTGTAGAGCTCGAATTTCAGAGAGGAATTTCGGTAAATTTCAGAGATGTTTTGGTGTCACTACAGGAGCTCGGATTAGTCACAGGGATAATCTCAGTGCTACTATAGTAACCACAATTCAGAGCTATTACAAGATGATTTCGGTGCAAGATCTAGATGTTATCATAGTGAAGATGGTTTCGTTGTTGCTACAATGACAAGGTCTAGGTGCAGTGAAGGAGGTTTCGGCGCTACCAAAGTGACAAGGTCTCACAGTGAGATGTTTTTCGTTGATATCACAATGATAAGAACTTTGTGCTCTCACAGTTACAAGGATGACTTGATGGAGGATGTATTGGGTCTCGATTGTAAGGGTCTTGGTCGTCTCATCTTGAATCTACTGAAGGAAGAATTTTTACTGGGTTTTCCCCAAGAGTGGGGTTTTTCCTTGGCATCGTGCCTACATCTCGTGTTCTCTGCTATTTGTTGCTTGGCATTAGTCTTGATGATAAGAAAAGATAATTAAAAGGATCTAATAATAATCATGAAAACATCACAAGTTAATGTCATAATAAGAGAAATCATTTAACTGCTACTCTATGGATTTCTCAACACCTTTTACATGTACCAATTCATGGGCAAACAAAAATGACAAACTTGTTATTACAAGGACAACAACAGAGACAACAAGAAATAGCCTGGTTGTTAGCTCAAGGAAAACAACAATTAACACAACTACTTCCCTAGCTCATAGGAAATTCAAATGTTGCTGGTAATAATGATAACAGATTGAATTTTGGTAATAAGGCTAGTGCTGAAGGAAGCAACAACCATAATCCGAGCCCCATCAATGCTTTTGCACAACTTAACGCCGAGGCAACTAATGGAAGTAACCAAAGACCCTTACTTCCTAGAAGCCAACCACAACCCAAGGAGTAGCATAACAAGATGGACACTTTAATGGGCCATCAAAATGCTCAACAAGGGCTTGGGTGCAAAAATTGGACACCTATTTTCAACTTAATCCCAAGCAGGAAGCATCCAATTCGCTGCATTACATTTGGAAGGAGAAGCACCCATATGGTGGTATCATGGACTGGTTATGTTGGGGCATGCAAACATCACCTCTTATGTAGACTTCACATAGTGGTTGATAGGCCGATTTGATTGAAAGAACCCAGATGTACACTTTAGAGAGTTGGCACTACTCAAAGGGATCAGATCGCAATAAGAGTATATCGCAGAATTTGAACGGATTGCAGCTATGGTCACAAACATAGTCGAAGAAAGACCAATCATGCTCTTCTCAAAGGGATTAATTGAATCCCTACAGGGATGGGTTAAGGCATTCAATCCCGCAACCCTACAGGATGCCATCAAGAAGACTCGAGATATGGGAGGTGCAACACCAAAAGTCAAAACTCCACCCCCATGCCACAAGTCTCTCCAAAATACAAGGACAAAATGATATCGCTGGACACCGAAACTAAGAAGTATTGGTTGGGTGAAGAGTCTCGAAATGAGCTTAGAAGAAAAAATCTTTGTTTCACTTGCAAAGAGCCATGGGAACCCGATCACTGATGTTTGGGAAAGGGAAAGATTCACTACATTGAAGTACTACCTAATAGAAACAATGAGCGTGATACAACACAACCACCAAGCAAGGAGCTTACCATTTCTAAGAGTTTGATGGAGAGGTGTTTTTGTTGGAAACCTTGATACAAACTTCCTCTTTATTGGGTTATTTGATTTTTTTCTCTATCCTTTGACAATAGGAGTTTGATGGATTGACATATTTGTTGGAATCACGATTGTCGTTAGACCAAAACTCGCAGGCGTTAGTCTCCGCTACAATCGCTAGAGTTAGGATCCACGAGAGGCGGTTAGTCCATGTCGCGAAACACACGGGGAGTGTTGAACCCAATGTCCAACAATCTCCCCCCCAACGCGAGCCGGGTGAGTTTCAAACTCGAGACCTGTTGCTCTGATACACTTGTTGGAATCACGATTGCCGTTAGACCAAAACCCGCAGGCGTTAGTCTCCGCTACAATCGCCAGAGTTAGGATCCACGAGAGGCGGTTAGTCCATGTCGCAAAACACACAGGGAGCGTTGAACCCAATGTCCAACAATATTCAATCTAACAAACGGAAAGTGTGTTTCTTTTGCCAAACCTATGTGGCATATGAGAGGTCTAGAGAAGGAGATTGGCTTGGGCATGAATACTCCTAGTGAGGTAGTATAAGATATGTCTGCAAGTGAATATAAATTAGGTCAATGGAATTGGTTGATAAAACCAATTAACATTAACTATGGGAGTACCATGATCATTCATTACTACGAAAAGATGAAACTTGCATATGAAATTAGAAGAAAAGAAAAGAAATACATGAGAAAGGGTGAAGCAAGATGGTAAATGCTAGAAAGAGAGGAAACACTACTCAATATTAAAGATAGAGGCAGGGGCCGAAGTAGATATGATAAGCTAAGACAAGATAATATAAGTAGAGGAGTGAGTAGGATCATTCCTTGTCATCATTTATCTCCTTGAATGAGTTGATGCAAACCCTAATGAGGTCTCATGGGGAGTGGTCGAGGTTAAGAGTATTTGGATGGGTGGACATGAGGGGAGCTCTAGAGCAGTGTTTCAAAACTCTCCCAACATCCGAGGCTAAAGAAAAAAATGGTGATGAACATTTGATTGCTTGATTTGGGCCATATGGACAACACCATGCAAGAAGTGGTTGTGGCTTTGTGACCTTTTGGAGGTGAGAATTCTACCAATTGGGCAAGAGATGTGGGTATTCTCATAGATTTTGGCATTCATATCTATGGCTAGGAAGTCTACTTGTCACTTGGCACCTTGAGTCATTGAGCTAGTTCAAACAAATGAGGTTATGAGGTTTGAAAAGGTCTTACAAGGCTTCCTATATGTGAGTGATTTCCTTGTTTATGTGTAAAGCTAGACATATGTGATTGAGATAGTGGAAGAATATGTTAAGAGAACCTCTAATTTCATGGAACAAGAAGAGATGCTTCCCTTAGATCTCATAATATATGGGACATCTGAAGTCAAAATGTTCCTCAGTGTTAGTCCCTTGAAAATGGCATAACTTGCATATTCGCTGCATTAGCATGATGTGGTGATTTGAATCAACTTGCAAGTTGTAGTGGGAGAATTTGTTCTATGGCTCATGACAGTAAATATTTTTGTAACCTTGGTGAGTTGTTCTAGGAATGAACAAAAAGGAATGAGAGATGTAAAAACTCTTCCCAATTGGGATATTGAAAGTCTTGTAGAGATCTTTGTTGAGAAATTTTCTTCCGAATAGCTGAAGAATAATTGACTAGTCCATGGGCTTTGACTTAGTATTTCGTTACAATCACTTTTTTCCACGTATTAAAAAAAAGGACCACTTGGAAAGGTTCATGGTGCTTGTGACTTTTTACTATTTAGCTGTAAACTTCTCAACTATGTGTAAGCTAGGACCTAATCATAGATTTTGATGGAATAGCTTTAGAAAATACCAATTCAAGGAGATCTTGTAAATCTTATTACAAATTTTATTGTAAGTGTTTTTCACTAATTGCAACATTGGATCTAGTGTTTTTTGGAAGGTGTTACTGTTAAAATTTGACAGCTCAGGGATGAATTTCTCCTATAAGAAATCATATTTTTCAGTTTTGTTTGAACCCCCTATAATAAAATTTCATTTCTAACAATTATAATATGACTTTCCAAAAATAGTAAGTCACATCTCAATTTGGAAGTGACTTTCCAAAATAGAAAGTCATGTTTAAATGATCAAGGATGATCTCGACACATGGAATCCACTTTAAAATCAAATCAATCACGATTATACAAGTCAAGAATTAATATTTTTATCCTTACTAGTATTATTATTATTATGATACTATTATTTATAAAATAGTCCAAAGTCATTCACCTTTAATGGATTAATAAAAACGAATTCTCTTAGGAAATAAGTAAATTAAATTGAGAATCTCTTACTTGGCATAGTGAACCTCTCTCTTGGAATAAAATAGTAACTCCACACTTAAGAGAATGTAACTCTCCTTCACTAATTCAATGTATGGCAAAAGTGTAACTCCTCATTAAATGCACTTGTAACTCACTCATTCAATGGGATTTGTAACTCTCACCAGATATTCTCTCATATCTAAGTGTAACTCTCTCAGTCCCTAATTTGAATTGTAACTCCTGAAGACAATTGTATCTCTCTCTCTATTCTTGGGATGAGTTACACTTCTCCTCAAGTAAATCCTCCCTCATGGAATTCAATTCTCCTATTATTGGCTAAAGAAATGAATTCATTTGTAACTTCTCTCCTTTCTCATCTATTTAAGAAAGAACAAGTGAGAGTTGAGTGTGTGCAAGAGAAATGTGAGAACAAGTGAAGAGTAAGAGCAAGGGAAGAGCTGGAGCAAGTGTATAGGACAAGATCTAATCGAGAGAAGGAGGAGATCTTCAAGCCAAGAGCAAGAGCACTTAAGCTGCAAGTTGATCAAACATTGGTGATTTTATTCATTCTCATTCTCTCTCTCTCTTTGTACTCTACTGAACAATTGAAGAAATCTAATAGAAGAATCATTTGGGTTTTCCCCTTGTGGGTTTTGCCCTGGTCATTGGACCTAACTCTCAGCGTCTCATATTTGTGCTTGGCTGTCTTCATATGATCCTTAAGTTTATGTTCTATCTACAATTGCTGATCTGAAAAGTTGTGAAGAAGAAATCTGCATTCTAAGTATTTGTAATAGCATAGTACATTCAACTTTCTGCAAAGTACATTCAATTTTCTGCAAAGTACATTAAGATTTCTGCAAAGTACATTCAGTTCCATTCAGTTTTCTTCAAAGTACATTCAATTTTCTGCAAGTACATTCAGTTTTTTGCATAGAACTTTCAACTTTCTGCAAAGAATTTCTTAGATTTTTGCATAGAACTTTCATATTTTAACAGTTACAAGGAATACATGCTAAGGTCGAGTGTTGCATTGCATAACATGACTTATCGCTTAGGCGCTAGGTTTGTTGGGTAATTATTTTTCCAAAATCACCTAAAATTTGCACCTGACCACATCCCTTTTTGAGACACATTCTATTTGGGTGGGGAAAAACACATTGATAATTGAATGATGGTGGATGGCTTAATACCCCATTAACCTCACTAGTGGACAATGCCCCTGTTGGCTACTTGGGTGCATTTGCAAGCTCTCTTGAATGCTATAACCCTCCTTACATGCTTGTTTGAAGCTTTGGGTAAGACCATTTATTTATACCATTCTTAGGGCAGAATTGCGCCCAAACAAAAGGATGTAGTGGCCAATCTTAATGAAATAGCTATGTATGGTCAATGGGGACATGGTTGGTTGGTAAAATGGGAATGTTGTTATCCCCCCCCACTATGGTTCAAATCACCCAAGAAACATTTTCACCCATTCTGGGCTGTCTTGGTAGAACAAATACCCCTTAATCATGGCATCTTAGTGATAAAGGTATCCTCTACAAGTTGTGAGACATATCTAGTTCATTGTAATATGGCACGTTGACCGGAAATGCCCATAAAATGAAGCTCTCTATGATACCCTTGACAAGGAAAACTTGTTGCTTATGCTCTTTTTTACATACTAACCTAGGCAAGCTTGTTGATTTTTCATAGGTGATTCTTTTCATGGAAATGAATGTTAAGTGAGAAAGGAGAGTTAAAAATTAAGAGACATATCTGCAACTTGTGAGACATATCTGGTTCATTGTAATATCGCATGTTTGAAGGCTTTACTTGCCCATGTTGACCGGAAATGCCTATAAAATTAAGCTATCTATGATACCCTTGTCAAGGAAAACTTGTTGCTTATGCTCTTTTACATACTAACATAGGCAAGCTTATTGATTTTCGTAGGTGATTCTTTTCATGGGAATACATGTTAAGCGAGAAAGGACAGTTAAAAATTGATTGCTAGTCTAGGATTCAGAAATCATGTGTGCAAAATAGCAAGCAAGCAAGCAGGTGTGGCATTGTTTGTTCCAGACAGATCAAGTTTCATATTTTTATGTGAAACGGGGACGAGTCTGTTCATCCATTTGTCCATCTACATGATGTTGTGTTCACGTCCTTTGTCATGTCATCCACGTGCAGATGTTGTTCTCACTTCCTTTTCTTAATACCTCCCTCATATTTATGTTGCCAATGCTGCTGCTCATACTTGTATTTAAATTTTAAACTTTTATGCTAAGTTTATTCCCTCATGCTCCATTAGCTCTCACAAGCCAAATTCATTAGTTTATTCCTTCATGCTCTATTTGCTCTCTGAATCCAAATCTATGTTGCCTATGCTTTTTATTTATCATGTAGGCAAGCTGATTCTTTTTATTGGAAAAAAATGTAAGTGAGAAGGAATAGTTTAAAAATTGATGGCTAGTCTAGAATTCAGAAATCTTGTGTGTGCAAACTAGCAAGCAAATGTGATGTTGTTTGTTCAAGACAGGTCAAGTTTCACATTTTTATGTAAAATGGGGATTGAATATGTTTGCCGATCTACGCGATGTTGTGTTCATTTCCTTTCTCATGTCATCCACCTCCAGGATGTTTTCCTCATTTCCTTTTTGCGCGAGATGCGCTCTCCAGCCCAGCATGGTAGAGATGTTGTAATGTGATGTTTAACATTTTGACTAAGTCAAATTAGATAAAAATAAAAATAAAATAAAATAAAATAAAATGATTAATGTAATGTAAACATTTTAACTGAGTCAAACTAAAATAAAAAATAAAAAAATAAAATAACCCTGAAAGTAAAAGAAAAAAATAAAAATAAAAGTAACAAAATAAAAATAACCCTATTAAAATGAAATAATAATAAAAATAAAATGGCCTATGGTATTGAGAACCCATGGTATCGAGCCATGGCATTCATGTGGAATAGAGATTTGATCCCTCTCGGCGCTTCGTAGATCCGGAGTTAATATGGATCTAGGCTGGTCTTAGTACAACCCTCACATTTATATTGTCAATAGTGTTGTTCATACTCACCCTAAGCCTATTCCCTCATGCTCCATAGCTCTCACAATCCAATTCATTAGTTTGATTGAGAAGAATACATTTGCAATATTGTGTGAATGTGTTCTTTCTACAGAGAAGAAGACATTGACATGGTTGTCCAGGAAAATACACACGGACGACTTTGTGTTCATGCTGTTGAAGAGAAGAATTTGGCTTGTGCCTTAGGAGATGAACTTGGTGAGTGTAATTCAGAGTGACTGTGTAACCTGAAATTTAATAAGGATTGCTCTTTTGTTCCTATACAATCTGCTTTTGTCGCATGATGAGGGCCCATCTTTATTCAATAATATAATCATGGAAGACTGGGAGTAAAATTTGAAATTATACAATAGCACTGAAATTCCCTAATGATTGATGGATGCCAGCTTGCAAAATTCACATTGGCAAAAGTACAAAAAACCCTTTTTAGGGGTTCGCTAAAGTTTGGGACATTTTATTTCAAATGGTGGGTCTCTTGTTTAGAGTAAAAATGTAAAGTTTATTGAACAATATACAAACAAAATTATTGAACAATATACAAACAATATGTCCTTGAGGAAGTCAAAGGGATTTCTAAGTTCTTCTAAGAGGCAGTGAAGTTCCCTTTTTACAACTCCAGCTTTGGCTAAGCGTTTTCCTCCTGACACATTAAAAAAATGTGTAATGTCTCTATGGATGGCATTGCATGTCATGGAGAAAAGTTAAAGGTGGGAATGTTACCTAATTCGAAGTTGAACCAAAGTTGATGATCTAATGGCTTGAAGTTTTGTTTTTTTCCTCGAGTACAGCACTGTTATTATAAGTTCCATCCCTTTATGAGTTGATTTTTTTGAAACTGGTCATGTTTTTGGCACTTTATATGTTGGGTGTATTGTTGGACGATTTCAAAGATTGTGTGTTTGAGGACATCATTGCCGCTGTTTGAAAGACACTTCTGTGAACACTTTGAACTTGTCCTTGATGTCAAAGTTATCCACGTCAATGACGACTGGTTTTGCATATATAGGTCCAACATCACATCATATCTTGTTTAGATGTTTAGAGGTCTTTGCCTCTATTTTTTTTCCTTGAAGAAATATTTTTATATTCTATATGAAGAACATACATATTTTGGTCCTCGAGGGACTCTCAGACAAGTCTTAAAGCCATTCCAAGGATATACTCATTAGGATCTCAACATGTCACATGCGGGGATTGAACCCAGGTGGGGAGGATAACGACATTTCTCCCAACCACCCAGGCTACATCCAATTGACAGGTCTTTGCCACTATTATTTTCTTGTACTTTTATTAATTGGCATGAATACAATGGAAAGATGCATACTGTTACATACAAGCTAGCTGTCTATCAGAAAACATTGTAAGAGATTATGAAATGTTTGGACAGTGCATGCTAACTTGTTTAAATAGTTATGTTTCCTCTCTGTTTCTTTTCTTAGGTTTAGGATAGTGGGATGATATGTCATTGTTCATCTGTTTGTTTAGATTGCTGGAGGAAGGACTAGATGGGATAAGCTCCCTTATGGGTCTATTGCTTCTGAAAATGTCCTTGACATGATCTGTTTTATATTATCTTGCAGGGAACAGCAGATGCTGTGAGACAGTACTTGTGGCTTTTTGAGGAGCAACAAGTAATGGAATTTCTGATTCTAGCTGGAGATCATCTCTATCGTATGGATTATCAGAAATTCATTCAGGCTCATAGGGAAACCAATGCGGATATCACCGTGGCAGCTTTACCCATGGATGAGAAACGAGCAACAGCTTTTGGTCTAATGAAAATTAATGATGAAGGCCGCATCACTGAATTTGCAGAGAAACCCAAAGGAGAACAGTTGAGGGCGATGAGGGTAATATTTCTTTCAGCCCTTTTTTTACAGTTTAGGCTTGAAATAATAGATCAATATAGATGTTTGAATTTTGAGAGATTATCAATGCTTATTGGTTATGAAGATGCATGTTTTTTGTATATTTAGTCTTTTGATTTTTAATGTTACGGAAATAATATTTTGAATTTCCTTCGAAGAAAAATGTGAAATGATTGTTCCTGAGCTTCCAGGGTCACAGTGCTTCTATAGAGGGATTTAATAAATGCCATTGTTGTGAAGTATTTTGATTTATATTGTTGCTGACTTGTGATTTAATGACAGGTGGACACTACAATTTTAGGCCTGGATGAAGAGAGAGCCAAGGAGATGCCTTACATAGCTAGCATGGGGATTTATGTTGTTAGTAAAGATGCAATGTTGAAGCTTTTGCGTGAACAATTTCCCCAAGCAAATGACTTTGGAAGTGAAGTCATACCAGGTGCCACTTCAGTTGGAATGGCGGTATGTTGGGTCTATTTTTGGCTTTTTCTTTTTTAAGTTTTTGAGACAGAATTTGTTGAGATTGTGCTCATTTTTCAAAGAATGAAAAAGATCCACTTTATCCTCATTTATTAGAATAACAAGCATGTGATTTTATTATTGGTTAGCATATTTGTTCCTGGCTTTGCTACAGCATTCATTATAGTTTACATATAAAAGTAATTGTTGTGTCCAGGTCTTAGGATTCTCCATATGTTGATTTTTTGAGCTTAATTGATTCTAAGTTTATCCTGGTTAATTTGAGAAACAAATATTGTACGATGGACTGTTTAATATTTGTAAGTAGATTTTGGAATTATTAGATATAATTTTTGGGATTCAACTGCGTTGAGAAAGTCATTCATCTATGACCATTTCCATGAGAGGTAGTCGTAACTATCTAATTTCTCATGATTTTTGAATAGTCCACTTAGCACTCATTACATCGGGTGATGTTCACAGGGGTGGAGAAGTGGGATTGAAACTGGTGACATGAATCACATAGCGTCAATCATCGCTTCGGGGCTTGCACCCGGTAGCCAGGACTTCCCAGGAGTCACCCATCCTAGATCGCCTCTGGCTCAAGCGCGCTTAACTGTGGAGTTTTTCCCACAATTAAACCCACTTAGCATACTACCTCTGTTATTTAGTGGAGAACCACATGCAACATGAAGCCGAGCATTAGCATGAGTGCAGCATATAAACTATGTGAATGGAATACATAAACAGTACGATGGAATTATATGTTATCAACATCTCTGTTTGTAGTAGATGTTGTGTTTATCATTGTATCTTTTTAGAGCTGCATCTTTTCTACATACTTGATGAAATTGGGATATCATATCAGTAGCCTCAGATGTGCTCTTTTCAAGACATTCATTGGAATGTTACATATTTTGACCTTTATAACTTTCAGTCCCATGTGTGACATTTTTCTAGTTCTTCTCAGCCAATGAAAGTTTATATTGAGGTGTAATATCTGTTCAAATTGAGGTTAGTATCTGTTGTCCTGTCTCTCAGGTCAAACATTTCTGGTGAAATAAAGTTCTGCCCTAATCTACTCATTCTTTTGAAATTCTAGCATTCTGGATTGTCTTGTAATAGGGCAAAGGCCCATAAGAAAAGTTCCTATCAATAAGGTGGAGATACAACTTCTGGAAAACTTGCTACTGGATTTGGGAAAGAATTTCTGCTGGGAATAGGTGGAGTTCGTCCACTTATTAACATACTATGGAAAGAATCATTTCAGATATTTGGGTCTTAATTTTACTGATAATGCTTGCTCATTACTCAAATAAGGGAGAACATGCCCCAGCTACTAGATTCGTTAACTATCTGCAGTAGGTAAGTGAGTCATATGGTGATGAGAATGGTTTGGTGCAGAAACTGAGCATCAGGCATCAAGGGTGAAACATATAATTGGTTAGCTTCAACATTCACTTTTTTTGCTATGGGTGATATGGTATTACTTTTGACCCATGATGGTTATGGTATAAATGGGTGATTTAAATATGGAAATATCTTCCATGAAACATAGGAATGTAAACTCACATGTAATTAAATGATGCCTGCAAGGTGGTTCCTAATCTTCAAATGATTACAATCGAACTATTCATAGATTTTTTGGAAGACATAAGAAGGTATGGACCTAATCAATCAGAATTCTTTCACCATCCAATTCGGAATCCTTGTTAAACCTTGCTAAATTCTGATTCTGATTGAAGTTTCATTATACAAAGAATTCTTGAATCTTTATTAAAGGCTAAAGCTGATCAAATTCTCTTTTGATTTCAGTTTCATCAATAGTGATACAGAAACTAAGTATCCTGCCAAAAGCGTATATTCAGACATGATCATCATAAGATAATTTCCAAAAATGAGTCTGAAATCTGATTCTATATTTTATGTCTTCTCTTTGAAATTCAATTTGGATTTTGGGAAAATCCAGTATTAATCAAGATGAAGGATTCTCATTTTCCCATGAAACTAATATTTTTAACTGTAGTGTCGGGACAGTGATATTTACATGTGGAGCAAGTGTAAATAAAACAACTGTTTCAGGCTGAATACTTTAATGGCTGTTAAACATGCAGTTTTTAAAAAGATATCACATTGTGATAATTCATCGAATAGGATGCTCAATTCTGTTTGTAGGCTTATCGAATAGGATGCTCAATTCTGTTTGTAGGCTTTAGGGGATGCTCAATTCTGTTTGTAGGCTTATCGAATAGGATGCTCAATTCTGTTTGTAGGCTTTAGGGGATGCTCACTAGAGTCTAAGTGGTTGTAACTCTCTAGCTCTGGCTCACCTGTTAGGTTTGTAATTGTAGTTCAACAAGGCTATCTGATTCAATCTCCTCATCTTGCACATATAACATAATCTATTTTTTGGTCTTTTTTGTTTGAATGACCTTTGTACTCTGGGTCTTTCTAATTAACAAGTCAAAGGGTACTATGAATGTGAACTTGATGTTCTCCTTATGTTGATCTCATGTGAATGCAAGTCGGTGAACTCAGGGAGGGAAGAGAATAGGTTGTGGCTGCTAGGAATGAGAATAAAGGTGTAGTGATCCGCGATCTCCAGTTTGTCATTGGTGAACACCTCCCCAGCTCCCTACCTTTGCATGGTGGTCATGGCATTGCATTCCAAATGATGTAGTCTATTGATACAAGAGAGGATTGCATCCATATTCCTTGCTTGATAGCATTGTAACAAGTCATTTTGGCCCTCCCTAGGGACATTCCAGTATGATGTGTTTTCTAGTTGGGATTTTATTTTTCTTAGTGAGATTCCTGAGAACCCCAAGAGGGTTTATCTTATTGTAGGATACTTCTAGGTCTTAGATTTTAGACACAAGGCATAGAGATTAGGGTTGTGTTTAGTCCATGGGTTTGGATAGGTTGCTTATCTCCTCTATGATTCTCTTAGGTCCATGGTGTCATTTATAGCTTGTAGCCTTTAAGGTGCACTTAGATATAGCTGGATTTGGATTTGACATGGTCTGACCCTTTATAGGGTTGTGTTCATTGATGCTTGTTGTTTTTCCCCCCCATTAAGTTTTGTACTTTACCTTGTTGGGTACCCCTGCCTTGACTTGTATTCAGAGATTCCCATTTATCATTAAGTGGAATCATCATTTTTGAGTGATTTCATCACAACTTCATAGGTCTTGATTTATGATTAGGGTGGGGATGTGCTTGGGTAATGCCATAGGAGAAAATTTTCTCCTATCTTGGACAGCCAGCAAGCCAGCAACCTTATACATTTCTCAGTTATGGTGATATGCCACATTGCTTTGCCATTTGCACCGGTCATATACCTCTCACCATCAGACATTCCTATTGAAGGAAGGTGGGTTACCACTTGGCAAGTACTTTACCCATTTTGCAATTAAGTGCTTTTACTTAATGTTTTGGGCATTCTAACATAGATAAAGTGGTGATTCGGATGACTGACCAATCTTGATTGTAAACTTGTTTCTCACCTTACCAGGGGGGTTAGTCTTTGGCTCTAATCCAGTGGGACCTCTTTTGAGCCCTTAGAGTTATAGGAGGGGCACTACTTAGGAAACTTTCACTAATGAATGGTAACTTTCACTTGAGTTTGAGATGGTTTTGCCAAGTGGTCCTTCACATATTAGTAGAGGCCTTAAGGGCATCCATTCCATGCATGCACTCCACATGATGCCCACGTCGTACTACACTTATGGAGGGTAGTGATGACCTTGTAGATGCAACATTTCCCCTCCACTGTGAAACGTTGGGCACTTCGATGATTTCAACAATTGATTGACACCTCAGATTACCCCTAGATGCTGAAACACTAAGCTCATTTTGCTTGGTATTAGAGATTCTTGATGATGACCCTGTTGATTTTTGGGTAGCATCAGATGTGCTCTAGCTCCAAAATTTTGTGGGGGGGCTAGAACACATGAGATCTCCAAAACCCATAAATCGTTTGGATATATTCCGCCCGGAGGGCATTTTATTCAAATAATTAATTATTTTTAATGGAGCCTAAGTTAAAACTTAGGAAATTAAAGTAATTAAAGTGAAGTAATGTAAATATGGGTGAGAAGTTTTTAAGTGACGAGGATCAAATATGTTTTAATCTTAGCTGTTGATTAAAGATTTGATCACGACTGTTGATCCCTCAACAAGAAAAGTATAAAGGAAGGCTTGAGGGTCTGTTGGAGAACACACACAGAGCAACACTTGAGCTAAGTCGAAATTCTGGGGCGCGGTTTGCTGAGAATTTCGGAGGGAGTTCTAAGGCAGAGAGGGGCAGTTCAGTAGTGGGACTTCAGTCCAAGGCTGAGAATACATTGCAGAGAGGCAACACAGCACCAAGGAGAGACATCACAACACTTGGGAGAGTGACGTAGAGCCTGAGAGAGGTGACACAGTCACTGAAGAGGTAGCGCTGGGGTTTCTGTGAGGTAGATCGGGCATTAGTTCAACAGTTCGATTTCTGAGCCGGGAAGGCTCACGAGGAGGGTGACGCAGCTCCTGGAGGGGGTGACACAGTCTCAGCACAGAGTAGGGAGCAGCTGCTACTGTGCAGCATTGGGGACAATGCAGTCACCTGTGGGGTTTGATCATTCTATTGTTGGATCGGCAAAAATATTTGTCTCCGGATAGACGTACTTCTGCTGGGATTTTTTTCTCTGTTGAGTGAGCCAGATTTGGCACCCTAGTTGTATTCACAAATCTGCTTAATAATATAAACCTCATATCTACTGCATCGGTTTTCCTACATTGGGTTTTTCCTGGGACGTTTAGTCCAAAAATAAGTGTCTCCTTTTTGTGATTGTCTCATCTTATTTTTCAGTACTTGATCCGTATATTGGTGTAGGCTGTAGTGTATTTGCATTAATGTTTACTGAAGAATTCTGTAAATAATTTGTTAATTGAAGAACACAAGTAGGAAATGCAAACCAGTTAATTGCAGTAGGATTTTTGGTTGTTAGATTCATAAATTTTCACATGGTATTAGAGCAATTGCAGATCAATTGAGGACTGAAGCCATCAGCGAAAGGAAAGATGAAAATCTGCTGCAGGAAAGCAGCTGTCCCGAGAGACAACACAATTTTGGGCCAGAGAGGCAGAGGAAGGGTGACACAGTCACCAAGGAAGGCTCACGCAGAGCCCGCGTCAACCTGCTAGGGTGATGTTGTAGCTGCAGAAGGCAGTGCAGTGATTGCTGGGCCAGCGCAGAGGCTATTGAATCTCATTTTTCCAGTTTTCGTGGTTGGAGGTGTAGTACAGATTCTATCTGGAGTTGTTGGTGGGACACTGATTTTGTTGGTGCAGAATAGTGTCTAGTGGGGCAGAAGAAAAGTAGAGGGAATCAGTTCCTCAAAGGATTTCTTGCGAGGAAGTCTAGATCCAATGTTGAGCAACAACAAAGAGAGATCAGAGAGTGGTGCTTCGACATTTGTTGGTAGAAGGATTTCTGTGAAGGAAATCGAGATTCAGAGGGAGCTTGTTCCTTAGAGGATTTCTAGCACCAAAGAAATCCAAATCCAAGTTTTGCTGGGGCAGCAGCGAAAATGGGAGAAAGGAACTTGTTTGACATTCAGTTGAGCAGAGATGGCCGCAAGTGGAATGAGGGATTAGGATAGGTTGGATGCAGCGTTCAACTTTGTCATTTAGAAGGCCAGGATCTTGGGAGTTTTGGATGAACATCGCATCAAGGATTATGCCTTGAGGACAGTTGCTGTTTCGGTTAATGCTGATCCTCTCAAGAAGTACGAGGAGTCTCAAGCGAAGCTAAGCGCATGATCATGGACGGAGTCAAGGATCATGTGATCCCACATATTGCCGAGAAGAACACAACAGGGGAAATGTGGGTGTCCTTGACCACATTGTATGAGGGATCGTCTATCCAGCGGAGACGTTGCTTGAGAGTCAACTGATATTGTTTCAGATGCAGAAGGGAGAAGAAATTGATCCCTTTCTTATCAAATTGCAAGGGATTGAGGATCAACTAGCTTCTGTAGGGGCTACACCTAAAGCTGGATTTATGGTCAAGACTGCCTTGAATGCAGTCACTGAAGACTGGGAAAATTTTGTCCAAAGCATTTTGGGCAGGGCTTCTCTTCCTAGTTGGGAGGAGATGTGGGCAACACTTTGATAGGAAGAGATTAGACGATGGACTAAGGCGGGAAGCAGTGGCAAAGGGATCAAAGTCACGAAGGAGGAAGAGGAGGATGCAGCTCTCGCATCAAATGGATAGCAAGGGCTACAAAGACGGAAGAAAAAGGGCATCTTGAAAGTCGGATGCTTCAGATGTGGGGAAATGGGACATTTTGCCACGCACTGCCCTCTGATGAAGAAGGGAAAAGAAGAGAAGCCTGTCTCGAAGGCTGCTCTAGCACAAGCTGACGAGGAGGATGACGATGACTGCGCCATGAGTGCTCATGCACCTCTCGAGAAAAGGTGGGGCGATATGGAGCTGTAGTTGGAGCTACAGAGAGAACTAGGGCAAGATCCTTGAGGTGCCCAAACTCTTGGATCACATATGACTATGGGAGCCCTTAATGACAGTAACAGAATGAAGGGAGTCAGTTGGTGTGAGGGATGATGGAGCGACAGTGGCAAAGATAGAGCGCCAAAGTCTAAAGCAGCCCAGTGGAGTGTTGCAGCAGTGTGGGAGGCACAAAGTAGATACAACAACAACAACGCAGTAGCATCAGAGGGTCAGCGCAAATTAGCAGTAGAGGAAGCTTCAGCATCAAGGTGCATCTAGATTGACTAGTATGTCAGGATTTGGGATGTCTTTCAGTTGCTTAACTCTTAACAACTGAGTTGCAGTGCAGTGGTTAGCAATGGCAGTGCTATGGGCAACATGATGCAGCATATTGAGAGGGAGCTGCAGTACAAATGCAACAGTGATAGTGGCAGTATCATGGGCAACAATACAGATTGCAACAACATAGTAGATGAGGGGCAATAGGTCGAGCATCAACAGCGCAGAGGACCGATGCCGTGGATCAGGGTGATGCTTCTGGTGAGAAGTATTGCTAGAGCACATTCCTCGCTAAGAGGGAGTGTTTATTTTTGGGAAGCATCGGATGTGCTCTAGCTCCGAAATTTTGTGGAGGGGCTTGAACACATGAGGTCACCAAGACCCATAAATTATTTGGAGAAATTCTGCCTAGAGTACATTTTATTCAAATAATTAGTTATTTTTAATGGAGCCTAAGTTAAAACTTAGGAAATTAAAATAATTAAGGTGAATTAATGTAAATATGGGTGAGAAGCTTCTAAGTGAAGAGGATCAAGTCCGTTTTAATCTTAGCCATTGATTAAAGATTTGATCACGACCTTTGATCCTTCAACAGGAAAAGTATAAAGGAAGGCTTGAGGGTCAGTTGGAGAACACACACACACAGAGCAACACTTGAGCTAAGGCGAAATTCAAGGGCGCGGTTTGCTGAGAATTTCGGAGTGAGTTCTAGTGCAAAGAGGGGTAGTTCGGCAGTGGGACTTTAGTAAAAGGCCGAGAATACATTGTAGAGAGGCAACACAACAAGGAGAGACAATGTAACACCTTGGAGGGTGACACAGAGCCTGAGAGAGTTGATGCAATCATTGAAGAGGTAGTGTTGGGGTTTATGTGAGGTAGATCGGGCATCAGTTCAACCGTTTGATTTCTGAGCCGAGAAGGCTCACGAGGAGGGTTATGTAACTCCTAGAGGCAGCACAACACCAAGGAGAGACAACGTAACACCTGGGAGGGTGACGCAGAGCCTGAGAGAGGTGACACAGTCACTGAAGAGGTAGCGGTGGGGTTTCTGTGAGGTAGATCGGGCATTAGTTCAACCGTTCAATTTCTGAGCCGGGAAGGCTCACGAGGAGGGTGACGTAGCTCCTAGAGGGGGTGGCTCAGTCTCAATGCAGAGTTGGGAGAAACTGTTGCTACACAACACTGGGGACAACATAGTCACCTGTGGGGTTTGATCATTCTATTGCTCGAACAACCAAAATATCTGTCTTCGGATAGAGGTACTTCTGCTGGGTTTTTTTTCTATGATGGGTGAGGTGGATTTGGCACCCTAGTTGTATTCAAAAATATGCTTAATAATAAAACCCTAATATTTGCTGCATCGGTTTTCCCGCATTGGGTTTTTTCGGGGATATTTAGTCCAAAAATAAGTGTGTCCTTTGTGTGATTGTCTCATCTTATTTTTCAGTTCTTGATCCGTATATTAGTGTAGGTTGCAGTGTATTTGCATTAATGTTTATTGAAGAATTCTATAAATAAATTGTTAATTGAAGAACACAAGTAGGAAATGCAAATCAGTTAATTGTGGTAGGATTTCTGGTTGTTAGATTTAGAAATTTTCACAGACCCAAAAACCCAACATGCCCCTAGGCTGGCTTGAACATTGTTTGATGGGAATAACTTGATTTGAAGTCTAGATGATGATGGTTATCCCTAGGCTTCTACTACTTCTTGGAGCCCCAACGCTTGAGAGAGATTTCACCATGTTGTCTTTATAGCCCCCTTGGAGATGACACAAGGCACCTAGAGTAGGCTTTTGGCACATGGAACATTTTGAGGCATGAATTAAGGGCTTCCCCTCAATCATTGAGTTGATTGGGTTGATTGGAGATGCATCTTGCCCATTCCATGATTTTTTTGGAGTTTTACTTGCATTAAAGGGGCATGACGTCATGTTAGAGAGGAATTTTGACCCACACATGTGGGATTTTAGTGGTTTGTTTTATTGTATTCAGCTATTGGGTTGCTTGTAACCCATTTTCTTCATGTGCACTCAAAATTAAACTTGTCATAGGGCTTTTGGGCTAATTAATGAGAGTTATTGACCTAATATAAATAGAGGATCATTCCATTGATATATTTCATGATCGCTCTTGGATTTCAACCTCCTTTAGAGAGCTAGGCTTATCCTTGTGTAAACTTGCTACTTATGGAGATGTGATCTTTTTGGAGTTGTTGATGTTGGAGGTCGAATTTTGTCTTGGAGGTGTCTTTTCGGGATTGAAAGAAGGCTATTTTATGGAAGAATTTTAAGTTTTATTGTTTTTCGTGTGATTAATTAATGATAGGGTTTTTCTTGCTTCACGTCTAAATGCATGTTATTATGGAAAATATTGGTTGATTATTGCATGTTAAATTTATATTCCTTGAAATCGATAGGGGAATTTTTAAAGAGCTTCCCCTATTTAATTTCTACCCTCACAAAAAATATAACTAGGGTTTGTACTAGTGAAAAATAGGTTTCTCCCTTACTCTAATCATTAATTCATTATCTCTTAAATTTAGCCCTTAATAATCCATCATCTAAGTAGGAGTAGGCATTGGAAATCCTTGGTGTGGTCAAAAAATGCAAAACCTTAAATATTTTCCATCATTTTATCTTAGTCCTTCAAGGCAAGCCACTAGGGCTATTTTCTAGGGACAAATTCAATTAGAGCTTATCTAGAGGAATATTGGAGGTAATAGGCCTTGATCTTGACCTTTTTGTTCCATTTGACTCAAAATCTAGCCTTTTATGTGGTTGAAATTACCCTAGAAGATATGGCGTCATCTTCTCTAACCAATTTGTGCTCTAGAAAAAACCCTAACCCTAGCTAGTTTTTCAAAAAATGGCTTAATTTGGGGGTTTACCTTGATCCTTGGTTGGCCACATCTCTTGTAAACCCTTTCTTTGATGCATGTATGTCGAGAAGCGCCTTTGTTGCTACACATCTTGAAACCCAAGGCCATACTCGTCATCCCTAGGCTTGGTGCATGATACACATCTCCTTTATAAGAAGAGTTGTGCCTTTGTCCATTAAAGAGTGTCTTCACCTAGCCTATATTTATATGACCTTAAGCCATATAATCTAGAAAACCTTTTTAGGTGATCATTGGGAAGCCTTCCTTGTGGTGCAATTCCACTAAACAACATGAGGAGTATTGCTGAGGTGACTATGGAAATCTCTCTCATTGTTGAAACAAGGTCTGGCCTTTGCCTTGTGAGGCCTTTCATAAGGCCTGCTAGATTTAGAGGCAACAATCATCATTAGATAGATCAAGAATAGTGGGTCTTGTCTAGAACTAGACTTAAAGATATTCAAGTCCTTGAATGAAGTGCAATCCTAGAGGCACTTAGGAAGAATGCCCATTTTCATCACAAAAAATATTCCTCTCTTTCGGATTGCTCTGCTCTGATAGAAGGGGGAAACTCTAGAAGGATTGTAAAAGATAGTCCTTAGGATTAAAGAGATGGTGTTCTACGAAGGTTAGTACCTATTAATGGGTGGGCTGAAGATCAACAATCAAGAGTGGTGCAGACGAATCTGCATTTTAACATATTACATGTGGACCTGTGGGTTATGAGCCCACATAAACTCCTTTTACTCGCAGCGGATTACAATATCAGAGTTTTTAAAACTTCGCAGATTGCAAAACATACATACATCGCAGATCTCAGCGTTTACGATATCGCACGTCGGCAAATATAACAAATAACGTTAACGCTAAACAATAAATATGCCGATGCGAAGTTGCGATGTCGATGTCGCATCGCAACATCGCAACTTCCACAGCTTACCGCACTTCGGTATTTCGCGGATTTACTTCTCCTCTGTTAACGATTATCCTGTATCGCATGCGATATGCGCTGGAGCGCCATGGCGACACGTGGTTCCCCCTCATCGCATCGCAAGATATATTGTTTAACTTGCAATGTATTAATGCATAAATATAATAATTGCGATGGTGATGTGTCCTCACCTGTTCAAAGCCAATGCGATGTTTTCTCATCCGTCTATCTCCCGCTATCAGTTTTGCAGCTTGATCTACACCGTCCACCCGCACACGGCTTGTTATTCATCAATACAATCACATCTCGATAACTCGTGTTCTGCCATACTTCATCTATAGCGAAGTTCATAGGAACTTCGTTCTCCCCACTGGTATTCACACAACCTATCATTTAACGAGACTGAAATTAAGTAAACACACAGATAATACAAAATCCAAATTAATCCTTGATATATGACAACACACAAATTTCGTTATTTCACCGAACTCGAGTTACAGGCTAAGGCCACTATGGCTTGAATCACACTTTCGCCCTTAGGCTATATTGCGTTTTTTCCCCTCCTATCATACACCACAAACTCACATTATAAAGAAATTACAAAGGAGTGGATCATCTAAGATCCACGAGTTTTTCTCCCACAAATCGCTCAACTAACCCCTGAAATCTCTCTGTTTGATTACATGGCAGATAATTACAATAAATCAAATCTTCTAGAGACATATCGATTCCATCATTTTAGCTCTATTTCATGGAAATTAGCCCCCATTTACAAATGGTTGTCCACGTTTCACCTTCCACAGCGTTGAATTTCAATTATGATTAAGGGTGGTCTGATGCTCCTGCATCAGACTCCCAAGGTACAAAAATTTTATGAACTCCTGGTCATATGCCTTCTTCATTTCTGTAACAAGTCTGCTACTTGCTATCAATACCAAGTCCTCTTCTTTAGCAATTATACCCACATCCTCTGTGGAATTGCCTTTGTGATCTTTCCGTAACAGCACTCGTGAGCTGCAACAAAACCTCTGCAGTAGCAAGTCCTCCCTGCTACACGATACCTCACTAAGCTTCTCTCCTTTGAGCTCAGTCTTTCGGCATCTCTCTGGTTCTCTCCTCTGGAACCATTTGAGCACTCCTGGCTCTAGGCTGCTGCAAATCTTCTCACCTTCTTTTGCCGTTACTTGCACAAAAATATAAAGACCATAAGCTTTACCAATCCTCAATAAATTTGCACCTTCTTCCTTTGCACGCAAAATATTTTTCTGCTCTGAACCACTTGATGCAGACGAATCTGCATTTTAACATATTACACGTGGACCTGTGGGTTATGGGCCCACATAAACTCCTTTTACTCGCAGCGGATTACAATATCGGAGTTTTTAAAACTTCGCAGATCGCAAAACATACATACATCGCAGATCTCAACATTTACGATATCGCACGTCGGCAAATATAACAAATAACGTTAATGCTAAACAATAAATATGCTGATGCGAAGTTGCGATGACGATGTTGCATCGCAACATTGCAACATCGACGACTTACTGCACTTCTGCATTTCGCGGATTTACCTCTCCTCCGTTAACGATTATCTTGTATCGCATGCAATATACGCTGGAGTGCCATGCCGACATGTGGTTCCCCCTCATCGCATCACAAGATATATTCTTTAACTTGCGATGTACTAACGCATAAATATAATAATTGCGATGGTGATGTGCGCTCACTCGTTCAAAGCCAATGCGATGTGTTCTCATCCATCTATCTCCCGCTATCAGTTCTGCAGCTTGATCTACATTGTCCACCGGCACACGGCTTGTTATTCATCAATAGAATCGTGTCTCGATAACTCGTGTTCTGCCATACTTCATCTACAGCGAAGTTCATAGGAACTTTGTTCTCCCCACTTGTATTCACACAACTTATCATTTAACAAGACTGAAATTAAGTAAACACGCAGATAATACAAAATCCAGATTAGTCCTGGATATATAACAACACACAAATTTCATTATTTCACCGAACTCAAGTTACAGGCTAAGGCCACTACGACTTGAATCACACTTTCGCCCTCAGGCTACATTGCGTTTTTTCCCCTCCTATCATACAACACAGACTCACATTATAAAGAAATTACAAAGGAGTGGATCATCTAAGATCCACGAGTTTTTCTCCCAGAAATCGCTCAACTAACCCCTGAAATCTCTCTGTTTGATTACATGGCAGATAATTACAATAAATCAAATCTTCTAGAGACATCGATTCCATCATTTTAGCTCTATTTCATGGAAATTAGCCCCCATTTACAAACGGTTGTCCACGTTTCACCTTCCACAGCGTTGAATTTCAATTATGATTAAGGGTGGTCCGATGCTCCTGCATCAAAGAGAGTTCGAACTTGTATGGAAAAAGGCATAGCTAGGTTGCTGCAAATATTCTCTAAACAACCATACAACTTCACTTCAATATGTAGAAAATTAAAGAAGGGATCTTCCAAAGATGCTCCTCACAACTAGTTGAGTCGAGAGGCTCATTCTATAGCCCAGTATGATGGGATGTGTAAGTTTGTCTGTCCGTGCCCCTTCAAAATAAAATATAAAAATAAAATTATGTTCTAAATCGAAAAATAATGTCGGCTATAATTTAAAAAAAATGAATATGCTGTAAAGTAATTAGAAGTAAAAAAATATATTTCAAAAATATTTTTACAAGAGATTAAAATAATCTATTTGAAGATCTATGTTAATTAATTTATGTCGATTTCAACTTCATATATATATATATATATATATATAAAGTTTTTATGGCTAAAATTTTTATTTGGTCCTATATATACTCTATTTAGCATTAAAAAATAACACTGTATTTTGCACTCTAAAAAAGTTTGTACGTGAAGAAATTTGATCCTTCTCGGCTCATGTTAGATACGTACTTAGCATGGATCTATGCTGGTACAAAATCAGCCAAGTGATAAAATGCAACCATTTATCATTAAAGGGTAGCCACATGATACCATAAAAGTAGATATGAGCAAGAAGCCTTTATAGAATGAACAACCAACAATATATCACGTTTCAAGTATGATTTCACCCAAAGATCAAGAGGGCCTTAATGTCCCACATTTAGCCTTCAACCTACAAATATATCATGTTTCAAGTATGATTTCTCCCAAAGATCAAGAGGGCGTTAATGTCCCACATTTAACCTTCAACCTACAACAACCCTCAAAAAGGAGTGAACAATCCTATCTAGTATTATTCTTTTAACCATATTTGAGAGACATTTATATTAAGTAAAGTTGTAGCATAGCTTGCAACAAGAGTACATCAACAATCTACGTCAAAATTCTTTCAACAAAAATTTGAAGAGAGTATCTACTAGCCTATAGCTATATCCTTGTAATACCTTAAATAACACAACCCAATATATCTTAATGGTGTACATTCTACATAAAAGTCCTAGGTACCTAATTACCTCAAAAAACATACCAATTTAACAAAAGGCATGGCTTTTAGCTACTTCATCAACTGTTTGCTTTAGTTGAGTTTGACTCAAATTTGATGATTTCCACATTCTTTGGTAGCTGATGATTTGTTTCATCTTCTCTTGGTCCCCCACAGTTGAAATAATAAATTGAACATGGTTGGGTGCTCCAAATTGCTCTGCTTTGGTCAAATAATGACCATGTCCAAAGAATGTTACGTTTGACTGTTAGAATTGTAATATGCCTCTTCAACTGAACTAAGGCACCCCTGATAATAACAATTTCGGTAGTAACCTGTTGATCTTATTCCTAAATTTTATTTGTTGTCATTAGAATTGAACTCTTGTTGCCCAGAATAATGTCCTCATGAATAATCCAAGGTCAAAGACAAATTGAAATTTTAAATACTACCTGTAAACACTTTTTGTTCGCTATTATAAAAGACTATAAGCCGAATGATTGACACCACACAGGGACACATTGCTAGAGAAGAATAGAGGAAGCCACATAAAGTATGACATTGATGATTGAACTAACAAAGCCCAAAAGGTACTATATAAAAACAAACCACTCAAAATGAAAAGGGGCAATTCTTTCGCTCCCATAAGACCTGTAAACAGTTTTGTTCAAAACCAAAATCGAAGGACCAATCACCCAAGAGAACATAATTTCATAGAAAAAGTTCAAAAGAAAGCAAGGAAAAAAAATACTCCTCTGACTGAGAAACTAAAACCACTTTAAAATCCCCTATACTGGAACAGGAGACAAATCTTAGTGCTATACTCTAGAAGAGAATCAGAACCATGCAAGTAAGCCAAATCAATTCACTGAAACCCACTAGGCAAAAATTCAACCCTACTAGCCAATTTCTCCTCACCAAAGAGTTAGAGTTCATAGCCATAATCCCATAATGTTGGTACCAATTCATGCAGGTTCAAATTCATGTGGAGCTAAGTGTTTGGGTGTGTAGGTGAGGCAGACAAGTCTCTTCTCATTACACAGTGTCATGAAAAAAATTACTATACGATTTTTCATATGCCACCTTAAATGTTTGAAGCGTTGTGTTAGATTTCCTTAAAACCCAGTAAACTGATTCACAATCTTCCAAGTATAAAAAGCCAAAAACATAAACAACTGATATTCTGGAAACTTAAATCGCAAAACACTGAGTTTTCTAACTTAATATGCACAACAGAAAATAAATCAGAAGACAAACACATCAAACCATAGAACACAAGATATACCCAGGAAGCCCCAACTCCGGGAAAAACCTGCAACACTGCGTGTTTTATTATTCTTCTGCAATAAAGAATTTTCTTCTGAGAATTACAAGGGAGAAGCTTCTCTTTTATCACAGAAAAACAACTGATCGATTGATTTGATTACTGCCTCCTCTATCTACCAAAAGGCCATGCGAATTTGCCTGTCTGCTCGCATGTGTGAGCGCAAATTCTCTCCTCTAGCATACACGTGCGAATTGGAGCTTCACAACTGATCTCGGCGCTAAGGCAATTCGGCCTTTACTTGATCTGAATCTCTCCTACAAGCTGCACCTCTGTGAATTGCTGAACTCTCGACTCTTCCTTCATGTGCTCTCACACCTGCTTGTGCTCAACTGAGTTTCCACCAAATCACTCTCAACCCTAATCTCCCTCTCAACGGCTGAGATTAAATCATAAGTTAACTTAAGAACTTTTACTTTTTCCTAAGTCTAACTTTAGGAAATAGTTAAACAAATTAATATTCTGCTAAAGTGTCAGTCTTCTGTGTTCTTTTGCTAGTGTTAGCACTTCGACAATCCGAACACTTCTTTTCTACTCCAATCAACATATTTCTTGCCTTTCATGAAAATATAAAGGAAGATTTCCTAGCTTACCATTGATAACAATGCTCCCTACTTTTCATGATGTGGCTTGAGTAGCATAACCATCTGCAGAAGAATTAATTTTTCATTAGAACATGGAAGAGAAAAACCAAGGAGAGGTTTTTGGATTGTTCCTTTGCCTCTAATACTGAAGCCATAAGAGTGTCCACTGGGGTAGCTATTAATTTTGGACAACTAGGTCCAAAATCCATGTTGTGATGCTCAGATGAAGATGCCAATATTTTTATTGGATTTCTCTTTTGGAGAAGTGCAATATCGATCTAAAGATCATCTTGATCCGATGAGAAAAACATTTATTTTGAATTAAATCCACTTATGTGCAAGGTCGGCCAGAATTGAAATGTAGGTTTGAAGCCCCAACAATTGTGTCACACACCCTCACTGATGGATATATATAGGTCAACGTTGGAGGTCATCTTCATCTATCACATCATCACACATTCTCTCTCCTCATCTGATTGGTTCGATCATCACTTGGAGTCTCTTCTTCTCCACACGTGGGAAAATTGCAGCAAGGAGAATTTTTGTTTTCGACCTAGGGTTTTCAGCGCAGATTTGACCAGCGTTGACTCTGGTCAATGCATGATCAAACCGACCCCAATCTTGGTCAAAATTTCGATTTATGCAGTCCGCATTAATTGGCACAGAAATTGAGGTTGACCGTTGACTTTGACCGAGATGCGTTGACTTTTTGTTGCTGCTGTTTTGCATTGATTGGGACAACATTGACTTTCGTTGACTTTGGGTTCACTGATATAGTTGTCCGAGAGGGTTGTGTGACACTTCTGGTTGGCTGATCGTATTGAGACTTTGCTGATTGAAGCATCCTATTGACCGCCGTAACGCACCTACACACATATATATTTTTGGCTTGTCTTCTGTCGATCCACTGGTATGTTCTATCAGCATTTTACTTTCTTGTTTATGTGATTGCTGTTTGATATTGGGGATAAAAATTAAAGTTGCGTCAAGCATAGAACATCTACAAAAATTTACATGGTATCAGAGGTGAGGTGAAGACAAAGCCCAAGTTTGTAGCAATCACTGAAGAAGAGCATGGGTACCTCAAACTACAATGGCTTTAAAGCTGATGACAAATTGACTGGGAAGGAAGACTTCCATGCCTGGAAGATGACATTGGATCTTATGTTGGAAGACCAAGATGTCATGGACTATGTACTGGGTAAAATCCAAGAGCCTCCATCCACTGCATCTGCTGCCACCAAGTCAAAATATAAGAAGGGGGAAATCAAAGCAAAGCTGATGATTCGGGATTCAATTCACAAGAGTTTGGTAGCCTACATATCTGAGCTACACACATCCAAGTAGATGTATGATAAGTTGGTCAACATGTTCAAGGCCAACAATGCAAATCAAGTCCTTTTCTTCAAGAACCAACTGAAGAATCTGAAGAAAGGCAGGGATGAATCCGTTCAATCATATTTTCTAAAGTTGATTGAAATCAGAAATAATCTTCTAGCTATTGGGGAGACAATAACTGATCGAGAAATGGTTCTCACTACACTTGGAGGTCTCTCATCCGAATGGCATGTATTCAATACTACCATTCTCAATAACAATGTGATACCTGATTTTGACGAAGTACTATTGAGATGCATTCAAGAAGAGACAAGGATGAAGGAATATGAAAATGAAGGAAACGCTGCCTTCACTGCTCGTGCTAAGAAGAAGAACTTTGGTGGTCCAAGGAACAAAGGAAGAGCAGGGGCCCAAGGAAAGAAAGGCAAATGTTACACATGTCACAAGATCGACCACTATGCTAGAGGATGCCCTTTCAAGAAGGATTCTCTCGATGATGATGACTACAACAACAACCGGAGGAATGACAATCAAAGGAACAACAAGTTCAAAGGGAAGAGGAAGGCTTCCTCTGGTGGATGGGCAACCTTTCAAAAGGTCGAGAAATTCCAGGTACGAGGAATCTAATGTTGTTGATAAAAGAAATGAATTCATTCTTGTATCTGCCCTCTTTGCTGCATCTCCACCCGACACTATGGATGTCTGGTTGATAGATAGTGGTGCCTCAAGGCACATCACTGGGTTCAAGGAAGCACTTTCTGTCATGGTTGAGAAGAATGTTAATCTGAAAATTAACCTTGGAGATAATGCCACATATCCCGTGAAAGGGACAGGGATTGTGACCCTCCACTTGTCTCAAGGTCAAGTCCTCTGCTTGCAAGATGTACTATATGTACCTGATTTGAAGAAGAACCTTGTGTCTATTTCGGCCATGGAAGACAAAGGTTTCAATGTGGCATTCGTTGATGGGAAGGTGTGCATCTGGAAGAAGAGTTTCAAGGAAGCTATCACGATTGGGTTTAGAGTTGATACACTATACCAGGTTGGAGGAAGTCCACTGGGAGCGATGACATGTGATACTATCTGACAAACTCAACTATGGCACCGAAGGTTTGGACACCTTCACTACAAAGCCCTTCCCGAAGCAAGGAAGGTGGTGACGGGGATGCTCGAGTTCACAAATGATCATGAAGGTGTATGTCAGAGCTGTGCCGAAGGAAAGCATACAAGCGGACCTTTCCCCTCAAGTGTCAAAGACATCTGATGTCTTACAACTGATACATTCTGATCTGTTTGGTATGCTGCCCGTGACATCCTTGGGAGGATGTTCTTATTATATGACGTTCATAGTGACTTCTCTTGCAAAACCTGGATATACTTCTTGAAGAAGAAGGATGAGGCTTTCATGTGGTTCCGTACCTTCAAAGCCTTGGTGGAAAATCTAACAGGGAAGAAGATCAAGATATTGAGGACCGCTAATGGCACTGAATATGAGACGAGCAAGTTCAAGAACTTTTATAGAGAAGCTGGCATCAAGAGGGAGACCACAACTGTCTATACTACTGAGCAAAATGGCATTGCTGAAAGAAAGAACAGGACCATTGTGGAAGCTGCCCGTGCCATGCTATGTGACCAAGATCTTCCGAAGTTTTTGTCGGGAGAAGCTGCGAACACTGCTGTGTACATACAAAATCGATGCTTGCATTCCGCTCTAGACTCCAAAACTCTCGAAGAGGTTTTCTCTGGTAAGAAACCTGACGTCTCACATTTTAGAGATTTTGGATGTCCTGTTTATTTTCATGTGCCAAAGGAGAAGAGGAGCAAGATGGATGCTTCTGGAAAGAAGGGAATGTTTGTGGGCTATAGCGAAACTTCGAAGGCCTACAGAGTCTATGTGCCTGGTCAAAGGGAAGTGGAAATATGCCACGATGTTACCTTTGAAGAAGATGCTTCCCTGTGGAAAGTAATCAATCTTTCGAGATCTGAGGAAAATCATGAAACAAGGCCTGGAAAGCAAGAAGAACCGAAGGATGAGACAATGCCCGATGTTGAAGGACTGATGGACCCTATTGATCCACCTACTTCAATGAGGAAAAGACCATCATGGCTCAGGGACACTCTGGAGGATGCCGAGAATCATATGGCCCCAAGGGGGACATTCCGTGAAAGCAAGAAGCCGAACAGATACCAAGGGTATCTAGCAGCCATGAGTAGAATCGTACAATTTGGGCCTGGTTCTTTTGAGGAAGCTGTAAAGCATCAAGTCTGGAAGGATGCTATGCATGAAGAATATGAGTCCATTATGAAGAATGATGTTTGGGATGTGGTTCCGAGATCGGAGGACAAAGCAGTTGTCACCTCGAAATGACTCTATAAGATCAAGCATGGATCTAATGGTAGTGCTGAAAAGTTCAAGGCAAGATTCTTTGCCCGTTCCTTTTCTCAAAAGGAAGGCGTAGACTACGATGACATATTTGCACCTGTGGCTCGATATACCACCATCCGATCTATCATAGCCCTTGCTACTACGCAAGGATGGAATCTTCATCAGATGGATGTAAAGACCGCTTTTCTGCATGGTGCGATAAAGGAAGAGGTGTATGTGGAGCAACCTCTAGGGTTCGAAGTCCAGGATCGGGCCACCTATGTTTGCAGGTTGAAGAAAGCCCTCTATGGGTTGAAGCAAGCACCTAGAGCTTGGTATGAGAGGATAGATAGCTACCTGATGAAGCTGGGCTTCACTCGTAGTAATGCTGATCCGAACCTTTACTTCAAGGTTGATAGAGAAAAGCCTCTCATTTGGTGCTATATGTGGACGACCTCTTCCTGAAAGGTGCTGACCCTCTCATTCAGCAGTGTAAGAGGGAGCTCGCTATTGAGTTCGAGATGAAGGACCTAAGACTGATGCATTACTTCCTAGGCCTGGAGGTCTGGCAGAGACCTGGCGAGATTTTCCTTTCTCAAGGAAAATATATTGTGAAGCTTCTGGAAAGATTTGAAATGGTGGACTGTAAGTCCGTGTCGACAATGATGGAGCTCAACTTTAAGAAGTTGAGTGGCAGCGCTGTTGGGCCCGTGCTAGCAAATCCTATTGAGTATCGTCTACTCGTAGGGGCCCTGATGTTCTTAGAGAACACTCGTCCGGACGTATGTTTTGCAGTGAACACTTTGAGTCAACATATGGTTGAACCTCATCACATTCACTGGGTTGGTGCCAAGAATATGCTGAGATATCTTCGGGGCACGATAAACCATGGGCTGAGATACATTGTCAGGAGCGTAACACTCCATGGATATACTGATGCCGATTGGGCTGGCAGTGTGGTGGATCGCAAGAGCACCTTTGGATGTTGCTTCACACTTGGTTTTGCTTCAATATCATGGATGAGTAGGAAGCAAAAGTCGGTGGCTTCGAGCACTGCGGAGGCCGAATACATTGCAGTGAGTATGGCTTGTTGTGAAGCAGTTTGGTTGCGAAAGCTCTTCAGTGAGCTGTTCGGGCATGTGCTAGATACGACTGTGATACTCTGTGATAACTAGAGTGGGATTCGTATGACTGAGAATCCTGTGTTCCACGACCGATCCAAGCATATTGATATCAGGTACCACTTTATCCGGGATATGGTACAGCGAGGCGCCGTAAGGCTCGATCATATAGGAACTGATGAGCAGGTCACAAATATTCTCACAAGCCCTTGGGGAAGGTCAGGTTCCTAACCTTCCGTGAGAATCTTGGAATCGTGGAACGACCCTATTATGAGGGCCTGGTTGGATGATGAGCTCTGGGAGCTCTGGGGGGCTTTGGGGATAGCTTCTCGGAGCTATAAGCAACCACAGGGCTAGGCTTGCCAAACCTTATTGGTGTGCTTCTGCCCCACCGTTATGATGTTGAGTTGGTTCACCTCTCATGATCTGTGCCCCGTATGCATCCTACCCATTAAGTCTCAGACTCATGGGAAGTACCTCTCATTTGGCTAGTGAGGTGGGAAAAGCTAGAGACCAGTAGCAAATACCGATGGACACATCGGAGATTGTCGTACTCTCTATGTCTAGGATGGCACATGTCCAACCGCTTGATCTGGGATCAAGTCTATTGAGGTTTCAGACCTCCAATTGACTTCGGGTCAGGTAAACCAACTTTGGGTTGGTATGTGACTCTTTTGAGTCCTATAGAGGTTTCAGACCTTTGGGCTGAATTTGTCAGCTGGGAATGATGTCTTTGTGACTGACCCACTTTTGTTCTGAAATAAAGAAGCCAGCAAAGCAAGTTACAGCGGGATGATGCACGATATTTGGATGGAGTTCTCCCTAGTTGAGAGGGAGTGTTAATTTTGGACAACTAGGTCCAAACTCCATGTTGCGATGCTCATATGAAGATGCCAATATTTTTATTGGATTCCTCTTTTGGAGAGGTGCAAGATCGATCTAAAGATCATCTTGATCCGATGAGCAGAACATTTATTTTAAATTAAATCCACTTATGTGCAAGGTCGGCCAAAATTGAAATGTAGGCTTGAAGCCCCAGCAGTTGTGTCACACATCACACACCCTCAATGATGGATATATATAGGTCAACGTTGGAGGTCATTTTCATCCATCACATCATCACACATTCTCTCTCCTCATCTGATTGGTTCGATCATCACTTGGAGTCTCTTCTTCTCCACATGTGGGAAAATTGCAGCAAGGAGAATTTCTGTTTTTGACCTAGGGTTTTCAGCGCAGATTTGTCCAGCGTTGACTCTAGTCAACGCATGGTCAAACTGACCCCAATCTTGGTCAAAATTCCGATTTCTGCAGTTTGCATTTATTGGCACAGAAATCGAGGTTGATCGTTGACTTTGACCAGGCTGCGTTGACTTTTTACTGCTGCTGTTTTGCGTTGACCATTGACGTTAACTGGGATGTGTTGACTTTTTGCTGCTGCTGTTTTGCATTGACCGTTGACTGGGACAGCGTTGATGTTTGTTGACTTTGGGTTGATTGATATAGCTGTCCGAGAGGGTTGTGTGACACTTCTGGTTGGCTGACCATATTGAGACTTTGCTGGTTGAAGCATCTTGTTGACCGCCATAACGCACCTACACACATATATATATTTTTGGCTTGTCTTTTGTCGATCTATTGGTATGTTCTATCAGCATTTTACTTTCTTGTTTATGTGATTGCTGTTTGATATTGGGGATAAAAAGTAAAGTTGCATCAAGCATAGAACATCTACAAAAATTTACAGTAGCATTGAGGATCATGTGCCTTATTAGATTTTTGGAGTCCCCCACCACATAGTTTTTGAATATGGGAAGTAATGGCAATCTTAAACTTTGCAATAGTGCATAGGCTTTAGCATGATTATTTGATGGTATACCAAGATCCGAAGAAAATGAAAATCATATTGTTTCTCCGGGGTTTGTGAGAAGCCCCCCTAGCTGCCACCCCAAGATTTTGTTTCAAAACAAAATTAAAGAAAAGAATGTAGGATTATTGATTGAGTCTGCCTCTTTGAAAATCCCGTGGACTTATCTGAAGCTGGCACCTTGATATGATTTTTTTTCTCAATTTTGGATCTAATAAATAGAGGATTTATTTGAACTATTGATACCATTTCTCCTCATCTTTATTGAAATTTTGACTGACTTGGAACTGATTTCTTTTGGCAATTAAATGTTCTACCCTGCCATGGCTTTAATCACTATCATCTTAAGTTTAATAATCTGTCGGGTGAACACTGTTTTGTTTTGACTCTTGAGCAAGCCAGAATTTTTAGCATAAATATGTAGGCAACATTAGCAAAATTTTCCTAAACATTGGCTTGTCCTTTTTGGAGCCAGCATAAAGATTAATGATAAAACATATTCTTCCATGATTTTCGCTTTCTATATCTATGATTTATCCCATTGTAGGTCGAAATCCTTACTTGATCTGTGAATTTACAGTCAAAAAACAGATGTTGGATTCATTAGAGAGGCAAAGGGCACATTTGGAGTGGCCCTATAGCCCTCTTTTGTTTTTTGCTGTCAAGTTGATGACCTTGGTGGGAGAGGGCTAGCTTGTAACTGATGATTGTATCCCATTTGACACTAAAATTGTCTGTTGCCCATCCTCTGTGATTTGGTACATT
>CM076573.1:154694134-154845367 GCA_034641835.2 Pinus albicaulis | reverse complement strand
TGTCTGGACCAGGGCCTAACGCTAGCGGTTCTCCCGGCCCCAATGCCGGCCCTACTTCTAGCGGAACCATCACAACCACTACTCCGGCCACCCCTGTGCTGCCGTACATTGCAGGCCTCAGCCTCCCCGATTTCCGTCAGTTGATTAATGATCCCATTCACCACAATGCTACCTGGCCCACTATGCTCACCAAGCTGCCCTCTGATATCCCTAAGTTCGAGGGCCTTACTGGAGAAGATCCAACCAATCACGTCCGATCTTTCCACATGTGGTGTTCCTCCAATTCCATTACCGATGACTCCATCCGTCTTCGTTTGTTCCAACGCACGCTTACCGGCGAAGCTTCTAAATGGTATGTCGAACAGGCCACTTCCTCCCATACCACGTTCGAGACTCTTTCCCAAGCCTTCCTGTCGTACTTCCAGCTCCCTCTCCGATACGACACCGGTACGGAGCTCTTGACTTCATTTAAGCAATCCTCTTCCACACGCCTTTCTGCCCATGTTCAGGAATGGCGACGAAGACGGAGCTTATGTCGAGCCCCTCCCTTTTAAGATCGGGTTTACATGGACTGGTTCCTTCGCACCCTCCCGTCTCCCATCGGCAAAGATGTCACCTCTCACTTTCCTCAATCTGAAGAAGCCGCCCTCCAAATAGCTTTAAAATATGACCTGATCTACGCTCAATCGGGTTATGTTTATACCGTTCTGCCTGACATCCCCAGGCCCGGTGGCGCTAACGCCCCGGGGGCATCTCATTCCGCCGACGGTATTTTTGGATCTCTTTCCCACCCATCTGCTCACCCTCCTATGAGCCATGGTCTCCCTCAGGGAGGGGCCAGCACCTCAAGCAATCTTCCCCCTCCCGGCAACATGTATCCCGGATACGGCATGCCTCCTCCTTTTGCCCAACCTCCTGCTTACCTCAAAGTCGCCCAACCCAACCCTTACTTTTATCCACAGCCTGGTGCGCCAGCTCCTCCAGCATATGCGCTTCCGCCTCCCTTGCCTCCTCACAACCTGCAACAGCACATACAACCCCCTCCAGGGCAAATATTTGCACAGCAGGGTGCGATTAACCCCCCTTCTTCTCAAAGAAGGCGGCGAGGCAACCAGAACCCATCTGCCCCCGGTAACCAAGGACCCAATTCTGGTATGGACCCTAACACTAGCAACCAGCCTCAGGGCATCCCGCCCAGGCCGGACAGGCCGCCTCGCACAAACAAGCCCTGTTCGTGTTGCGGTGTTTACGGTCACTACACTCACGATTGTCCTCTCTTACCCCAGATGCGACAGATGTGGGAGTCTCAAGCCACATTGCGCGGACAACACGCCTCCCCTCACGCTCCTCCTAATGTGGCCACTACCCAGCCAGCTGTGTTCACTGATCCTTTCCCTCAACAGGGATTCGTGGCTACCCAACCCCCCAACAGCCATGCAGCCACACCCTCGTCCATTTCTGGTTCCTCTGACTACCAGATCCTTATGATGCGCTCCAATCCGTCCCCTTCCGTCGACCTTCACCTTCAAACTCGGTCTCGCCAGTACCCCAAGCCTCCTGCTCAGTCTGCTCCTGAGCCTCCATCTTCAGGTTCTACAGAGCCTCTTTCGACACCCAGTGGCCCCTTACACATCCCTCAACCCAAAGTTGAGGTTCACCCAAAGATTCCAAAGGGTCCATTACGCCGAAATGCTGCTTCTGGTCGAGCCGCCCAATCGTACAGTATAGTCGATGATTTGGCACAATCCCCCGCTGCCATTTCCACACTGGAACTCCTCCAGTCGTGCCCTTCCCAACGGAAGGCTCTACTATCTGCCGTGGGCGCTGTTGATCCTGCTGATGACCAAATGATTGTTTTCGACGCCACTCAATCGGACCACCCTCCTCTTCCTCCTTCCGTTGCTTTCCAAATCCCAGTCAAAATCCGGAACGCCACCGTATCCCGGTGTATAATTGATGAGGGGGCATCCACCTGTGTGATGTCCGCTTCGGTTTGGAAGCAACTCGGATCCCCTGAGCTGGCCCCTTCCACGATCACCCTTCGAGCGTGGGACGGTCATGCCTCCTAGCCTATTGGCCTGTTTCGTAACTGTCCCATCACCCTCGCCGGTAAGACTGTTTGCGTTGATGTCGAAGTCATTGACGCCCCTCTAGACTACAACATTCTATTGGGGCGAAGCTACACCTATGCCATGTCTGCTGTCCCATCCGCGGTCTTCCGCAAGATGTCTTTTCCACATAACGGAAAGATAGTCACCATTGACCAGCTATCGTATCATGAGCCGTCGTCTCAGTCCTCCTCCGAGACGACCATCTCTTCTGTAGCCAACAAGCAAACCGTCGATTCCTTGACCAGTGTCTCCCCCGGCGTTTATAAAGATTCCACCCTGCTCGGTACTTTTCCTCACCTTCCCCCCCTCCTATTACGGATCCCAGCTTGTCGAATATTTGCATGATGCAATCGTCTCAGGCTGCCCATAAACGGCCTGCCTCGGCTAGTCCGCACCCTCCCCCCCGCCCTCCGCAACCCGCTCCTAGCCATTCATCTCCGCCAGCCGGACCTCCTCCTTCCGGCCCTCCCCCTACAGCTGGTATCCCCGAACCTCTTTATCCTCCAGGCTCGGTCCCCCCGGCCTTAACCATCTTGGAGCCGTACCTCCTGGTCACTACCCTGCTGGACAGATCCCCTTCTTGGCTCCCCCTCCCGGAGTATATTCTGTCCCCGTCATGGCCACCCTCTCTCTCCCTAACTTGACCTTGGGTATTCCGGTTTGGTACCTTGACCCCCCAGCCGCCACCCCCCCGGGTCACCCCAAACCTTACATGGCTTTGACACCGGTTCAACCGGTCCCCCTCGCTTCCTCCATAGCCACTGTGCCCCCAGCACCTCCACAGGACCCTTCTCCTGTTGTGACGGCTCCCGGGAAGACAGGCAAAGCCCGAAGGGGGGCAACCCATCACGATCCGGCCCCCCAACATCCGTTACCCCCCCACGACCACCAAAGCCCGCCATTCGATGCGCTTTGTGTGATGTCGTCGGTCATGCCACTCACATGTGTCCTGAATTGCCCCACCTCAAGCTTCTGGTCAACGAGACATTCCCCGACTCTGATCTCCCATAAGTACATGTCACTATCCCCGACTCCCTCCCAAAACTCAAACACTTGCGCACAAACCACCCTTGTGCCTTGTGCGATTTTCACGGCCATTACACCCACCTCTGTCCCCGCCTCGACGAGTACCGTTCCTCCTTGGACTTGTACCGCCAGTTCAAGGCCGCTTCGATCGGACCAGAGGACATTCACATTCCGCCTCCCGCTGTTAAGCCAACGGAGCCCTCAGTCACCATTTTGTACCTGTCATCATCCATGAGACCATTGGGGAACGTTCCATCTGAATCCTCCCCTGTTGTTTCGCTCGACCTTCCTTCAGCGGTCATCTTGGGCTCAACATCGGTAGATCCGTTATCTACTTACTCTTCGGTCACCCATTGTGACGATGCGCATGTGAACCTCTCTTCTCATGATGATGATTTAGGCCACTTCACCACGTCAGGTAGTTCTTCTTCCACCAGTCACCCCATCTTCTATCACGATGACGACATTATGGAAGAAATTCCCACCCCTGACTTCATCTATTCCCCCTTACATCGAACCCATGCGTTCACACCACATACACCTTGTGGTCATTACATCGAAACCCAATGTTTGGGTAAGGGGGCACCCACATTTGAGAGACCAAGAGAAGCCATTCTCCACCACTCTCCTAGTGTATCTGGTCATGTTGACTCTAGACCCCATATTCTTCCACATTTAGAAGAACCTCTAGAGTCCCATATCACTTCAGATCACTCTCGGGACGATACCCCTTATCGTTCCCTCATCTTACATCAGCAACCCAGTCTCTTAGACATTATTATTGACCAACCCATAGCTTTTCTACGAGAGCATCAGTTCATTATCTCCAAATCCTCCTTTTGGGATAGTGACACCAGGTATGCCAATTCGGAAACTTAAAGTCCATTTGATCCCTATATGCAGTACCAAAAGAGATTGGTAACACTCCATTTCCTTTCTCAAACCGCATAACCATAACCAGAACAAATGGCACACCACATCATTAAAATGTGGTTAGATTCCCCTTTTTATAAATACATTTTGGCATGCCCACAGCATGTCACACAAACTCAAAAAATGGGGGCACCACCTGCCCCTACATACATCACTGGGGGCACCATACGCCCCCCCATACATATACTTACGACATGCCTATAGCATGTTCCAAAAACTGGGGGCACCATACGCCCCCCCATACATATACATCCGACACGCCCATAGCATGTTACAAACAAAATCCAAAAACTGGGGGCACCATATGCCCCCCCATACATTCTGGGGGGCACCACTTGCCCCTACACACATCCGAGAGGGCACCATATGCCTCTATATCTGGCCAATACACGACGAACGCCCTGATCCGCCTGGATCTCTGTCCGAAGTGTTCCCAGATCCCTCTCTCTCCAGTTGACCCGCAACTCGGCCATACCTGCACAACCACATTATTTTTGTCAGGGTACAGATCGAGAAAACCATAACCACACACCACAACCCAACTCCCAGCCATCAAACAGCACCAAGCCCTCCTCGTCTCCCAGGTCGCAGTTTTCTGCCATTTTCTGGACCAGGTCGCACTTTTTGCCCCCAAACCTGCGTCCTGGGTCGTACTTTTTGCCCCAAAAAGTGCGACCCGGCCATAGAAATGAAGGAGGGGCTGTTTCTGGGGGTTTTGGGCCCTAAACTGCAAATGTCATCCAACAACATGCAAGAGCAAGGTTAGGCCTCGTACCTCCAACTGACAGATCTCGCTTCCAACGGTCGGTTTGTCCGCTACGTTCGCCGCAATATTTAGGGCCTTCTCTCCACATTCACCACAACAACAATAGCAAATGAATGATTTTGGAGGGAAAACTGCCTCATTCAAGAGAACCCATGTTTCTCCTTTCGACTGCTGCAACCACACCGTAGCCCCGTTCGACGAACCGTCAGCACCGCTGGACAGATCTCACCGAGCTCTCAAATGGGTTTTAGTTAGTTTTTGGTGATTTGATACTTCACCCGGACACATTTTTTTCCACGAAGGGTCACTTCACCGCTCCTTAAAATCGAATTTCCTCACTTACGACACTTGTACTTGGGGCACCATATCGCCCCCTTACTTGTCCATGTTCGTGTTGATTTTCGTCATGAGTGCCCACCTTGTACTCATGCTTCCTTGGTCCCCCATTGGGGCCTTTACTCTGTGGCAGCACTATCATGTCGCCCTTGTTTAGAGCATCCGAGTTGAGTCATCATTGCATTCATGGAGTCTATCCCGCGGCCTTTTACACCCTACTATAGCTCTCCATTCTTTTTGCTTGGTTCCTCTCTTGTGTCGCATATCATGACCTTCAGCCCCACTGTCCCCTATCCTTTCGATATTGTGCCAGTCGCTGCCATGTCATTCATGCCCTTTATGCTCTAACAAGGGAAGTCGTCCATTCGCCACTCCATCCTTCCCATTTCCACCATCATCATTAGTGTCAGTCTGTCCGTCGCCCTATTGTTCTTCTCTCGTGCCTTAGTTGAGGATCTCTCATTGCCTCACCTACGGCGGACCTCCTTCTGTCGACATCAGCACATTTATTCCAGAAGCAAGGTCTAGAGGGCGGTGTACCTTGGTTCCAGCTTCCACTCTTGTTCGGTGCCTCGGATCAGGCAGGGGGATCTCTCACTTCCCTTTGACTTGATTACTTCTCCAGCTTCTTTCAGCATGATCGAGATGAGTATACTGGACAGTCCAGTGACCCAGCAGCAGCTCTTGATGATTCCCGGGCGTGTGTGAGATGTCTCAGCCCTCATGAGGGGGTGGCCCTGCAGGTAGCCCCCCACATGCCCGGATGCCCTCTTCATTGCAGCCTTTGATGTCGCTCCATATTTTGATGATGTTGGCCTTAGCCACTTGCAGCACCTCTATGATTTGCATGTATCAGTCAGATTTTGTGAGCCCTTCCCCATTTACAAGGGGCATTTGGGTTGTATTTATCTCATGTACTCAGATATTATTGTACTAGTCCTGGTTGTTATCCCAGGCACAACATGTATGTGAGACTCTTCATTGTATTTTTATCTGGCCCTTGATTATGCCAGCTGTACTCTATGGTTCGGTCCCTTGTTTACTGGACACACTATTCTTTTGTACTTTGTCACGGCGGGCATAGGTATGCCTCCCCCCGCCGCCTTCAGCACAGGTACCCTCTCATAACAGAGACTTGTTGCACCTGCGAGTCTCGTCTCCTCAGGGTCTAGTCCTTCAGCACACTATCTACCTCATATTTCCCTCTCTGACATACCCTTTTGTTGTCTAGTGATTGTCTTCTTACAACGTACTTCGGTCATACGATTTGCTCCTGACACTCGCACGCTGGGGGGCAATCTGTTACACCATTTTTTGGTCATCTAACTTTTCATCATTAGATGGACCCAAGTACACCATGTAAGACCAGCTTTACCCCAAGTAAACAAGGGGAAATGAAGCTCATACTCAGAGGGATGCATTGATGATGTTTTCAAGGCATGACAGTGTTCACAGGTCACATAATGGGTCCTCCATTGTGCGGGATGGGGAATGGTAAGGACGGTGACAAATTACTGTGTAACACACACACTCTCCAAATAGATATTCAATCCTTGCATAGAATTCTGAAACACTGGTGATGAATGAATAGTGAAGCACACTGCAATATTGAAGCTCTGAACTCACTGAAAAACCCATTGGTTGTGCACTTGCACTTCATACACACACACACTCACTCACACTGCTATATAACCAACCAAATGAGAAACCTTTCTGTACATATTTGAGATATCAGATATCAATTAGTTCTTTAGGTGATAGAGATCAGAAAAATCTTATTCACATGCTTAATTTTTTATTAAGCTGGACCTTTTGACCAAATCAAGCCACTCATTCTACTAGCCTTTTGATAATTTCAATTTTGATCACCTTCTATAGGTCCCAAGACTTGTCTTGACCTTTTTGGTAAATTATAACAATATACTTTGCCAAAAAAAAATTAATTCCAAATGAGCGCATCAAATATGGAGAAAATCTCATGAATTATTTAGGTCGCATGCATAACACATGATAAAGTGGATTGATCGCATGCACAATACTTCTGGACAGTGACATGGAAGCTTTAGTCGCTCCCATAAGCCTTTATCCATGCGACTGGGGCAAAGAATAAGGTAAAACAAGAAATTCAACCCTCATAATTGCAACATAACTTCAAGGGATCATGTCAACCTATAAATAATCCTTCCAAGCCCGTCATGACATCAAGAAACTAGTTGCATAACTTCAACAAGACTCCACACACTTCATAAACTATACCTCTAGCATACATGTAGCCCAAATTAAAATGAGGCCTTATTACCTCATGACACATCTTCTATAGACCTTGTGAGACTACGAAAAAAATTTACATCAACATGAAAACCCTCAATAAGTATACAACAGACTTAACATGATACATAGAGACTCAAGAGTACATAACTTGAATAGCTGACATCAATAGAAACACAAACATGCCAAAAAAATCCCCCTTTGCTAATGATTTCAACTTGTAGCTTTTGAAAATAAATATTACAATTACATATAGAAATTCTGAAGCCAAGAACATACACAACTCACTCTCTCTCCCCCTTTGGCATCAATGACAAGGAGTTTTACATGGCAAGACAAAATACATAAGAACAATGTGATACATAGACAAAAAGGAAGTACTCCCCCTGAAGGGCTGCAACAAATACTTCCCTAGAGTTGTTGAAAATTCTCCCTTGATTATATTTGAGACCACGCCATCTTGAAGAATCAATTTATAGGAAGAAGAAATCCATCTTGAAATGAAGCAAGAAGAAGGAAGAAAACAGTTCATAATTCCATGAAAATCATGCAAACAACCAATCACCACCCATTCTCCAAATTGTTTAGCTGAAAGTTCTCTTGGTGGTAGCCATATGATAGCATCTAACGCCATGAAAATATCCTCAATGCCTTCAAAAAGGCACAACACCCATCTTATCTCTAAGATATTTAAATTTCTCCCTTGGAATTGGCTTTGTGAACATATATACAATTTTTTCATTTGAAACAATATATTCCAACTTCACAACCTTGTTGACCACTTTTTCTCTTAGAAAATGATATTTGATTGATATATGTTTAGTCTTGGAGTGAAGAACTAGATTTTTTGATATTTTTATTTCACTTTTGTTGTCTACCATGATGGGAAGAGGCTCTTCATATTCAATATTCATGTCTTGAATATTTTTCTTCATCCATAAAATATGTGTGCAACAAGTGGTTCTTGCTATACATTCAGCTTCAGTAGTAGACGAAGAGATAGAAATTTGTTTCTTTCTTTCCTAAGAGACCAAACAATCTCCCAAAAAGTGAGATGCTCCTGAAGTAATTTTCCTATCATCAATACTACCAGCCCAATCAGCATCGGTAAAAGTAATCAAATTGAAATGTTTACCTTTGAGATACCATAATCCATAGTGAAGAGTGCCTTGAAGGTAATTGAAGATCCGCATTACAACATTAGTATGAGTCTCATTGGGATTAGCTTGAAATATTGAGACCAAACCTACAGGTCTAGAAGAAGTTAGGTACAATAAGATTCCAATCATGGAACAATACATGGGTTGATTTACATCTAGTGATTCATCATATTTACTCAATTTACAACCAGTTACCATAGGAGTGCAGATTGGTTTGCAATATTCCATGCCAAATTGTTTTAATTTCTCTCTAAGATAATTTGATTGAGAAATGAAAATGCCTTTATCATCTTGAATAAATTTCAAACTAATAGATAAATTAATCTCACCCAACATTGACGTCTCAACTAAGTTGTTCATTTCTTGTGCAAAATATGGCCCATCTCCTCCAAATCACTCCCAAAGATAATATCATCTACATACACAACAATTATTAGAAAATTATCACCTTCAAATTTGATAAATGAATTATTGTCCGTGGATCCATTTTTGAAGCCTTTCTATTGTAGAAGTTTGTCTAGCTTTGCATACCATGCCCTTGGAGCTTGCTTCAATCCATAAAGGGCCTTTTTCAACTTGCACACTTGATTTTCATCATCACCCAATAAAGAATGTTCAAGATTATCTATATAAACTTCATCTTCTAGATCACCATTTAAGAATGTTGATTTTACATCCATTTGATAAACTTAAATTTTCTTGTAGCATGAAAAATACAAAAACATTCTTATTTCATCTAATCTAGCTACATGTGAAAAATTTCATCAAAATCAATACCTTCTACCTAAGTATACCCCTTGCACACATGTATTTCTTTATTCCTTACCACTTTTCATTCTTCCTCTAGCTTGTTCTTGAACACCCAGTTGGTTCCAATAATTTTTGGTCATTTGGCCTTGGCACAAGATCCCATGTATTGTTATTCTTAATATGATATAACTCTTCATTCATTTATTTGACCCAATTTTTATCTTCTCTATCCTCATTGAAGATTTTTGGCTCTATTTGCGACAATAGTGCAAAATGTGCTTGATTGAATTTATCCAACAAATTTCTCCTTGTTTTCACTCCATGATCTTTGCTTCTAAGAATTTGACTTCATGGGTGCTTCTTTTGGATGTGACTTGGTGGAGCCTTCTTTGTAGTGGAGGAATTTTTCTCTTATTCTTCTTCATCATCATTGTCATAAATGTCTTGGTCCTCATATTCTATGAAATCATGATTAGCTTCAATATATTTGGAATCATTAGAGTTAGTAAAATATTCATCAACAAAAATATCAATACCTTCAATTACCTTTTTGTTTCTCTTGTTGTAGCATTTGTATCCCTTTCTCTTGAAGGAGTAGCTAAGGAATATGCCCCCATCAGCTCTTGGTTTGAATTTTCCAAGATTTTATTGAGTCCTCTTGATGTATTTTTTGTCCAGGTAAATCCCCTCTACGGACATAGGTGATCCCTCTAGCCCTAGAGTGGGTCTAGCAACTACAGGAACATACTAACATCTACCTTCCTAGATTGTAAATGAAATTCAGAGCAAGGAAGATGACCTACCTTGTCCTGATGCTATGTTGTCATCTTCCGTCGAAGCTTCTTGATTTTTTGCTCTTCTCAAGCTCGATACACACTATTACCAATGTTTGATTACCTGTACAAATAATCAAGACAACACAACAAGCATAAAACCACGAAAAACATGAAAACAATTACAACCTATCTAACTGATCAAGGAATGATATAAATCTCATTATAGATGTAAACAAGAGTGGAAGATAAACATCAGATGCATTTTATTATGATAAATACAAGGGGAGTTTACAACCAAGCCTTGATGTTGAGGCTCTCCTTCGGCAGGTTTGTATCCAAGCACATTTGCCACACCCTCATGAACAAAGTTCCAAGATCTCACTATGTTCTCAACACACACAAAAAATCACACTCTGCACTACTCTATCGAAGCTATGATTGCTTCTTCTATATACTAACTTTTTCAGCTATATGTTCAACCAGAATATGTTCAACTAGCACATCAATGGAATATGGCTACATTGATAGAGGAGAGGAGGAGGTTGGGATCCCTACAATAGTTGAAGGGAGGCCTTATCCCTTGGGAGGTTTCCCCATAAGGTGGAAACAAGAGGCCAAAGGAGGAAGGCCGTGGTTATTCAGTCGAGCCACTCCATATGACTCATCCACGAAGTTGTTGTGATCGAAACTTCGCCTCTATTTTTAAAAAACTTTCCATAAATAGATTGGATTGAGAATCTAACTGAGACAGAGCCCTAGCTGGCGTGGACTAAGTGTTAATTTTCCTCATTGGCACAAGGGCATAATGGGCTACCAGCGCCAAGGCAAAAACAAGTGTTTTTAGCGGTCTGCTCAAGAAATGGTCAACAGAAGGAATGTTGTCCTCGTGGCAAGGGATGCAATGATGGTATTTTCAAGGCATGACACTGCTTATTGATGACAGAAATGACCCTCCAATGGGTGAGATGGGGATTGCAGGGACAGTGAAAAAATGCTATGTAACAGATGCCCCCTAAAGTATGAAGTTTGAACATGATTAAGAGGTGAAATTCTTTACAAGTACGTGCAAGGAACTAGACGCTACTGTCGGGAGACCTGCAAATCAAGCATAGATACATATATATAATTGAAATCTCTAATGAAAATACATGAATCCATGGTATAGGCGCAGCTATCCATCAATAAGAGGATCATGTGCATGGATCCTCGGCATGGACGCAGCCATACGAATGAAGGGATGATATGAAATAGATCCACAGTATGGGCGCTGCCATCCATATAGAGAGGATCAAAACAAGAGAACCCATGGTATAGTCGCAACTATCCATCTAAAGAATCATGTAATAATCATGAATGAATCATCACTCCTTGCAACCTGGACTTTTGTGATCGAAGCCCAGGGTCTTGTGCTTCAACACTACCCAATCAAAGTACAAATTCCAACATGTGAATAGACGTGTTGAAGTCGAACAAGCTAGAAAATCACTTGATACCTGTCAATGATGTGAACCATTAACAAGTCCGAGATAAACCACCCATAATGTCAATGGATCTCAAGGTACTACTAGTACAATCCACGGAATGTGAATAGTGAGCTAAAGTCGAACACCCGTGAAATCACCCGATCAAAGGCCGATGATGTGAACCTGTCGTCGAATGCGAGGAACTTGCCATTAGGGCATGCAAGCTCTAAGGTACTAGAAAGGAGTCTCTATATCAACTTCCCGAATAATGAGCTAAAGTCGACAGGAAGTGATCCGTTGAAGGAGGGTCATAATGAATCCCACATCGTTGACACGAAAAGTGAATCAGGGCTGGATCAGATGATCATGGAATGTACAAACTGCAGAAGGATTTTCTCTTGAACATATCGGTGACATGACTCTGGAATTTGGCAGCATTTAACTCAAATAGGATTAGAGGTCATGTTGACAATATTGGTAATCGAATGAGAGGAAAACAAATTTCCAAAACCCATGGAGGCAAAGTGACAGAATGAAGATATCCCAACCCGACACAATCTATAGTTAAGTGTCATGTTCAAGAGTGACATAGTGCCGACACAACTAATGAATAACTTCCATTTTCCCCCACCATTTATGGCGAGTGCCTCTTTATTTTTACACAAGCTTGAAGAGGATACCAAATTATTTTCATATAAGTTTGTCCTTCGGACAAATCCACCCTAGTAAATTTTACAAGCCCTAAGAAGGAGGAACTCGAGTAATGTCATGGTGACGATTTCCAATGTCATCAGGGTTTAACGAGTTTGACAAAGGGAGAACTCAGCATCTTTTCATATTTAGATAGTTTGAAAAGAAGGCAAAAAAGAAAAATCCATCATGGCCCTTTTCGTAAATAGTCTCTCAGATCCCAAAAGGTAGAAAACAATATCTGAAAGAACCTCTTAGTCACGATAGGCTAAGGTATTCCTTTTTCTTAAATAATCTATCCCAGCTGAAAAAGGGGTAAACGTATACTAGGTAGATATCATTTCGCAACCATTTAACGAGTTCAAAATGATAAGAGTCTCGGCAATCTTTTCAAATTTTAAGAGTAAAAAAAGAGCTGAAAGTTGACTCCTCCTGGAGGAACGAGTGGTCTAAAGGGTAGCAACTGGTTTCGGTAATGGTGGAACTGCTCTAAAAAAAAAAAGGTCAAGAGGTTGGCTGATAAGACCACTCATCGCAGCGGTTCCTCAGGATTGGGTAAAACAATCAAGTGAAGGCGTATGATCATCCAAGCAGATGGGGACGATGGAATGAGAAAACCAAGGTTCATTTGGAAAAACAGGCTGATAAAATGGCAATCACGAGAGGTAAAATAAGAATGGTTTCATTTTTACACAAGCTTGAAACAAAGATAAACTATGCTTGAAAAAATTTGCATGCCCCCAACACGGTGACTCAATTCGAGGTACATGCCCCCCAAGCTTAAATCCATATGAAAGGCAGATGGAGTAAAGGTTCAAGTTACGAGATCAAGAGAAAGACGTGACTGGGATTTTATGAGATCTTATCAAAGACTTGAATTGAACAGGAATGTGTTTCATTCTTTTAACTAGGTTGATACAGAAGATGAACTATCCTCGGAACACCTTGTTTCATTTTTTAACAAGCTTGACACAAGAAAATGAACTATGCTCCGAAGACCTTGTTTCATTTTTTAAGGAGCTTGACACAAGAAAACAAAATCTACTCTGAACACCTTGTTTCATTTTTTAACGAGCTTGACACAATAAAACAAACTATGCTTTGAAGACCTTGTTTCATTTTTTAACGAGCTTGACACAAGAAAATGAACTCTGCTCCGAAGACAACTCATCATGATGAATAAGAAGTCATGGCTTCCAAGAGGTTCTCATCCGATGGGAGAACAACATCTCGAAAATCAAGACCCAATGCCCCCAACACATGATGCACAATGGCACTATCACTAAATGTAGGCACGGGAAAGGTAGCCACATAATTAACCTGTGGCGGGGAAGATACAACTGATGAATAAAGACCCAGAAAGGACGATGGTGGACCAGATTTGATGTAAGGACCAAAGAATGAAAGTTGTTCAATGGTCATGATCCGACCTTTGTGTGGGAAACAGATCACACGAAAGAGGGAAGAGACAAGTGCACCCATGACAAAATTATAGTCACACCCCAAGAGTAAATTGAAATCCAAGGGGCTTGGAACAACCATCATGTCTATATAGACAGTTTTCTCTCCCAAAGTAACAAGCAAATTCAGAAGGATCCCTAACAGTTGACTGGTTCCTTTGTTGAAAGCCAACAGATTCTGCATAACTGGAACAAGTAGTGGAGAACCAAAATATTTCCAAGTAGTTGAAGAAAAAACACTAACAAACACGCCTTCATCTATAATGGTGTTGGGTACGATCAGATGGGAGGCATGTACCGTGATCTCAAAAGGCACATAAGAAGGAAGGTGGTATCCTGAAAATCGGCTCCAGTTGAAGGAAGAAACCAAACTACTTAGAGGAGGTACCATTGAACTGAGATGGTCATCCCCTAGTGTTACCAAAACAAGAGGAGCATCCTCCTGGACCTTAGACATGGGAGCATGAGGAGCAACTTCTTGTACCACAGGGATGGGAGAATCTTTCTCCAAGTCTGAGGAATCTAAAGAAACAAGAGGAACATGAGGGGGATGATATCCACTCTCAATGGAAAATACCTGATGAACCATAGGAAGGATCAAGTCGATTGATTCCATGTCCAATGGTTGGTTGAGAACGGATTCCTAAATTTGAATTTTCGGGGGAGCAGGATCGACCAAGGATGACTCTTGACCGATCGTGGAATCAACTAGCGAAGGACTCAAAGAAAGTTTCTAGTAACTAGCCAGAAGGCAGGGTGTAGAAACAGTAGAGTTTTCCAACTCTCTTGGCTTCATCCATGTACGGACAAAGGTGAAAAGGTAGAGGGGAGAATGAGTAAATCATACAGATAAAAAGACCACAAGGGAAAGACACACTAGTGAAGGATTTAGGGAAAAAAGCTCAATTTTTCATACACCTTGAAATTGGCACGAGTTTGGTGGGTGAAACTAGCGCCAACTAGCGTGACTTGCTCACTGACAACTAGCGCTAATGGCCGATGGGTGCGGGTTGCTAACTAACAACTAGTGCCAATCGGTGCTACTGTCAGAAAAATAAAAGAGCCAATGCCTGAATAGGAAAAAACAAATAATTTCTTCCAACCAAGACCAGACTCACCACTTCAAGCAAAAACTAAAAGATTGTAATTGATGAAAAACATAGGAAAAAATAGGGAAATGGTCATTCGATTAAATCCGTCGAATGACTAAGACCTCAAAGAGTGACAAACTCAAAGGAAACTCCCCAGTGGAGTCACCAATTTGTTGTCCAGATAAATCCCCTCTGTGGATAGAGGCGATCCCTCTAGCCCTAGAGTGGGTCTAGCAACTACGGGAACATACTAACATATACCTTCATAGATTGTGAATGAAATTTAGAGCAAGGAAGATGCCTACCTTGTCCTGATGCTATGTTGTCGTCTTCCATCAAAGTTTCTTGATCCGTCTCTCTTCTCAAGTTCCATACGCACTACTACCAACGTTCGATTACCCGTAAAAACAATCAAGACAACACCACAAGCGTAAAACCATGACAAACATGAAAAAAATTACAACATATCTAACTGATCAAGGAATGCTAGAAATCTCATTATAGATGTAAACAAGAGTGGAAGATAAACATTAGATGCATTTTATTATGATAAACACAAAGGATTTTACAACCAAGCCTTGATGTTGAGGCTCTCCTTCGGCAGGTCTATATCCAAGCACGTTTGCCACACCCTCATGGACAAAGTTCCAAGATCTCACTATGTTCTCAACACACACAAACAATCACACTCTGCACTACTCTCCCGAAGCTATGATTGCTTCTTCTCTATACTAACTTTTTCAGCTATCTGTTCAACCAGAATATGTTCAACTAGCACATCAATGGAAGATGGCTACATTTATAGAGGAGAGGAGGAGGTTGTGATCCCTACAATAGTTGAAGGGAGGCCTTATCCCTTGGGAGGTTTCCCCATAAGGTGGAAATAAGAGGCCAAAGGAGGAAGGCCATGGTTATTTAGTCGAACCACTCCCTATGACTCATCCATGACGTTGTTGTGATCAAAACTTCGCCTCTATTTTTAAAAAACTTTCCATAAAAATATTAGCACAGGAAGCTAATTAAGACATAGCACTAGCTAGCATGGGCTCAGTGTTAATTTTCCTCATTGGCACGAGGGCATAACGGGCTACCAGTGCCAAGGAAAAAACAAGTGTTTTTAGTGGTCTTCTCAAGAAATGGTCAACAGAAGGAATGTTGTCCTCATGGCAAGGGATGCAATGATGGTATTTGCAAGGCATGACACTGCTTATTGATGATATAAATGACCCTCCAATGGGCGAGATGGGGATTGCAGGGATAGTGACAAAATGTTGTGTAACAGTAGCACCTGCTCTCAAATATTTTAAAGTGGTAAAATTTTGTTGGTAATCCTTTCCACAAATCATATGGAGTTTTATCACTATTGGGACTAAGAATAACTCTATTGTCCAAATATATTGTGTTTTAGTTTCTTCTCGCCAAAAATTATCTAACACGCCAACTTCAACTAACATAGCTCATGCCATATCTTGGACCAATCTTGTTTTCCTTTCCACTACACCATTTTGTTGTGGTTTTCTACTTATGGAGTATTTCCTCTTCATCCCATGCTCTTGAAAAAAATCATCAAATTTCTTGGACATGAACTCACCTCTTCTATCATATCTAAGAAAATTTATCTTCAAATCAACTCCATTTTCCTCAAGTTCCTTAAAATACTTAAAAAAATGTTAAAATCTTTAGATTTCTCTTTCATGAGCATAATCCAGGTTTCTCTAGTGAAGTCATCAACAAATAATGTGAAATGTCTCTCACCTCTTTGACTTTTCTTCCTTGTAGCCGGACCAAATTCATCTGTATGCACTAGCTCCAATGGTCTACTTGTAGTGAACTCCTTGGATTTGAAATGCACTCTTGTTTGTTTCCTAAATTGACATGACTTGCATATTGTGTTATCTAGTTTATCAAACCTTGGTAATCCTCTAACTACTCCAATATTTCTAATTTTGATTATACTATAAAAATCAACATGACCCAATCTTCTATTCCATAGCCAAGATTCTTCTATTTTTCTCATGCAACAATTATGTTGAGTGTCATAAAAAATATACTTGTTGTTGTCACTTCTAATTTCCTTTTCCACCAACTTTACTAATTTTTCATTTCTAACCTCACATTATTTAGATCAGAATGTCACTTCATGCCCATTATCACACATATAACTCACACTGAGGAGATTGTGTTTCATCCCATCGACCTATATCACATTTTGGGCTTTAGTCTTATTGTCCAATATATTTATTCTGTTGCCTCTTATGGGAACTGCTAAATTATTTCCAAAAATAACATTGCATTTTTTGTACTCTTTTAGCTACAAGAATTTTCTCTTATCATCGATCATGTTCTTGGAGCATCCACTATCAATTATCCATTTCTCATGCCAATCATGAGCTATCAAAGAAAGCCCACAATTTTCAGAATTTTGTGCCTTATTCTTCCAAGTTCTCATAAATTTATGCTAATTGGATTTCTCTTGTGTGTGATGCATTAAGGAGTTTGAAAATATAGATCTGCACTCACTAGCTTTGTGACCAAATTTATTGCATCTAAAACACTCGATCTCACTCATTAGTGGAGAAAAATAATTATTTCTTATAGCATGAAAATCGTTTGTTCCTTGAGAAACTCTTGATCTATCAAAATTTCTTCTAGGAAACATCTTCAACCTATAATTTATGGCCTTGTGTCAAAAATTATTACATGCAAACTTAGTAGCCATAAAACAATATAGGATACCTAAATTTGTTTTTCCTTGGTGGAGTGATATTTCACGACCTTGATTGTTTCACTTGTTGATTTTCTGATGATTTGATTTCAACTTCATTTTTTTGCAAATTTTTTCTAGTTTCTTCCATATTTTCTTGATCTTCCTTTCCTTTCAAAGAATCTTCATAACTGGTAATTGGTTGCTCTTTGGAATTTTGTAGAGGTGGCTTGAACCCCAAACTAGTTTTGTCCTTTGGTGACCCATGTTGAGAATATTTTGCAAATTTTCTAATCCATTGACAAATTTACAATTGAGACTTTCTTTAGTTTCTTCTTTTGATATATTGGCCCTTAATGAAACCATTTTTTCTTCAAGTTTGTGAGATTTTTCTTTCTATTGATCCTCTAATTGATTGATGAGAACACTTTATTTCAACTTTTCTTCTTCCAATTCTCCCTTTAAGCATATGATGGCTTCCTCATGAATTCATGTAATAGGACCTCCACCAATATTCCACTTCAAAGATTCATTTTCTCTTTCCAACTCAGCAAAATTATTTTGTTGAACCACAATTTGTTGCAACAAATTTTCCTTAAATTTCTCAAGTTCATACAACTCGATCTTCAAAGAATATATTCCAAAGGAGGTTTATTCTCCTTTGGCTTGTGCATTTCCTCTTTCAACATTTTTATTTTTTTATTTTTTTATCTTTTCTTAGCTCATCAAGTGTTGTAAGGATATCACCTTCATAATCAATCTCTCCATCTTGAAGATCTGATTTGTTTTTGGACTCAAAAGCCATAAGAACACATTCATTGTGCTCTTCTTCTTCTGATGAATATTTATCACTACTTTCATCTGAAATATCACTTTCTTCTTTGGTGTAGTAGCTCCTTCTCTTTTGGTCTTTACCTTTTCAAAATTTATAAGTTTTATCCTTTCCCTTCATCTCTCTATTCCTCTCTTCATTTTCACTTCTTTTATGTGGACACTTTGCAGCGAAATTTCCAACTTCTAAACATTCAAAACACTTGAAGGGAAGCTTGACTTTATACTTTCCATATCCTCTTTAATTTATTGGCAAACTAATAAAATTATTCATTAGGTTCACTACTAGAATAATCTTTGTATTCCTTGATTTTCTTTGGAAGTTTCTTGAGCTTTTTTGTAAGAGCCTTGACCTTCTTAGAGGCCTTGAATGTAGCTTCACTAAACTCATATTTCTCTTCTACAATATGAATCTCATAAGCTATAATAATTCCAAGCAATTGATCCATAGTAAGAGTGCTCAAGTGAGACATCTCCTCAATAGCGTAAACCTTGGGGTTAAATCTTACTGGTAAAGACCTCAAGATTTTCTAAGTAATGACCTCATCTTCGAATTTTTCATCTATGCTCTTGATCATATTTGTCATTTTTTCAACTCCTTGGAAATACTCTGCAATAGTTTCATATTCCTTCATTTTCAAGCTCTCAAACCTCATCCTATAGGTTTGGAGCTTCATATCACCTTCATAGTTATTCTCACATTTGTCCCAAACTTCTTTGGTTGATTTACAATGCATGAATTTTATGATCTCATCCACACTAAGTGTTGCAATAATAGTGTTTCTTGCTTTGCCTTTGTTTTTAAGCCTCTTCTTGTCATCAGTGTTTGATGGAATAACATCGGGAACAACATACCCAGACACCGCAGTAGAAAAAACATCAACAACTAAACTCATGAGATGCCCCTCCATTCTCATATTCCATAAATTATATTTCTTACCATAAAAATTTGAAACCTTCACATCATGGAAAACTAGTGTCCCTTCTCAAACTCTCCTTTCAGTGGTCAAGATACAACAAAGGATTTGGATCTGATATAAATTGTTATACAAAAGTAATATTGAGAGGGAGGGAGGGGGGGGGGGGGGCGAATCAGTATTATGGAAATATAAAAACTACTTCTGCAAATAAAATTTATTCAAAAATTTTCTTGAGAAATATATAACAAGATCATGCACATTTAAAACATAAACAATAATCACATGTACAGACTTGAATTTTAGGTGGAAAAAACCCCCTCTAGTGAAAAAAAACCATCAACTTGTTTTTTTCTTCTTCCTATTATCTATTACTTCAAAATATTATCATTTACATTATATCAACTAGCCACCACTAGAAATGGAGAACCCACCCCCTGATTGAAATGGAAAGAGTTGGTCACAACCAAGTTGGAGCACCCAATCCTACAATAGACAATATTGCACTTAGCTTGAAGCCTTCACTCCAAGTACAAACAATTTTTCTACAAGAAAATATAATTTAGAACTGAAAACATTGTTGCATAAACAAGACTAGCAACAAATAAGCACACTCGTGCAACCACAATTCCACACTCCAAATGAGAGAAAAATTCCATCCACAAACACACTCCAAACTGATCTTCAATATTTGCACAGAATTTTGAAACACTGGTGATGAATGATTACTGAATCATACTGCAATATTGAAGCTCTAAACTCACTGCAGAAGTCACTAGTTGTGCACTTGCACTTCATACACACATGCTCACTCACACTACTAGAGAACCAACCAAATGAGCAACCTTTCTCCACATATTTGTAATAAATGAGATCAATTAATTATTCAGGTGATGGAGCTCACCAAAATCCTATTCACATGCTTTAGTTTTGATTGAGCTAGAATTTTTGACCAAATCAAGCCACTCATTGCACTATTCTTTTGATAATTTCAACCTTGATCACCTTCTAGAGGTCTCACGAGTTGTCTCAACCTTTTTTGGAAAATTATGACAATAGACTATGCCAAAAACAAATTAATTCCAAATGAGTGTGCAAAATCTAGAGAAAATCTTGTGAATTATTTCATCCGCACGCAGAACACAAGCTAAACTCGATTGGTCTCATGCACAACACTTCCAGCCAATGACTGGGAAGTTTTAGTCACTCCCATAAGCCTTTATCCATGCCACCGGGGAAGAACATAAGGTAAAACAATAAATTTGGCCCTCAATCTTGCAACAAAGTTTCAGGGGATCATGTCAACCTACAAATCATCCTTCCAAGCCCATCATGACCACAAGAAACTATTTTCATAAATTCAAGAAGACTCCACACACATCATCAACTAGACCGCTAGCATACATGTAGCTCAGCTTCAAATGAGGCCTTATAACCTCATGACACCTCTTCTACAGAACTTTTGATACTATGAAAAAAAATTACATTAGCATGATATCCCTCAATAAGTATACAACAGACTCAAGTTGAAACATAGATACTCAAGAATTCATAACTTCAACACGTGACATCAATGGCAACACAAACATACCAACACTTGATTGTTTGAGTTTATAAGTTTTAACCCTCTATAGAAATTGTCTGTAAACCAATTCTTAAAACATAAAATAAACAATACTGAGAGCATAAAACATAAAACATATATACACAGATATTTTCTCATGTATCCCAAAACCAGGACTACCAGATTTATTTTTCATTATATTCCTTTCAATGTTACAACACATATATATACATGTCGAAGCATTCATAAACCCCAATCCATTAACCCTTGATTAGAAGATAATCATATTTCCCTTGAATGGATCTACAAAATAACATGGAAAAAAAACCAGCATGCCCAAAACCATGTGCAAACCCATCCACAAACCCATAAGTAGGTCCGCCCACCTAATATAGGGTCCAATTTTTTTTGCAGGGTGTTTCCCTAGACCATGTGCGGGGGGCTAACACCCCCTCTCTTACTTCCCACTTCATGCATGGGGCTAGTCATGCAAAGAAGATAAGACATACCCAATAGAGTTGTGAAGAAATCCAAGTTTTACGGATTCATAGGTCTTGTTTCCTTTGTTTACAGTTTGACTTGTTTTGTCGTTGCAATTCATTATAGGTGTGTTTTTTTTGGATACCTACGTTGAGGTGAAAATTGGAACTTTTTTTAGTATGATCTTGCTAATTGTTTAAGTGTGATAATCCATAGTTCATGTCTTTCTCTTTCATAGCATTAGTTTCAAGCTTTACAATTCTTGTTGGTGCTTTTGATTTGGCAGTTTGAGAAAGTTTAACTTGGTTTATGAATTTTTTAGTGGATAAATTAATTATTGTAAAATATTGAAATACCATTGTGTGATTGTAAGGTTCTTGGTGCTCACTTTGAAAAAGAATAAAAATCTCTACCATTCCTTATCTATTTTCATTTAATTAGAAACAAAAATGCAATTTTCATTTAGTTTTCAATTTGGATTGGTATTGAGTCTCATTACACACCATCTTAATTTCACTTTGTACCCTTGACTAAGCAACAACCTAAACATAAAGCATTAACAAAATCAATTATATGTTTTTGGTTATAGTGCACTAACATTAGACTATGGTTGTAGAGCCTTATAGTAGGCTTTGGAGAGGACACTCTTCAAGGATTGAAAACAAAAACTAGCTTCACTAATGAGTGTAAATGAATTTTCACATCATATTCTTTTTAGAAAATTCCTCTAACATAGTAGTTAAGCACATAGTCACATTGAGAACATGTGGAGTGAAATCCTCACTCTCTAGCTACTGGTGTTCGCATTACAAGGGGATATATTTGAGAGGCATAAACCTCTCTTTGAGAAATATATTTAGAGGTGTTGGGATTAGTTACCCTACCAGTTAATATGGTTATAATCACATGTGTTCCACCAATTCTTGGGTTGTAAGGTGGTGACCACGGTGGCCTATTTTTTAGGGATCATACCAAGGTGAATGTGGGTGAGAAGTCTCCATATTCCTTGAGGTAAACTTCAGTCACCATATCAGTTCTCTTGGATCGTGATGCTTAGCACCATCAAGGTTACATTCACCAATTAAGGCTAGTATAGGGAGGTTGGGGAAATTTCTTCTCCAATCTTGCATCAATCCAAAGGTTCTTCGGGATTGATCACCTCAAGCATATTTTCTTGTACGAATTTATTTTATAGATGGTTTTATTATTAAATCTCATAGGGATTTTATAATGCATGTTATTTATTATGAGTCTAGTTTTCCATAGGGTGTCTTAAGCTAGCTAATTAAAAAATCATATATTCACTATGGTTGAACTAATTATTCATCGATCTTAAATATTGTGACACCTTTCTCCTTAAAAGGAAGGGTTTCCACCATAGAGACATAAGATAACTCCATTTTTAGAGAGCTTAGGCTAAACCAAAAAACTGAAACGATTTGAACCCGATGGGACATATTTTGAAGTGTATCCAGAGATGTTGACTCTATTCAAAAATGCGGGATGGGAACTAGTGTTTCAATGCTTCAATGGACACAATATGAGTTGGTTTCATGATTTCATCTACTCACTTGATGGAAACAAAACAAGAATTAGAACCTGGAAGTTCCCATTCATAGAGGAATCCATTTAAGAGGAAACAAGTTTTCCAACTGAGGGTGAGAGATGGTTTAAGAAACAAAGAATGCAGAATGTGGACTTGAATTTTCTCTTGAATGAGGACTGTCAGAACCAAGACTAGAATACAAGGGTCCTCAAAAATATGTTGAATCATGAATGCTCTAATGTCCTTAGAACTATACAGTTATTTTTCACCTATGAAGGTAGGTATTCTAAAGCTGATTTGTATCATATGATGTTTTTATGTCATTTAGCAGGTTTTAGTAAGATGACTTTGCCATATTTTCTTCACCAAATTTTTCTAAAGATGTGCACCAAAGCAAGAAACAAACATGATCTACAACCTCATGATATGTTTCATAACGACCAAATTAATATATTATATACTCATGAGCTAAACAGGCAGGTGGAGTAGTTGAGACTAAGAAACCTAAGACAACTTTCACATAGAAGACCAAGGAGAAACCAAACTAGAGTTTCTACCCAAAACCTAACTCAGGGAATGAAGGGAGAGTCTAGCTGCATCTATGTTAGAAAACATGATGAAAACCTTGTGGAAGAACGAGAAGTTATTTTTTATGAAAGGAGAGTAAGAAGATAGCAGAAACTGGTGTTAGAAGAAGAGGAGGAAAAACAGAGAGCAACACAAAGTGAAAAAGGAAACAAAAAATGGAAACAGGGGAGGAAGAAATGAAACAGAGCCTAGGGTTTACTACAAAAAACCTCATAATCATCCTAAAACAAGTTAAGACTGGATTTCAAGGTTAAAATGAACCATAGGTTGAAGTATACAACGATTATTGATACAGAGGAAGAGATTGTGCAAACTTCAAAGAGCAGAAAAAGACAGAGGAAAATAGAGCATGTTGACAAAAAGGGGAAAGAAACCCTAAAGGATGATAAAATCATACAAAAAGTTATCAGAAGGGTGACAAGAATACAAGATAAATTAAACCTCCTTGCCCAGGCTGCAAAACCTATGGAGAAATGATAATTTTACTTCATGAGGTAGAGAAATATACAAAACCCTGATTTTGTTGAACAAAACCTAATATTACCTCAACATTTTGACTTATTCCATGTTAATATTTTTTTTGTACTAAGTTATTTTTTATATGTTATGCTAAATTTGAAAGGATCTTTGTGGCTAATGTAGTGTATACAAGATGATTCAACATAAGGAAAAGCAACCTATAAAGGAGCAAGCAGTTAAGGGAAGTTGCACGGTTTTAACATAGTTTATAGGTTCATGCACTAGTTTCACTACCAAGAGGGAAGATGAGTTGTAGTTCCTAATATCAAGCTTACAAGGGGGTGAGTAATTCTTGGTATTATGACTCTCCCTTGTTCTAGAATAATAGCAGGAGATACACACATTAACAATTCTACAATGTACTTTGACCCCTCTTATATTCCATATATAGATATGAATAGCTAAGATGTTATGATTCTAATTATTTTTGCTAATTAAACTTTCATATATTGTAAATATTATGCAGTTAGTGCTATTATACATAGTGGATATTATATTTTATTATATTTTTCTTATGTATTACATGAGAAATGAGTAAAAAAGGTTGGTTTTTGATGAAAGAATAGCCATTGTTTATGTTTTGGGAGATTTATCAATTTAAAGCTTTCCAAGATCAAAAAGAGTTTGATCAGTGATATAAAAATTCATGTGATGGTATGGATTAGTTTGTGTTTCATACATGTTTTAGTGTTTCCTTATCTATAATATCATTTGAATGTATGGTATTCTAAATATTTGAATAAGATTAAATGTTACAGAATTCATCTTTGCTTTAATGCTATGTTTCATTGATTTCAAATATTTCCACTCTTATCTTATAAAGTTACTTCAGGATTCATTTCATATGCCCTATTGTAGTGGATTTTTCTCTTATTTTCTTCCTTTAGCTATAACCTAAGAAAATAGTGGAAATTTATCTTGCAAATGTGAGTTAAAAACCCCAAGTGGAGGTACCGCAAATATGTAAAATATTGAAAGTTCTTATTTCAAAAAGACATGCTAAGAGTGTGGTGCACTTGAGAAAAATATCAAGAGTAATGTAGGCCTCACAAGTTAAAAAATAGCATCTCAAAAGGAAGGTGCTAATGAGAAGTTTCCATTACGCTGATTCCAAAGGTACAAACAATTTGGCAAATGTAACTCCTTGGTTCCCACACAATCCATGTGAAGTTCCAAGCGAGTGCATATAAAAGGGTGGTCAAGCCCACCACGTCACCTCATCTCTACTTTCATGATTGGAAATTCTAAGATATTTTTCATATTCTTGATTATTATTGGAGGTTTCCAAATATCTAGTTTGAGTTGCACTTGAAGATAGGTAAGTCCATATTCTTCAACCTTTTTAATTTTGCACTAGTTTAGGGTGGTCATATGACACAAAGGGCCATATAATCATTTTTATGTTTTGGGGCCCGCAACCATGCAGGTGACCTGATGGGAGTTGTAGTGACTATGTGAAGGCTAGGCATGAAATTGTGGTGGTAAACATATAGCCACAACTTTATATTCTTGGTTTTCATAAGTCATTGCATAGATAGCATGAAGACAATGTCCTGGGCCCTTGAATCACTTTAGAATGGTTTTGTGTTGAGAAAAACACAACTAATTGATGAAAATTCAAGGTGGTGAACACAACTATCTAAGATACCTACACCAATCCCTATGAAACTATGAGAATTACAAGTGCATGATATTGTGTGATTGTAGGAGACACATGTGCATGGGTGTGGCCATTTTTTTCTTTTTATTTTTTTAATTATTGATTAACCCATTTTTTATTAACAAATTTTTGTTTAATTAGTTAACTCGGTGTATTTGAGTTAAAATCAGTTTAACTAGTTCTAACTAATGGATGTTCTAGTGAGAGATCTAGTGAATTAAATATTATTTAATTTACATGCATCGATCAATCAGATAACTGATAATTCACTATAGTTAGTTGTTGCATGTCAGTTCTAAGAGTGACGTAGTTGAGACTGGAGTTAAAGGGAAGTAGATTATCAGTTGTATAATTAGAAAATTGTGTAGGTCATGCATGAGGTCATCATGATGCCTTGGATGTATTGCGCAATCAATTATTGGGAATCTCCTATTTAATACGGGCTCAATTCCCTTAGGAATGCGTAAGCCAGGCTAGTCATTCAAGTGCAATTTTTTGGTTAAGTATTGGACCAAACTTGTTAGGATCTGAGTGAGGCAGTCAGAGATAGTGAAGAGGTTTCTCATGAATGGGAAATAGCATTGTAATGTTTCATTTTATTGACTTAATGTGATATACAGGTAGTGCGGGTTTTCGCAGAGGTTTTCCCCAGATACATCTTTTTGTTGTGCAATTGAAATTCTTTCTCTTTCTTCTTCATGTGATTGTGTGATCGTAATTGGTTTCCACAATTTATATAATAGATTTAATTATTTTGTTTTAGCATATTACAAGATCAGTTGAATCTATTTGGATTTCCTACAAAAGCACACTTAGTTTTAGTTAGCTTTAGTGTCTGCATGGGGTGTACATGCACATTAACATAGCATAAAATACACTTACATTTAGTTAGCTTTAGTACTTGCATGTTGTGTATATGCACATTAACATAGCATAAATCATACTTAGTTTTATTTAGCTTTAGTGCTTTCACGTAGTTAAGCTTAACTTAGCTTCTTTATGTATTGATTTTTTCATCAATAGTGAATACACATAATTCATTCTCTCTTCTAATTTTAATTAGCTTTACTTAGCTTAGCTTTAATTAGCTTTAGTGTTTTCATGTGGTGTAGATGCACATTAATATAGCATAAAACAAAATTAGTTTTACTTAGCTTTAGTGCCCGCATGTGGTGTACATGCACATTAACATAGCATATAACACACTTAGATTTAGTTAGTTTTAATGCTTGCATATAGTGTATATGCACATTAACATAGCATAAAACACACTTACAGTTAGTTAGTTTTAGTTAGCTTTAGTGCTTGTATGTGGTATACATGCATATTAACATAGCATAAGCACACTTAACTTTAGTTAGTTTTAGTTAGCTTTAGCGCTTGCATTTGGTGTACATGCACATTAACATAGCATAAAACACACTTACTTATAGTTAGATTTTGTTAGCTTTAGTGCTTGCATGTAGTTTAGTTAACTTAAATTGTTTTATATATTGATTCTTTAATCACTATTAAATATATAAATTTCATTATTTCTTCCAATTTTTCTCAATTCTTGAAAGTTCATAACATTATTCTCAACTATCTAAAATCTAATAATTTAACCAAAACTTTTATGTATTTATGGATTGATTCTATTATCACTAATAATTCATTTCCTCTTCCAAATTTTCACAATTCTTACAAATGTTTACCATTATTCTCTAAGTTCCAATCTCTAATAATTTAACACTAAAGCTTTTTAGTTTGTGTGGGGGTAAAACAGTCGGCCAGGCACAACCCTTGACTTGAACGGAAACGGCTTTAGTTAGTTAGCTTTACTGCTTGCATGCAGTTTAGTTAACTAATTTTTTTTTATATATTGATTCTTTAGTCACTATTAAATATATAAATTTCATTTTTTCTTCCAATTTTTCTCAATTCTTGAAATTTCATAACATTATTCTCAACTATCTAAACTCTAATAATTTAAGCAAAAATTTTATGTATTTATGTATTGATTCTTTTATCACTATTAATTCATTTCATCTTCCAAATTTTCACAATTCTTACAAGTTTTTACCATTATTCTCTAAGTTCCAATCTCTAATAATTTAACAGCAAAGCATTTTCATTTGTGTGGGGGTAAAACAGTTGGCCAGGCACAGCTCTTGACTTGAACGGAAATGATCTATGTTGTTCAACCATCTATCAAATGATATAAAAATACGTAGAATATTCATCGGGAATTTTATGATACGCTTAACACTCGATGTTTTATTATTTTATTCTTCTGTTTATTACACCGATAGGCATCCCCCCTGTTGGAACTGGCCACTTTAATATTTTTGGTAATTAATCTTTTTCATCCTATGGTTTAAATTGAAAGATGCCAATATATTCTCGTCATTGCCACTCCATCAATGAATGAAACTGAAAGGCATAACCTCCTTGCATATCTAAATCAAGTGTTTAAACCGTACTTATATTAATTTTTTACCAAATTATGATTACAAATTTTTTGTGGCCCTTATTTATCTCCACGTATGAGGGATTACAGAAAATGAAATTAAAAATTTAGAGCAAAAGATGCCTTTGAAACAGACATCTCTTTGCATTCTGAAACGTATGAATGTTGAAACATGCAGGAATAACACAAAAGGATGCTCAATATAGGAATAAAACAGAGGGATGCATCCCTTAGGAATAATTATATTGTTAATTTTAACATAGAGGAATAATTCAACTTCAATATTTTGGAATATATTAATACTTTGAGGGATGCTCAACTATTTGAGACATAGGAAGAATTTCGATTTTTTTTTTTCAAATGATATCGTGATTTTCCTATTTTAAATAAGCACTGATAAGTCACTTTAATTATTTTAATCTAGCTAGATTCTGAGTGTAACAACAAGAAAGGAATTTTGAATTTTACCATTCAATGCAATAATTTGTATAAGAATAGGAGGAATGGTAGTGTGTTTTAAAAAGGAGTAGATGAAATAGTAGATGAAGCCTTTCATTAAGTTTTACAGTAGTAAATGTGGTTCGAAACATTTTGATGTAATCTTCCATTGTTGAACCCATATAGGGATCAATTTATGCTTTATTTTGAAAATGTCATGTCCTCTTAAAAAATTATTACATAATTTGTTTATTTTATGTTGCATTAACAAAAAATTCGTTGTTTACTTTGATTTTTTTATACGTTTAATTTTACATCAATGAGCATAATTTAAGAGTTTTGTAGGAGAAATTTTGCATTATTTTAACACCAATTTTATATTTAACACTAAGATTTTTTTTAATAAATTATTTAAAAAAAATATTTTTGCTAATTATGTTTTAAGTATTGAAAAAAATATGACCTATTTTATTCAAAAAAACATCTACTCACTGTATTATATTATATTGTGATTATTCTAAATTTATATCACAATTAAACAAACAAACATCTACTCACTGTATTATATTATATTGTGATTATTCTAAATTTATATCACAATTAAACAAACAAACATCTACTCATTGTATTATATTGTATTGTGTATTATAGTACAATTAAAAATATAGGAATAACACAGAGGGATGCTCATAAATGTTAAGAGGTTATGCGACTCTGTGTTAATATTCTCCTTCTGCTCTATGTTGTTCAATCGTCTACCAAATGATATACAAATACGTATAATAATCATCCTGAATTTTATGGTACGCTTAACACTCGATGTTTTATTATTGTATTATTATGTTTATTATGCCAATAGGCGTCCCCCCTATTGGACCTGGCCACTTTAATCTTTTTGGTAATTCATATTTTTCATCCTATGGCCTAAATTGAAATATGTCAATATATTCTCGTCGTTTCCACTCCATCAATGAATGCAATTGAAAGGCATAACCTCCTTACATATCTAAATAAAGTGTTTGAACCATACTTATATTAATTTTTTACCAAATTATGATTAAAAATTTGTTGTGCCCCTTATTTATCTCCACGTATGAGGGATTACAGAAAATGAAATTAAAAAATTAGAGCAAAAGATGCCTTTGAAACGGACGTCTCTTTGCATTCTGAAACATATGAATGTTGAAACATGCAGGAATAACGCAGAGGGATGCTCAATATAGGAATAACACAGAGGGATGCATCCCTTAGGAATAATTATATTGTTAATTGTAACACGGAGGAATAATTCAACTTCAAGATTTTGGAATATATTAATATTTTGAGGGATGATCAACTATTTGAGACATAGGAAGCATATCGGTTTTTTTTTTTCAAATGATATCATGATTTTCCTAATTTAAATAAGCACTGATAAGTCACTTTAATTATTTTAATCTAGCTAGATTCTGAGAGTAACAACAAGAAAAGAATTTTGAATTTACCATTCAATGCAATAATTTGTATAAGAATAGGAGGAATGGTAGTGTGTTTTAAAAAGGAGTAGATGAAACAGTAGATGAAGATTTTCATTAAGTTTTACAGTAGTAAATGTGGTTCAAAACATTTTGAAATAACCTTCCATTGTTGAACCCATATAGGGATCAATTTATGCTTTATTTCGAAAATGTGATGTCCTCTTAAAAAATTATTACATAATTTTTTTATTTTATGTTGCATTACCAAAAAATTCGTTCTTTACTTTGATTTTTTTATACGTTTAATTTTACGTCAATGAACATATTTAAGTTTTTTGAAGGAGAAATTTTGTATTATTTTAAAACCAATTTTATATTTAACACTAAGATTTTTTTTAATAAATTATTTAAAAATATCTTTTTGCTAATTATGTTTTAAATCTTGAAAAAAATATGAACTATTTTATTCAACCAAACATCTACTAACTGTATTATATTATGTTGTGTATTATATTATTCAAACAAACATCTACTGAGTGTATTATATTATATTGTGTATTATATTAGAATTAATAATATAATTATTAAAAAAATAAAAAATAAAAATTTCTATTTATTCTAACTATATCCATATTTATTCTAACTATATCCATATTATTAAAAGTATTAATGATATCATCATTAATCTTGTTAATATAAATACTATTAATATTAATATTAATAATTAATAATACTTACTTTCTAATATTTACATAGCTACTTTTTACATTATAATATTAAAAATTTAATTAATATAATAATTTAATATATTCAAAAGAAGAAATTATGGAATTAACATTAAAATTTAAATTAGGTCTAATGTTTATATTAGTACAATGTTGGGTTTTTGGTTACGTTTATGTTAGATGTTTAATATTTATATTGTTACGATAATTTAATGTTTATATTGTTATAATATTGGATTTATAGTAAAGTTTATGTTAGATTCAAAAGTAATATTTAAATTTATATTAACTTTAATATTAATAATGTTTAAAAAATAATATTTATAATAATAATTGTTTTAAAAAAATTAGCCTTTGATATTATTAAGATAATAACACTTACATTATAATATTAATATTATTAATTATATTAATATTGTTAAAAAAATATAATATAATAACATAAATACGAATAAATAAAAATAATAATATTTAGTTTTTTTTTATAGTTAACAATATAATTATTAATAAAAATAAAAATTTAAAATTTATATTTACTCTAACCATATCTATATCATTAAAATTATTAATGATATCATCATTAATATTATTAATATAAAGACTATTAATATTAATATTAATATGAATAATTTTATTTTATTTTTTTGTATTAGGAGAATCGGAAACAACACCAGTGTTGTACTCGCGTGACATGAGGTCGAATCCTGCAGGCTACCACTATACTCCTAGGAGGAATTGTCGAGCCCACCACAATAGCCCTCAGGTTATCCGGGACTTGAACTTGTGACCTGCACAGCGGCACGAACGCCTTAGCAGTGCGTCTACTGGCCACTAGACCAAACCCCGATGGACATATTAATATTGATAATTAATAATACTTACATTCTAATATTTACATGGTTATTTTCGACATTATAATATTAAAATTTAATTAATATAATAATTTAATATATTCAAAACAAGATATTATGGAGCTAACATTACAATGTTGGTTTTATAGTAAAGTTTATGTTAGATTTTGAAATAATATTAAAATTTATATTCTTTTTATTTTTATTATGAGTGATGATGTTAATTATTTTATAATATTAATATTAATAAATATCATGAAAATAAGAATTGAAATTAATATTAAAAAAAATATTACTAATAATACCCTTAAATATAATATTAATAATGTTTAAAAAAATAATATTTGTAATATTAACAATCTTAATAAAATTTTAAAATTTTTAATATTTAATATTATTAAGATAATAACATTTATATTATAATATTAATACTATTAATATTATTAAGATTGTGATAAAGATTGTCTCAATATAAAATTCAACCATGGTCTACCATGGTCAACCATGGTCCAACATCGAATTGTGCTGAAGATTATATCAATATGAAAATCAAGAATGGTAAACCATGGTCATCCATGTCCATTTTAGGGTTTATAATATTTATCTTAGGGTTTATATACCTTTGTTTTATAATATTTATCCCTCGGGTTTAATATTGTTCCTTTGGGTTTATAATCCCTTGCATTTTTAGTATTAAACCCTTTGGTTTCTAATATCAATCCCTTAGATTTATTATTCATAGCATTTTTAATATTAGTGCTTGATCCTATATAAATCCCCTTGGTTTATAATCATGATAAAAAATGGTCCAATGTCACATCGTGACAAAGATTTTCTTAAAATGAAAATCAACCATGGTCCAACATTTCATTGTGACAAAAGATTATCTGCATATGAAAATAAATCATTCTCAACCATGACGAACCATGTTGCAACATCACATCGTGACAAAGATTGTCTCAATATGAAAATCAACCATCGTCAACCATAAAAAAATTTATGGTTTATAATATTATCTTAAGGTTTATATAACTTGTGTTTATAATATTTATCCCTTGGGTGTAATATTATTCCCTTATGTTTTTAGTATTGATCCCTTGGGTTTATTATTCCTGTGGATTTATAATATTAATCCCTGGGTTTTATTAATTGAAGGGTTCATATTTCTAAGGTTTACTATTATTCATAGGGTTCATAATAGTAATCCTTTGGTTTAATATAAATTCCATGGATTTAATTAATTATATTCAATTGATAATACTCATTCCTTGGGTTTAATATTTCTCCCTATCATAGTTAACCATAGTCACCCATGGTGAACGAAAGTCAGCCATAGTCACCCTTGGGTTTATTAGTTCTTTTGGTTTATAATATTAACAATCCATTCAGTTTATTAATCTCTTGAGTTTAAATTATTAATTCTTAGGGTTTATTCATTTCTTATGTTTTGAGTTTAAGATATTAATTCTTAGGGTTTATTAATCCCTTGAATTTTCTAATTCTTTGGGTTGGTAATGTTAGGCGTTAAATATTAGTCGTACACTTTAATATTAATGCATGGTCCAATGTCACATTATGAGAAACATTGTCTCAATATGAAAATCAGCCATGGACTACCATTGTTAATCATAGTTAGGCGTAGTCAATAAAGGTCTTCCATGGTCGAATGTCACATTGTGACAAAGATTGTCTCAATATGAAAATCAACCATGGTAAACCATGGTCATTCTTTGGCCAACGTTGCATTGTGAAAACAATTGTCTCAATGTTTAAATCAAGCATGCTCGACCATGTTTATTTTACGGTCTATAATATTTATCTAAAGGTTTTTATATACGTGAGGTTTATAATATTAATATCTTAGGTTTAATATTATTGCCTTGAGTTTATAACATTAATAATCATGGGAGTTTATCAAATCTTTTTGTTAAGATATTTATTTGCAGACTTTATTAATCTCTTATGTATTTCATATTGATCCCTTCGCCTTATTGATCCCTTAGGTTTTTAATATTTATCCCTTGGGTTCACCAATTCTGTGGGTTTATAATATAAAACACTTGGGTTTATTAGTTCTTTTCATTTATAATGTTATACCAACCTTGGGTCTTAAAACCTCTTGAGTTAAAAATATTAAATCTTATGGTTTATTAATTTCTTAGGTTTTTGAGTTAAAAATATTAATACTTAGGGTTTATTAATCTCTTGTGTTTTTTATATTGATCCCTTGGCCTTATTGATCAATTAGGTCTTCAATATTTATTGCTTGGGTTGACCAATTCCTTTGGTTTGTAATATCAAACCCTTGGGGTTATTAGTTCTTTTTGTTTATAATATTAATAACCCCATGGGTTTATTAATCTCTTGAGTTTAAAATATTAATTCTTAGGGTTTATTAATCTCTTGAGTTTAAATATTAATTATTAGGGTTTATTAATTTCTTGGTTTATAATATTAATATTTATCCTTCGGGTTCACCAATTACTTTGGTTTATAATATTAAACCCTTGGGTTTATTAATTCTTTTGGTTTATAATATTAATAATTTCTTGGGTTTATTAATCTATTTAATTTAAAATATTAATTATTAGGGTTTAGTAGTTTCTTAGGTTTTTGAGCTTAAAATTTTTATTCCTAGGGTTTATTAATATCTTGTGTTTTTAATATTGATCCCTTGGCCTTATTGATCACGTAGGTTTTTAATATTTATCCCTTGGGTTCACCGAATCCTTTGGTTTATAATATTAAACCCTTGCATTTATTAATTATTTTGGTTTATAATATTAATAATCCCTTGGGTTTATTAATCTTTTCAGTTTTAATATTATGATTTACATTATGGCATAATATGTTTGGTTATAATATAGATTCTAATATATAAGGTTTAGAATTAGGATTAATTGATCTCTTGTGTTTTTAATATTGATTCTTATGGTTTATTGATATCTTATGTTTTTAATATTGATCCCTTGGCGTTATTGATCCCTTAGGTCTTTAATATTTATCCCTTTGGTTCACCAATTCCTTTGGTTTGTAATATTAAACCCTTGGGTTTATTATTTATTTTGGTTTATAATATTAATAACCCATTGGGTTTATTAATCTATTGAGTATAAAATATTAATTCTTACGGTTTATTAATCTCTTGAATCTAAAATATTAATTCTTATTCTTTATTAATTTCTTGGTTTATAATATTAATATTTATCCCTTGGGTTCACCAATTCCTTTGGATTATAATATTAAACCATTGATTTTATTAGTTATTTTGGTTTATAATATTAATAATCCCTTCACTTTATTAATCTCGAGTTTAAATTATTAATTCTTAGGGTTTATTCATCCCTTGAGTTTTTTAATTATTTTGGCTGGTAATATTAGGTATTAAATATTAGTCGTACACTTTAATATTAATGCATGGTCTAATGTCACATTATGAAAAACATTGTCTCAATATGAAAATCAGTCATGGGATACCATTTTTAATCATAGTTAGTCATAGTCAATCAAGGTCTTCCATGGTCGAATTTCACATCGTGACAAAGATTGTCTCAATATGAAAATCAACCATGGCAAACCATGGTCATTCTTCGTCCAACGCCGCATTGTGATAGGAATTGTCTCAATGTTTAAATCAAGCATGCTCAACCATGTTTATTTTACGGTTTATAATATTTATGTAAAGGTTTTTATATACTTGAGGTTTATAATATTAATCTTTTAGGTTTAATATTTTTCCCTTGAGTTTATAATATTAATAATCATGTGATTTTATCCAACCTTTTTGTTTAAGATATTAGTTTGTAGGCTTTATTTATCTCTTTTATTGTTCATATGAATCCCTTCGCCTTATTGATCCCTTAGGTTTTTAATATTTATCCCTTGGGTTCACCAATTCCTTGGGTTTATAATATAAAACCCTTGGGTTTATTAGTTCTTTTCATTTATAATATTAAACCACCCTTGGATCTTAAAATCTCTTGAGCTAAAAATATTAATTCTTAGGGTTTATTAATTTCTTAGGTTTTTGAGTTAAAAATATTAATTCTTAGGGTTTATTAATCTATTGTGTTTTAGTATTAATCCCTTAGGTATTTAATATTTATCCCTTAGGTTCACCAATTCCTTTGGTTTGTAATATCAAACCCTTGGGTTTATTAGTTGTTTTTGTCTATATTATTAATAACCCCTTGGGTTTATTAATATCTTGAGTTTAAAATATTAATTCTTAGGTTTTATTAATCTCTTGAGTTTAAAATATTAATTATTAGGGTTTATTAATTTCTAGATTTTTAATATTAATATGTTCACCAATTACTTTGGTTTATAACATTAAACCCTTGGGTTTATTACTTCTTTTGGTTTATAATATTAATAATGTCTTGGGTTTGTTAATCTATTAAATTTAAAATGTTAATTATTAGGGTTTATTAATTTCTCAGGTTTTTAAGTTCAAAAACTTTATTGTTAGGTTTTATTAATATTTTGTGTTTTTAATATTGATCCATTCACCTTATTGATCCCGTAGGTTTTTAATATTTATCCCTTCAGTTCATCGATTCCTTTGGTTTATAATATTAAACCCTTGATTTTATTGATTCTTTTGATTTATAATATTAATAATCCCTTGGGTTTATTAATCTTTTGAGTGTAAAATATTGATTATTATGGTTTATTAATATCCTAGGTTTTTTAGTTTAAAATATTAATTCTTAGGGTTTATTAATTTCCTCTCTTTTTAATATTAATCCCTTGGCTTTATTGATCACTTGGGTTTATTATTTCCTTGGGTTTTTAATATTAATCCATTAGGTTCATTAATCCTTTAGTTTTTTAATTCATTGAGTTTATAACATTAACAATCCCTAAAGTTGATTTTTCTCTTCGGTTTATAATATTAATAAACCCTTGGTATATTGGTAAGAGATATATACTTATTATAAATAGTAATAAAATACTAATATTATGTTATATTTTAATTTTAGTATAATTTGAGTTATAACTATTAATATATTGAAAAAAATTAATAATATTTTATTTTTATTACTCATATATATATATATATATATATATATAGTTTAATATATAGTATGAATACAATTTATATTATTAATATATTACAATTAGATATATAGAATACATTGGTAATTATATTCATAGATATTTAAAAATTATTTTGGTAAAATACATGTGGCGGGTCATGGATATAGGCCTATCGGTGTATATCAAACACATTAGTGAATGTGGTTGTAAATCTATTTGATATAAGCCTATCGGCGTATATCGACCACATTGGTAAATGTGATTATGCTAGTTGGAGCAATTATGAATATTGCTTCGTGTAAATTATCATGGAACATTTCAGAAGCAAAGCAGAATACCATACCAAAATCAGTTGATGAATCAATTGATGCAGAGACTAATGAAAAATTTGATGAATCAATTGATGCAGAGACCGATGAAAAAGTTGAGGAATTAATGAAGAAAATACAGGTTGTGCAAGAAAATTCGGAGAAATATTTATTTTATGCAAAAATTGTGGAACAAATGCGGGACCCCCAAATGGTCTTATGAAGAGAGAGGGTGGTCTTATGGAGAGAAAGGGGAATAAGCAAAAAATTCCAATTGGTTCTGTATGGCCTTGGAAAAATTGATTCTTTGAAGGGAGAAAGGGATATATGTAGAAAATTCCAAGCGATTATTTATGGCCTTGGAAAAATCAATTCTGTGAAGGGTGAAAGTGTGGAGCATAGACAAATGTAGTTAGCCCTTGCCATTTTATTACGAGATAGATTTGAATGGGTTAGCGATGTTGTAGTGTGTAGTCTTGTGTTTTCTACAACTGAGTGAAGGGCTATACATGTCGTGGACTGTAATTGTGATGCAAGACGGACAGTGGAGAGACCTACTATATTTTTCATGCCTCGCTGCCCCTTTTTTCTATATGACAATGTATTGGAGGAAAACTCGACTCCTGTGAATTTCAGTGTCACAGTGTGTGTATATTTCAAGATTGAGATGGTATTTCATCCATCATGTCAGTGTGTATAGATCTAGACTATTTAACCCAAATGAAAATAATAAGAAGCTTCTTATACTGGTATACCATTTCCTTATCATCCCATGCAAGCAAAGTCAATTTTGAGATTTATGGAACAAATATAGGGCATTGATTTGATTGTCCTGTAGCTTCATTCTAAGAAATTTATAATAGATTATGCCTCTAAATATCAAGATTAAACTCAAAATCTTCATACTCGTTTGTAGCATACTTTAGTCAGCCTCATACTCTGGTGAAAAAGCTACAGGACAAACTATGATGTGATACCAGTAGTTTAGTGTTAAACTATGATGTGATACCAACAGTTTAGTGTTAATCTTTAGGCAAAATAACTCATCAACGTTTATTGTTTGTGAACCCATTAACAACACCTTGCAATTTATTCAATGGAAATAGTAATACAGTGGGGAAGTATTCATGCATTGACATGAAAAATTCATTCCTAGTTTTCCTTTTGAATCTTAAAGTTGCAATCTTATTTTTTTTTTTTAGCATTGAAATTGCTTTCTCATGCATATTTTAGCATTTTTTTGGTATCTTAATTTTAATTCAAGTTAAGAGTAAATACTATATTATAATTTTATAGATATTTGGTAACATTGGAAGTCCATTTCTAGCAAATTATTGGGGAATTAATTTTTTTTGTGATTTTTTTAAAGTAATGTGGTGAATTAACATATTATTGTGTATCGTAACTAGTCTAGATCTATTTTAACTCTAGATTTACCAAGAGTTAAGAGGTAACTATTAGAAATTATTTTCCTCTACACAAGGAGTCCACGCACAGTTGCAGAAAGTAATTTAATAAAGACAACACATTTACGAAAGTTTGCACATAGGTATTCTTTCTAATCGCAACTAAAAGGAGCAAATGGCTCCTTCACGAGTAAAACTAAATTTCACCTGGGTTGCGGAGAAACACACTATAAAACCTGTTTTCAGGCACCCACCAAAATTCGCTCCACTATTTTCTCCACTTGTCTTTCCAAGCTTACATCCGCCACATTACATAATGCATCAACTTACATGTAAAATCTAAACATATATATCTAAGACATTTAATTCGTGATGGACAAAATTTAATACAATGGATGGGCAAAAATGACTTTATGAACTTTGCAGAGTTTGCGTGAAGTAAACAACACTTGCATATCAATTGTTTGCCCATACTCATTTACTAACTATTCATTAAATTTCTATTTGAATTTTAATTATTTAATCTGTTGCAGAATGGGTAAAATGTACTCTACTCATAACTTTTCCTTCTCTGCAAACTCAATCTGCAACCTGCAAAACATTAACTGAGGTATGGTTGATGTCATAAGAATTTAACTCGATGGTTGGGATTAATTTTCCAACACTCTCCCTTAATAACAACTATCTCCATTGACCATTCGCAAACAATCTCCGAGATAAACAAAAATTGCATGTGTCAATGGATTTGTGAAGATGTCCGCAAATTGTTCCTATCATTGCAATGTTGCAACACAATTTCACCATTGTTAACTAATTTTCTTATGAAATGATATTTAGCGTGAATGTGCTTTGTTCTCTTGTGGAAAATAGAATTCTTTGATAGTGCAATTGTTGAACTGTTATCACAGAAAATAGTGGTTGCTACATCTGGTTCATGACATAAATCCCACAACATCCTTCTCATCCAATTTTTTTGACACGCTCATGTTGTTGCGACAACATGTTTAGCATCTACTATAGAAAATGACACTATCGGTTGCTTCTTGGAAGCCCATGAAATGGCTCCTGAACCCAAATGAAAACCATATCCTGATGTGATCTTTCTATCATCAACACTTCCTGCCCAATCATTGTCAGTATAACCAACCAGCCTAAAATCATCAGTTGCAGAGTACAAAATGCCATACTACTTTGTCCCATTGACATACTTTAAAATCATTTTTCCTGCTTGCCAATGTGTCTCCTTGGGTGTCTCCATAAACCTCGACACCAAATTCACTGCATACATTATGTCAGGCCTAGTTGTGGTCAAATATATTAGGCTTCCCACCATACTTTTGTATAATTTTGCATTGACATTGCTACTGCAATATTCCTTGATCAACTTCAACCCTATGACAGTTGGATTTGGTGTTGGCTTGTTGTTCTGCATATTAAACCTCTCTAAAATTTCTGCAACATACTTTACTTAAGAAATAAAAATTTGATTTTTTGTTTTCTTCACTTCTATGCCCAAAAAATACCTTAACAACCCCAAGTCAATAATTTCAAACTCACTTTTCATGACTGCTTTGAAATCAGCGATGAGGAAATCATCACTCTCTGTAAAATAAAATTATCTACATACAAAAAAACAATAACAATATTACCGTCACTTTCTTTGGTGTAGGGAGTAGGTTCACCATCACATTTGTCGAACCCATTTTCCATCAAGTAAGCATCTATCCTGCTATATCATGCACATGGTGCTTGCTTCAGCCCATAGAGATCTTTTCGAATCCTACATACCTTGTATTCTTTCCCTTATACCTCATAGATAGGAGGTTGCACAAAATACACTTCCTCTTTTAGCACTCCATTCAAGAATGTTGATTTTACATCCATTTGATACACTTTCCATTTCTGTTGTGTAGCAATCAACAACACTGTATGTACAGTCTCCATCCTCGCAACTGGTTAAAAATTTTCTACATAGTCTCTTCAATGCTGTTTCTTGTATCCTTTGACAACTAGCCTTAATTTATGTCTTTCAATATTGCCTTCAATGTTTCTCTTGGCCTTATAGACCTACTTCACTCTAATGAATTATTTTCCTTGTGGAAGGTCCACTAATTCCCATGTGTCATTCTTTTCTATTGGTCCTATTCTTCATCCATTTCTGCAACTCATTTCTCTTCTTTGACTACATATTAAAAGTGTATTGGGTCATTTACATGACAAAATAATGCATATAAAGAATTCAGACCAGCGCTGCTATCAACTTCATCTTGCTCAAAAATTTCATTTAAATTTCTGAATTTTGGTCTTCTTATGTTTGATGAAGATGGGCTTGGTTCTGCACTTGAAGTAGATGGAGATTTGGATCTTTTTGGTGTGCTTGGAGAAGCACTTGCATGGTTGTGAAATGTTGTCCTATTAATTGTTTGTGGTGTCATATGTTGACTTCTTTGTTGAGCTTTTGTAGGTGGAGTCACCATTGAGGAATTACTTGTTGCGGTCAATTCATCTTTGTCTTCATGTGACATACATGTCTTCACATTGACTGTCTTCCCATGCTTCCTATTCTATGAATTGAACATCTCTGTTGATTATTACCTTCTTGGTTGATGGATTGAAGAGCTTGTATGCCTTGGATTCATCACTGTATCCAAAAAATATACATTTCTCCCCCTTGTTTTCCAACTTCTTCCTCAACTCATCTGGGACATGTGCATATGCCACAGACCCAAACACTCTCATGTGAGTGATATATTTCTTTCTTCCACTCCATGCCTCTTCAAGAACAATATTAATAACACTTTTGGTTGGACACCTATTAATAGTATATGTTGCACAAGCGACCACTTCAACCCAATAATAATTTGGAAAATGCTTTTCCTTCAACATACTCCTTGTTATTTCCATGATGGTCCTATTTTTTCTTTCCGCGACACCATTTTGTTGAGGTGTATACCTTGTTGTAAACTACTTGTGAATTCCATGCTCCCTACAAAAATGTAGGAAGTCACTTGAGATATATTCGCCACCTCTGTCAATCCTCAACACTTTGATGTAGTGTCCACTTTTCTTCTTAACAAGAGATTTGTAGTGGCGGAAGCACTCGAACACTTCACTTTTCTATTTTAAAAAATAGACCCATGTCTTCCTTGTATTCATCTATGAAGATAAAAATGTAATGGCTACCCCCAAATGATAATGTTTGCATTGGCCGAAATAAATGTGAGTGGACAATTTCCAAAGGTGCATTTTCCCTTATTGACTTTCCTACTGGAAATGATTCTGTTTTTTCTTTTCCCAAGATGCATCCTTCACATAAGTTGTTCGGTTTTTCTATGAGTGGAAATCCTTCAACATGAATTTCCTATGCAAAAAGTTCAAACCTCCAAAGTTGAGAAGACCAAATATCAAATTCCATAACCAATTCTCATATTTAATTTCTTCTTGAAATTTTTCTTGTGTGACAGCTGTTGCAACATCTCCTTCCTTCAAATCTGATCTTAGCTTGAGAGGAAACATTCTATTGTTTGTCGTATGAAATTTTTCAATGAGCTATGTACTTGGAGGCTTATCCAAAATTGTGCACACATCATTCTTGAAAAATACATCATAGCCCTTTTGCATGAGTTGTACAATGCTTATGAGGTTATGTTTTAAACCAGGAACAAAGTAAACATCTGACATGAACTTCTTCTCTCCTTTCTTTGTTAGAATGTTGACTCTACCTTTTTCCATGATAGAGAGTTTGCTATCAGTCCATAATGTTACTTCAGATTTTACACTTTCATCTAGATTGGAAAACATTTCGATGTTCCCTGTCCTGTGGTTGCTACACCCTGAATCTAATAACCATACATCTCCTTGTTTTTCTTGTGCTACATTACAATCTAAAAACATGTTATCATGTTTTTGAATTTCCTTTATGAAATTTTCACTTGGTTTGCTACTTATGTCATATTGCTTCTTTCTACATTCATTTGGATAATGACCATACTTATTACAATAATGACATTGAACTTGAGATTTATCATACCTCTAACCTTGTGCTTGAATCTGGCTTGGGCCTTGACTTGGATTTTGATTGTTGCCCCTGCCACTTGAGCTTGAAGGGTTGCTTCTTCCACATCTGTGTGGGATTCTTCCTCTTCCTCTATAATTTGTTCTTCCTCGACCTCTACCTTGACCAAATGAAAATTGTGTCTTGAAGGCATGCTCCAATGATGAGTTTGCTGCTTTGTTCAATACATGTTCATGAGAAATGAGTGATGCATGAAGCTCATCCATTGAAAATTCTGAGAGATCCTTTGTATCTTCTATGGCCACAACTATGGCATCAAATCTAGTTGGAAGACTTCTTAATAATTTCTCAACTATTCTCCTTTCCTCAAGTGTCTCACCATCAGACCTTATTTGGGTAACCAACCCAATTACATGTGTAAAAATGAATCTACATTCTCAGAATTTTTCATACAAATTGTCTCAAAATGTCTTCTCAGCATTTTTAGTTGTGTTGTCTTCACCTTTTCTATGCCTTGATAGGTTTTCTGGAGAGTATTCCATGCTTACTTGGACTTCGCTGCTGCTGAAACCCTTGGGAAAATAATTTCATGCACTGCTTGAAAAATATAGAAGAGGGCTTTGGAGTCCTTCTTCCTATTATCTCTCAACGCATCCTTTTCTACTTGTGTCAATGAATTTTATGCTACTGCATCTGCTGGTTCTTGGAATCAATTCTCCACCAATTCCCAAATGTCTTGAGAAAAAAAAAGAGCCTTCATTGTTATAGCCCAATAGTCATAATTTTTTCCATTAAACTATGGTATTTGTGGATTATTCAAGCTTTTGCTTGTTTTTTTTTGTAATTTTGGTAGGACTACATCTTCATTAACATGTCTATATACATCACCCTGATAAGGGAAGGGAATTGAACCTATGATGAGTGCCTTAACAACCCGCCTCATCACCGTTTAACCAAGACCCCATGGACGTCAAGCTTGTGCTTTTTGTTACCATTTTAACTGTGTAAATAAACCTTTCTCACTATGTAAAAACTTTCTCAATCATGGAGAATACGCTTCACAAAAAAATTTCGGAAGTTATTTTAACTCATTAGTAAAAACACTTGCAGAAATGAAGGTTTAAACCTTCTCTAATACCATGTTAGAAATTTTTAATGCAGAGTAAATTTCCTCTACACAAGGAGTTCACATAGTTGCAAAAATGACTTTCATTAGAACAACAAAGTTACGAAAGTTTACACCGAGTTTTAAAACTCACTTAATATAGACCATCAATTGCGGAAATCAAATTATGAAGGTATTCCTTTTAATGCAGAGTGGCAGAGATTAAAATCACAACTATAAGGAGATTAAAATCACAACTGTAAGAACAATACATGAAATTTTCATAACCAAATCACAACTAACAATATTTTATATTATAATTCAAAAACACAACATACACTTTCATATGAAGGTTGCGGCTCCTTCACTAGTAAAACTATTGTTCTTACTGATATTTACATTCACTAGGGTTGCGAAGTAACACACAGTAAAACTTGTTTTCAGGTACCCGCCAAAATTCTCTCCACGATTTTCTCCACTTGTCTTTCCAGACTTACATCTGCCACATTACATAATGTGTTAACATACATGTAAAATATAAACATATATATCTAAGAAAATTTAATAGAATGGATGGCAAAAATGACTTTCTGAACTTTAGTTTGCATGAAGTAAACAAAACTTGCAAATTATTTATTTTCCCATACTCATTTACTAACCATGCATTAAATTTATATATTTTTTTTTACTTTAAAAGAAGTTTGAGTCTCAAGATACCTCTCAACCCTTAATAGTTCCAGAATTAAAATAAATCTAGACGAGTTAACCCAAAATTAAAATATTTTTATGATGTTAGACCATTTCCTTATCATCCCTATCTTACCATGCAAGCAGAGTCAATTTTGAGACTTTAGGAACAAATACAGGGCACTGATTTGACTGTCCTATAGCTTCATTCTAAGAAATTTCTAACATATTGTGCCTTTAAATATCAAGTTTGAACTCAAAATCATCATACTCATTTGTAGCATACTTCTGTCAGCCTCATACTCAGGTGAAAAATCTACAGGACAAACTATGATGTGATACCAGAAATTTAGTGTTAAATTATGATGTGATACCAATATTTTAGTGTTAATCTTTAGACAAAATAACTCATCAATGTTCATTGTATGTGAACGCATTAACAACACCCTTCAAATTTTTATGTGGAAAGAGTAATACATTGGGGTTTCACACATAAAATTTATTTAGATAACATTTATCAATATCTGTCATGTACTTCTATGTTGATATAGTGGAGAATGTGTAAATACATGCATGCCAAACTTCTTGGCAACAATTTAAAATTTTCAAACTAGATCATGGCATTCAGGTCAGATAAACACTTTTTTGGCCTTAAAAGCAGCCCATAACAACCCAAACTAGTCCCCTTCTGGGCTAATAAAAAAATTCGTTGCATAAAAGGGCATGTTTCCAGTTTACAACTAATAGGAAGCCATCAAAAATATATTAACTAAACCAAAATGTATGCTACATTATAGGACATTTAGCTTCTCTAGAGATACATCAAAATTAAGAGAGGGTTGCAAGACTAATAGCAGAAGTGAATAAAAGTGATTTATTTTCAGCTTGAGGATTTGGTGCTATATCCACTATTTGTTTGTCCACAACAGGCATGTGAGGATCAATGGCTGGAAAAGTTTCTTGACATGCTTTGTTTCCATGCTTACACCTTTCATGTTGTGCTAAAAATTGCATCTTTCGAAGGCTATGAGAGGCAACAAATCAATAACACAAGTTTCAATGCTTATGCTGACTTGAGGAAATTTTCTATAATGTGAAGAGGAATGAGCTTGGAATTGCACAAGTATTTCTACCAATCTTTGTATTTTTTAGACATTCAATTTCCATCTCTCCCTTGTGTTGTGGCTCATTTGCATTTACCTTTGAAATATTTTCCAAAAACACCAAAAAAAGCATATATGTTATAAAAGGTAAAATTTTGTATGTCAAAGAAGAATTTTGATTTATTTGTTGGTACATTAACATTACATTATGAGATGTGAAGTTGGGTCGAGTTGGGCTCGTTCATGTGCAGAATAGTTAAAATTGCGCCCAGATCTAACGGCAACCTGGGAGCACAAATTACACGAAATTTATACCAAGAAGTGCCCCCGCAAGCGGTCTCGTTAAATATTCTCACCTGCAAATCAACGGCTGACATCAACTACATGAACGCTCTCTTCAAATTCCCGCTTAAGTTCCCCCACAAGTGGTTTCAGGTTTCAATGAAGACATTACATGGTGATAGCTGGAGCCCAAGCCCTTTACTTTCAAATCAAAGAAGATAGAGAAATGGTGTATTTCCCTTAGACACTTAAGAGTTTTGGAGGAGGCGCAAAGGGAAAAATGAATGGTTGGGATCAAAGCACAAAACTGGGGCAAAGAGATAAACGAAAGAGATCAAATCGCAAGCCACCAATCGCAAGTTTTAAAGGATATGCTGAAGTGCGATATGCAATGCGATGGGGCCTGATCGCAATCGCAAATCTCAAGTTTTAAGGATAAGCACAGAGGTAAGGGTTAAATTCACTGAAGTGCAATGACGATGGGACCCAAACCCAAATCGCCTGTCACGAATTTTAAAGGATAACTGCGGGAGATAATTGCTAAAGTCTCTAAAGTGTGATGTGCGAGCAGATGCAATGCAGCTTCAAAGGTGAATTCCAAAGGTTTTCAAATCCGGAAGTAAGTCATTTTCATGTGTTAAACCATGTCGGAAGCAATGAAGAAATAGGCAAAACGTGACAGACAAACTTGGGTAAGTGACCCGACGCAAAAAAAAAGTAGAAGAGGTAGAGTCAAGTAGCAGGTGATATGATTAACAGTGTTTGAAGCACAGGGGCATAAGAAGAGTCAGGCAGAAAAGTGTATAGCTGCACTGTTCAGGGAACAATGGCTAGGTCAAATCGGGCACTGAGGCATTGTTTCAGAGTTGTCCAGTCATTACATCATGATGATAAAGGTCACCTTGGCACTTCGAGAGGACGCATCAGCAACTCAGATTCAGAAAAATGAACAAAATTTCCAGTTTTGATTTTCTTTCTCAAGTATGATTGCATAAGTAATCTGAACATTTTAGGTAATCGAATAGTTTCAAGAAGTTCAACAGTTTCGAACCACTATGATATATTTAAGTTGATAGAAATAAAGAAAAGGGGTTCTAAGTTTTGGACCTCTGAAGGACTGTTAGTTTAGAACTAAATTCTCTGAGAAATTAATTAAAGAAGATCAATTTTCCTACACCTATTGATGTTGATACGTCTTTCCTGTTTCACTCTGTGTCTATTCCTCTTTGAATGAAGTGAAGTAATGTAGCAGTCGGTCTCTTAATTTTATCTGTGAGTAAGAGTTAAATCACCATAATTTGCGCTCCTTCACCTCATCTCTTCTCTCTTCACAAACTCCTAATGAAACTTTAAATTAATAGATTTTGTGATTGCAGCATATTATTTCGAGTTTCTTCTTTTTCCATGAATTGTTGGAAATGTTGTCATTGATGGCAAAGGAGATGAAAAAGGAGGAGCAGAGGATAGCAAAGAAGCAGAGAACTACTCAAGGTGCAGAGTAGTGAGGACAGAAGGAGGGCCATTGGATTTTGAAAAAGGGGCACAGTTAAGAGAAGAAGAAGTTCTGCCAAGACAAGAAGAAGTGTTTGCAGGTGGGTATCTTTAAGTGTTCAACATTGCATGGGTATGATGAGACTCTGTAATTGGGAGTATAAATGGCTCCTATGTGAAATTATGTTTAACTTTGTACATGGATTTACTATGGAGTATAGTATGTGAGGTTATATATATATACTAAGGAAATTACAGTCATAATACAGTGAACTCGCAAAGGAAATTGTGAAATCAGGTGATGGCATAGTAATAATTGTATGGGCAATGCTCTGAATGAATTTCTGTGTAGAGGTTTTGTATATGATAAGGTTGAATCTCATTCGGGCTCGACTGTAGGTTTGAACCACCTAACTTGCATATAAAATTGGAAGCATGCGTTAACCGTGAATTCGAAGGTTTAAATATCTCATTTGCATGGTTGAATCATGCGATGGTCAAGCCATTAAACACTGTGGTCAATACTGGTGAAGTCAAGCCACAGGGTTAACACAGAGGAAGACAGTTATTTAAAAGGGTGGAACTAGAATAACCGAAGAACTGTATGAAAACGAAGTTAAGAAGACATATTGGGATCGTGAACAAATGAAGGAAGGAACGGAACCTCGAGCGCAACTGAATGGAACCACGAGCGACGTGAACAGTGACAGTGGGTTTGGAACACCTGACGGTTTTCATCGCACCGCTTTTGTATGGTAAGCTATATTTACAATTCGAACGTGATATATGCCAGGAACTGACACGTGGTCTTAAGCGGTTTGGAGATACCTCCCTCATCGCGTGCCATCGCGCATTAACCATCGACGATGGAATGAACATGATATGGCCATGCGCTATCCGATCTGGAGGTGGGTCCATCGAATGGTGATCGCACGTCAATTAGCATGGAAGATAACTCAAGGTACGGGCGATTACAGTTCGCTATTGTATGTGTGGGACACGTGAATCACCCGCGATATGAATTTCCATGTTAATGTTATAAACCATGGTTGGGTGCTATAGACGCTACATGTTAATATCAAAGGCAAACTATACATATTATGGGCCCGAGACATTTCGTTCTAATATATATATTTTAACATTAAAAGGTGAATGCGGTGGTAAAAGTGCAGTGGTCCAGATATGAAGTTTGGGCATAATAGAAAGTATTCATTAAGCAGGGTTCAAAGACGATTCATTGACCATTGGTTTTAAAACCTGTGTTATGGGAAAATATTCATTCGACAAATGATAAGAGGGCTAAAGCCATGGTTGAATATTGACTTAGGCTTATGCATATAGTGGGTCGAACTTCGCCAAGGTGAGAACCTTTGGGTTATTGAACTATTAAAGGTTGACTTCATACATGTATGCTGAAAATGAGTTGGTATGTGAAGTGGATGACCGAAAACCTTATGTAAATTCTTGCATATAATCAAAGTTAATACGCAAGTGGGACCCCACATAAAATTCCGAGAATCATTACCCCAGCTGGTGGATACATTAAAGACCAAAGCGGCAAAGTATACATACATACCTATATGCATCGCTTTATATATGGGCAACGCCTTTTAAACAAAGGGTCAAAGTATATAGGTATACATATATACATATATGTGAAGTACTATATAGCTCGGGCCTAATACAACCAAAGACTTAAACTGTGGGACCCTCACCAATCGCATCAGATCAAAGTTGACAGTGGAACAAATTAACAAAAATTGCAATTACGATGAAAGTCTGGACCCGATGGGTTTATAAACCAAGATTGATATATGTTTGAGTTCCTGCATAACAGTGAATCATCAAAATCGGAGCATTGCAACATCGGAACATCGGAGAATCATAAATCAATGAACAGTGAATCATCGGAGCATCAGATCTCGCAACTAAAAGTTGCGATTGCGATCAATCGCAATCGAAAGTGGTTAGTTGCGATTAATCACATTGGCCAATATATTAAGGGTTTAAAACATTTTATTTGAGGAAATATTGATATATGTTGATATATATTATGGTTGGCATGTAACAATAAAGCTGTGAACACATATTGAATGATTCAATGATTGTTAACCATTGGGTTATGGTTTCTAAGGTTCGAATATCAAAATAATAATGCCGAGAATGAACATTAATTGCTTGAAATAATAGGAGAGAACCTTGCATAGAGGGCATATATTGGGTTTATAACCATGGCGATATTAAAGCCTCCACATTCAGTTATTTAAACTACCAATAAAGGAAACCAAAGCATTGGAATTTGCCCAGAGTTAAAGTCAGCAGTTATAGATATTGTAACGCAGCTATAGATATACAGCATACACACAATTACGATGAATAGGAATATGCACAGGAATGAATTTGATAGGTGTACAAGCATAGAAAACTGGAAAATATGCAGAAGACAGTGAGCAGAAGAAGGTAGAACAGTTACCTGACAACAGCAGAAAAGACAAAGACAACAAAGCCAAAAGCCAGAAAATGGGCTAAGTAAATTTGTCTTTATGTAACTGAAAATGTGAATGTAAATGTTGTAATTGTTTTTATATTGTTTGTGATGCATTGGCAAGTCTCTGGAAGAAAACAAAATCCTACTGTACTATTAAAATTAGTACAAACAGTTATATTTTTATGAGTGAGCTAGAAAAGAAATGAGAAGGCAGAAGACTAAGAGGTATGGCTATCCGTTTCGAATTCCTAAGAGGAAAACAAACAGTCATCAGGTATTCTCTATAAATGATATCACTTTGATATGCATAGAGAGGTTAGAGAGAGAGAGGTTGGAGAATGTGGAATTGAGGCAAAAAATATAAGAAGAAGGAGGAGCAGAACGAGATGCTATGAAAAGTTAGAAAATGTAGAAATGAAGCAGTGAGGCAGAGAAGAAGGAGGAGCTGAGCAGAGAAGAAGGAGGAGCTGATAGTGAATCTGCGAAGATGCAGAAATGACATGAGGTAGATATGAAGACTGATGCACAGCAATGAAGATGGTACAAAACAGAGATGATATCCAAGGTAAATCAGCAAGTGTTTTATTTTTAAAGAGTAAGGAAGTTGGAGCTTCCCTATCAAGTTGTAGCTTGATAGATGTCAATTGTAGCTGACTGAGGTAGGAGCCTCTTGTAGGTTGGTGCCTGCAGAAAATTGACAGGAGTTGGAGCTTCCTTGCAAGTTGTAGCTTGCAGAATTGAGGTTGGAGCCTCCTGTAGGTTGGTGCCTATAGAAAATCAGTGGTGAGAGGGAGTTTGAGCTTGCCTTTGCATCGTAACAACAATAAGATGTGGTTTTCTCCCGTTATGGGTTTCCACTTATATCTGGTGTCTCTGTGCATGATATGTATGTGTTGATATGGTTTATCTCATCTGCTTAATACTTTCTGCTCTCATATTAAGTCTGTTGTTACATTATATTAATACTTGCTGCTCACATTCTAAGATTACTCACATGTTAAGTTGAACATGAAATGAAGGTGTAAATAAGTTTTAATGAAAAGTTTTAGAAGTCCATGAATGTGTTAAACTGATTCACCCCCCCTCTCAGTTTAACTAAGGGTTCAAAATGAATTTCCTCTGAAACTTAGAAGTGGTAGATTTTGTGTTTTCAGCATATCATTTAGAGTTTCCTTTACATTTCTTCTTTTCATTCCATTCGAATATCAACAGTTTATGAAATTTTGAAGGCTTTCATTATATCATATTATTGAGGGTATTAGGTAACTGAATTCCAAGGGTGTTAAACAAAGGCCATTTGATATGGTAATTGTGACATACATTTATAAAATGTCTTAAGCATTGATTCCTTACCACAGCCAAGGGATTGTTTATTGAGATACAAAAAATTTTGGCGCCGTTGTCGGGGACGAAGAAACAAAGTTTATTTTCCATGGGTTTTTTTCATTATTTCCTCTGGTTGTTCAGTGAGGAGGAAATATTTGGTTGTGTTTATTATTTTCAAAATTCTGGCTTCCAAAAGGCCTCACACGAGGTAAGATACCTCACAGCCAATAGTCCCTACTTTACCAGATCCAGAAATATTGGTTTCCAAAAGGGCTCAGAAACCTCAAACTCCTTCAACACCCGATCCTACATTTTCTGCTCCTGGAAGCAGTTCTCATAACCCTTTGTTTGAATATAGTTCCAAGGAACTCTCTTTCTTAGAACAAGATTCTCCTTCCACGCCCATTTATTTTCAAGGACCTGAGTTAGAAGAACATCCTTTCGAGTTTGTTTCTTTTATATTAACTCAAGATCAACCAAATATATTTGTTGGTTCTTCTTCCATTGTTCATCAACCCACTCCCATATCCGTGTTACCTCCACCTTCATTCACGTTCACAATAGGTTCATCAGCCTCAACTTCCCAAGGAGTAGTTAACTAAGTTGTGAATAATACAGTTCCATCTTTCTTAACGAACAGATATGCTCCACTAAATCTTTCACAACCAATGAACACCATGCCTCAATAATACCTCAAATTACTTCCTCATTTCACTGGAGAAAATGAAGCAATTGCAAAACAACATTTACCTTTGTTTTGTATTTTTCTAATAATTTGAATGTAGAACACCTGGATGTTGTGATGAGACTATTTTTGCAGTCTCTAGATGGAGAGGCTAGAAAATGGTTCAAAGGGTTACCAAATGGTCCCATAAATAATTGGGAAGAGTTAGAAAATAGATTCACGTAGATATGGGGATAAAAGAGAGATCATGGTTACTCATTGACAGAGTGCAATGAAATTAAAAGAAGGCCTGATGAACACATTTCCGAGTTTGTAAAAACATTCAATAAATTGTACAATAGTTTACCTATAGAGATGAAGCACGGAAAGGTAGTTTTTGTTGGGGCTTTTGAAGCTGATTTTAGCTTTACATTGAAAGAAAGAAGAGCCCCTACTCTTGAGCAGATACAGACAAACGCTTTAGATATTGAAGATAATATGACAACATCTAGAAAGGCAAAGGGGAAACAACTAGCCCAAGAGAAGGGGAAATAAAAATAAGAATCATCGCAAGATATGAAGGTAGAAGACATGGCAAGGGTGATAAAAAATCTGACAAAGAAGTTATCCAAGATAGAATTGGAAAATAAAAACTCCCAAAAGCACGTACAAAAAAACCGAGGGGGTTTCAACCCTCAATTCAGAAGACATCCCCTACAAATTTTGCAAAGGGAAAGAAGAGATCAAGACCATGTTCAAGCATCATTGCATATAGAAGCAGCACCCGCAAAACCGGAAGAAGATGACCAAAGGGAGGCCGAGGATCAAGTATCTGCTATGTACACAATACAAGAGGATGAAGAGGAAGATTATGAGGGAGAATATTTTGAAGTTGAAGTATATTTTGATCAAGATGAGATGGATGAATACTGTAGGAAATTCACAGACTTCATCAAAGTTAAGTTACATAAAAATTATGATTTAAGGTCTAGAAAGAGATCTAGAGTGCAGGATAATCCAGGTGAACAACAAGGTTCCATTCCTCCTCCAATGGCGACTCCACAACAAAAGGACCCTGTGAAACAGGTCAGTAATGGGGAACAACCTACAAACTCACTTAAGAGAAAAAATGTGCTGCAGGCTAAATCTTCCCAGGACAAATCAGTTGACACTAATATACTGGAGAGAGTTGTTCCTATACCCAAACAAGCGGCAGATTCTAGAAAGAGTGAAGAAGAACCTAAACTTTTTTTTAAGAAAACTCATGCCTTCAGTTTGGCCAAAGAGTTGGAGAAGGTTAAAATTTAGGTACCTCTTCTAGAATTGGCTAAAATACCAGCTTACAAGAAAGAAATTTCATATTTTATTAATCTCACATAGGTGGAAGATATAAGTGACACGGTGAACCTACAAGAAGAAAATCTAGTGGTCACCTTTGGCCCTCATGTAGAAGAAGTAGATCCTTCTTTTCCACCCTTCTATATTTCTCTGTTGCTTCATGATTTTACTCTACACAGTTCCATGCTAGACTCAGGAGCATCCCATAACCTCATGCCATTGTCTGTTATGAAGGAGCTTAACCCACATATTACCAATCCTTATAGGGATATGTATTCATTTGATTCCAAAAGGGTGAAACGTGTTGGGTTGATTAAATATGTAGCAGTTTCGTTGGAACAAATCCCAGTGATGAGTATAGTCATGGATGTAGTGGTTGCTGACATCCTAGCTAGGTTTGGAATGCTCCTGTCAACGTCTTGGGGAGCTAATTTGGGAGGTGTACTAAAGTTAGATTTCACTTATGCTATCATTCCAATTTTTAATGGGGAAGAAAGGAGATTGTACAGGGAAACAAGGTTTGTGAAGACCGCCCCTAAGAAAGATGCAGGAAATTCCCCCATTTACAATTAAGAAACAGAAGATATTTCTTGTTTCATGCTGCATTAAGATGCAGAATTTGCTGAAGACATGGGAAAGCAGCACTCTTCAGCAGTTGTAAACAATGAACCGCACTCAAGGAATATTTGGAAGTGCTACTTTTATGGTGCCTACTCCAAGGAGCACACAGGTGCTGGATTCTTGTTGGTATCACCAGAAGGTAACCCCGTGCCTTTCTCTTTTAAACTATAATTTGATTCAACAAAAAATGTGGCTGAGTATGAGGCCATAATCTCAAGCCTTCAAGTTTCCAAACAGATGGGAGTTCAATGCATTTCAATTTTTGGTGACTCTGAATTGATTATAAGGCATATTAAGAATCATTGTCGAACCAAGCATCTGAGATTAAGATTATATCGGAATGAAGTTTGGGATCTAACAGAAAAATATTTTGAAGCCTTCAGTCTTCAGTATATTCCAAGGGAGGAGAATAATTGGCTGATTCTTTAGAAGTTGCAGCCAGCACCTTCAAATCTCCCATAAATCCCCAGCTAAGGTATGAAATTGAGGTTATACATAGGCCTTCTATCCCTGACAATGTGAAAAATTGGTAGGTGTTTGATCATGATGAAAAAATAAATCAGTTCCTGACAATGATTGGAAACTTTGGAGATGCTGAGATAGACCAAGAGGAAGAAAAAACAGAGCAGAGAATAGAAATAAGAAACCTCAAGCAGTCAATAGGTGAACATAAAATTGAGAGAGAGATGGATGCAGCGAGGGTTTCTGCAAGGGTTTTTCAAAACATCGCCGCCGCCAAGTCTGTGGCTCAGGGCAGCATAGACCCAGGTTGGTTTTCATGCGGTGACGAACCCGATCCGACTGCATCTAACCAAAACGGGGTGGGAGAGATAGTATCACTGCTGGATCATGGATCTGAAAGCTGGATTCGAGCCCTATGGGAGGAATACCGCAGAACTCAAGCAGTGCTTCCAGTCCTCAAACGACCAATGTGCGATCCGGCCCGATCGAGGGCGCCCTGCTACAGATCTATTCAGGATCGCTTCAATCCCTATAAGGGAGATGCTGCCAAAGCGTTTTCCCATAGATTTTCCATGACAGGTAGAGATATCTGGCCACCAAGGAATAGATTGGCTGAGAAATGCAGCTCTGGAGCGCAAGATTTCACGCTGCACAGAGCGCTTGGAGGCGGGTTCTTCTCTGATCTGGGATCTCATCCCCTGGAAAGTCTGCTGATCGGTTTTGACAGGGAAATTCTATTGTTTCGTTCGCCCTTTCATTTGCATGCGGCAAGAGTAGAGGCTCCCAAGTCTGTTATGCAGACCCCAAAGTCGATTCAGAACATAGATGCGGCAGAGACGAGGGACTGGCCCAAACAGAAAGAGCTCCCTACACTATCAATCGAAATCGGAGATTTTCATGCAAGAAAGAAGCATTTTAAGGAACCCTGGTGGAAGACAGTGTCACTGCACACAGCCATATATCGAGCCTGGCTTCTCCAGATCTGGAATGAGGCAAGGAAGAGGTCTTATCTATGTATACCACGGGGGCAGCCCCCTTTCTCGCATCTTGAGGTAGCGCAAAGTCATGGGCAACTGGAACATCCAGAACCCAGGCAACAGGTAACATCAACTTGTTTTCAGATTTTTATTAAACCCCCTGTAGGGAAAACCAGTCTAGTGTGGGTACATGCAAAAAGCACCATTATGCAGTTGAAACAGCAAATCTGGGCATTGATGGGATACCCTGTTCAGATCCAACATCTGGTCAGTGGTAGATGGTCCCTTCAGGATAGCAGAACCCTGAAGAACTACGATATAAGCCCAGAAACAACCATTGCCTTAAACCTTAGACTGAGAGGAGGTGTTGTGCCCCAGGGACATCCAAGCACCACAGGAGGAGACAAGGGGAAAAAGACAACATCTCAGCAACAACCCAAGGGACGCTTCTCTTACAAAAATATCTTACAGGGTAACAGAGATCCAGGGTCCCCTCCAGACCAAGGTGGACATACACCTAGGCCATACATAGTAGATCAGCTTGGGCAAACCCCAACCCTCAACAATGATTCTACAGGACTAGAAGAATACGTTAAGTCATATGAAACTCAGGCCCTAATATGTCGATTTAACAGTTTCTGGTCAAAGCCAATGGATCTATTTCGCTGGATCTACACTAGTTGGACCTTGGAATGTGATATACATCTATGCTCCAAGGGGTTTTTCATTGTTAAGTTCGCATCCACAGAAGCCAGAGATACAATCATCAGTGCAGGGCCTTGGTTTTGGGGAACAACGGGTCTTTTTATGACCCCATGGTTTCCAGATTTTGACCCAAACAAAATGACTGTCTCCAGAATGCCGGTCTGGGTCTGCCTATATAACCTTCCTCTTCACTTTTGGAGTGAACGAGTTTTGGAAGGAATTGGGAACAGCATAGGGAAATATATCAAAACAGATCTGGAGAGGATTGAGGAGAGGATCTACGCCTTTGCATGCATTTGTGTGGAAGTCGATCTAAGTAAAGGACTGCCAGAAAGTATAAGGCTGGTATACAAGCAAAAAAACTGGCTGCAAGGACTAGACTATGAAAACACTGCTTTCAGATACAGAATCTGTAGGATGACAGGACACTTGCAAAGTACATGCCCAGAAGCCAAGAAAGCAAACAATAAAAAGAAGCAGAAAGGGAAGCAGAGAAAAGGGTGGCAATACCCCCCTCCTGACTCAGAGGACGATGAATCAGAAGTAGAGGAGGAAGTCACTCCCACAGAGAATACTGATCCTACCCAAGGAAAAGAGACCCAAAAGTAAATCATATCAGCTAACAAGGTTTCACAACTCCATTCAAATCAGGCAGAGAAGACAAGCGAGGATTTGAGTATGGGAGGGATCAAACGGCATCACCCCTCAGATACTTCAGACTCAGACAAGGATACAGGTCCACAGAAAGCAGAAACACAGTTAGTCCTAGCAACGATTGAGCCCACCCAAGGAGAGTGGCGCAAGGTCGAAAAGAAGAAGGGGAGAAAAACATGAGGTGTGAGTCTTCTACTCACTCCCTGGAACCAATTTTTCTGTCCCTTCCTCCCTTCTTTTTTCTTTTTCTTTCATTCTTTCTGAATGCACGGTAGCCTTGCTACGTCGCATTGTGTGCAAAAGCACACGAGCCCAATGAGAAACTTCTGAAAATGCTTCAATGCATATGCTATGTGTAACTTTTCATTTTTATAAATAAAAGGTTACCGATTTTTTCTGTGGAAAAAAAATAGGTGAACATAAGATCATCCAATTGAAATATAATGTGCTCCCTTAAGGGTTGGTTCCCCTTGAAATATTGTTTGATGCTAATGATGTTACTGTTGATTCGAAGAAAACACATCAAGAAGAAGAGATGGAAGATTGTAATTTTGGAACTCAGCAGGAGCCCAAAATAGTGAAATTATTCAAAGGGGTTCCCAAAAATTACAAAGAAAGATATATTGATCTTTTTAAGAAGTATATGGATGCGTTTTCTTGGTCGTATGAAGACCTGAAAACATATGAAAAAATAATTATTCAGCATAAGATTCCATTGAAGGAAGGGCTCAAACCACACAGACAAAAGATTAGATAGATCAATCCATTATTGTTAGCTCCAATCGAAAAAGAAGTGAAGAAACTGTTGTAGGCGAAAATTATAGTCCCTCTTAGATATTCAGAATGGGTTTCCAATCTGGTCCTTGTAAGAAAGAAGAATGGAGAGATAAGACTGTGTGTAGACTTCAGGAACTTGAACCGAGCATCTCTAAAAGATAATTATCCTTTTCCAAAAATGGATTATGTCTTACAAAAAGTGATAGGATCTCACAAGTTGTCTATGGTTGACGGATTTTCTGGGTATAATCAAGTAGAAGTGGAAAAAGAAGATCAAAAGAATATTGCTTTCACTACACCCTACACACCTTCATGTATGCAAGGATGCCATTTGGCCTTATGAACACAAGTGCAACATTTCAGAGGGCCATGGAAATAGGCTTCGTTGGTGACAAGTTTGTAGTTATATATCTCGATGATGTAACTATTTTCTCGGCTTCAGATGATGAACACTTGGAGCATTTGCAAAAAAAAATTCATAAGTGTTGAAATTTTGGTCTATCATTAAATCCCAATTAATCTTTATTTTCCTTGGAAGAAGGTAAGTTATTGGGTCACATAGTTTCTAAACAAGGAGTAAAGATTGACCCGGCAAGGGTGGAAGCCATTCAGACTATTCCTCTACCCAAAAGCAAGAAGGATATCCAGAGATTCCTAGGAAAAATAAACTTTCTGAGAAGGTTTGTGCCCAATTATGCGGAGATCGTGAGAAGTATAACATATATGTTGAAGAAAAATGTGGAAGTGAAATGGGATAAGGAAGTAAGGGATGCATTTGTTAGAATAAAGGAAGCACTGTAGGAAGCTCTAGTTCTAATTAGTCCAGATTATCAAAAATCCTTTTAGGTATTCTCATTTGCATCCCCCACTACTATTGATGTTGTGTTGTTGCAGAAAAATGAAGACAATAAGGAGCATCCAGTTGATTTTTTCAGTAAAGTTCTCAGAGATGCTGAGCTCAAATACAATATTATGGAGAAACAAGTATATGCTTGGGTCAAAGCACTGAAATCCTTCAGGACTTATGTGTTGCAGTCCCAAATAACCGCTTATGTTCCTAATTTTGCTATGAAAGACGTGTTGGTCCAAAGTGATGTTGAAGGAAAAAGGGGGAAGTGGATAGCGAAAATCCAAGAGTATGATTTGGACATCAAACCCACCAATCTGGTCAAGGGACAGGGTTTATCGAAGTTGTTGACAGAGATAAATTTTCAAGCTTTGGGAATTAATCTGTTGGCACCAGTGGATGGAGTTGTTAATGAAGAAGGTCATAGCAAGTCCCAAACAGGTATTCAATAAAAAAATTTGTGCTCTGATTGGTATAAGGATATTTTTCACTACCTGTGTTTCTTTTCATGTCCAAATTCACTAAATAGAACAAAATACAGAGCTCTCGAGCTCAAGCCTCAGCTATATGTTATCATAGAAGCAAAGCTATACTGGAAAGATCATGCTGGTATTTTGTTGTTATGTTTGACCGAAGGAGAATCTACTGAAGACACCAAACAATATCATGAAAGTCTGTGTGGAGGACATTATAACTAGAAGGTCATTTCTCATAAAATTCTCAAGTCAGGCTTCTATTTTCCAACCCTGTTTGCAGATGTTTATAGACTGGTCAGAAGTTGTCAGAAGTGTCAGATGTTTGCTAAAAAGAAAAAACTGGCTCCATTACCTCTCATCCCAGTATTTATTGAAGAAACTTTCAGGCAATGGGGATTGGATTTTATTGGAGAAATAAACCCACCATCAAGTGGAAAGTTCAAGTGGATTCTTACTGCCACTTATTATTTTACAAAATGGGTTGAAGAAATACCCACGAAGAAAGAAAATGACCAAGTAGTGATGAAGTTTCTGGAGGAAAATATCTTCAGCAAATTCGGATGTCCAATCAAAATTATGACTGATAATGCTCAGGCATTCAACTCTACTCGTTTCATTAATTTCTATCAAACATATAATGTAATCTTATCACATTCCATAGCATATCATCCTCAAGGGAACGGATTGGCAGAGTCCTCAAACAAGACATTGTTCAGGATCTTGAAGAAGACAATCGTTGAAAATCAGAAGGATTGGGACATGAAGTTGAAGTTTTCCCTCTGGGCAGTTCAAGCCACTACCAAGAGATCTACTGGAAAGTCCCCCTATGAACTGATTTATGGAACTCAAGCATTGTTTCCTAATTAGCTGGCTAAACCAGTGATTTATTTCCTTCAAGAAGCTCAGGAAGAACCTAATTCTCTAGTAAGGAGATTGAACAAAATAATTGAACCAAGTGAAAACAGAAATAAATTCAGGGATAACTTGATTACTTATCAGGAAAATATGAAGTCTATATTCGACAAGAAAGCAAAAGAGGTTCTCTTTCAAGCAGGAGATCTGGTACTAAGATGGGACACCATACGAGAAGACAAGGGGAAGCATGGTAAATTTGATCCTCTCTGGTATGGTACATATAGAATCTCTGAGGCAAGGTCAAATAACACATTTATTTTGGAAGGTCTAGATGGAGAGACAGTACAGCTGCCTGTGAACGGGCAGTATCTGAAGCATTATTTCCAGCATTAAAAGTCAGCACTCCACCATTGTAAATATTGGATTTCTCATTGTTCATATGTCACCAAGCAATATTTGAATCCATGCCCAATGGATAAGGCACTAGTTTGCAGTTCTTAGCGCTTTCATGGAAGAAAGAACTATCCCTAGGTGGAGCTAGATGTTGTGGCTCATTTGCATTTATCTTTGAAATATTCTTCAAAAACACCCAAAAAAAGCATATATGTTAGAAAAGGTAAAATCTTGTATGTCAAAGAAGAATTTTTATTTATCTATTGGTACATTAAAATTACGTTATGAGATGTTAAGGTGGGTTGATTCGAGCTCATTCACGTGCAGAACGATTCGAATTGCACCCAGATCCAACGGAAACCTGGGAGCACTACAAATTGCACGAGATTTATACCAAGGAGTGCCCCCGCAAGCGGTCTCGTTAAATCTTCTCACCTACAAATTGACGGCTGACATCAACTACGAGAACACTCCCTTCAAATTCCAAAAACCGCTTAAGTGCCCCTGCAAGTGGTTTCAGATTTCAATGAAGACATTACATGGTAATAGCTAGAGCCCACGCCCTTTACTTTCAAATCAGAGAAGCTAGAGATATGGTGTATTTCCCTTTGACACTTTGATTTTTTGAGGAGGCGCAAAGGGAAAAATGGACGATCGGGATCAAAGTGCAGAACTAGGGCAGAGAGATAAACGGCGGAGATCAAATCACAAACTGCCAATCGCAAGTTTCAAAGGATATGCATGAGAGGTAAATGTTAAAAGCGTCGAAGTGCGATATGCGATGTGGTGGGGCCCAATCGCAAATCGCAAGTTTTAACTAATAAGTGCAGAGGTAAGATTTAAATTTGCCGAAGTGCGATAATGGTGGGACTTGAGCGCATGGTGCAAATTGTAAGTCTTAAATATTAAGTGCGGAGGTAAATGTTAAAACCGCTGAAGTGCGATATGCGATGTAGTGGGGCTCGATCGCAAGTCGTGAATTTTAAAGGATAACCTGAGAGATAATTACTAAAGTCCCCGAAATGCGATGTGCAAGCGGATGTGGTGTGGTTTCAAAGGTGAATTCAAAATTTTTTCAGATCCATAAGTAAGTGATTTTCGTGTGTTAAACCGTGTTGGAGGAAGAAAAGAGTGTTATAACGTGAAACTGGTGAAACACCTTGGAAAGGAAGAAATAGGCAGAACGCAGCAAACAAACTCAGGTAAGTGACCCGACACATAATAAAGGAGAAGAGGTAGAGTTGGGTAGCAAGTGATATGATTAACAGCGTTTGAAGCATAGGAGCATAGGTAGAGTCGGGCAGAAAAGCATATAGCAACACTGTTTGGGGCACGACAGCTGGGTCAAATCGGGCACTGAGGCATCATTTCCGATTTGTGCAGCCATTACATCATGACCAGAAAGGCCACCTCGGCACTTCGGGAGGACGCATCAGCAGCAACAGATTCAGCAAAATGAACGAAATTTCTAGCTTTAATTTTCTTTCTCAAGTATGATTGCATAATTAATCTTAACATTTTAGGTAGTCAAATAGTTTCAATAAGTTCAACAGTTACGAACCACTGTGATGTATTTAAGTAGATAGAAATAAAGAAAAGGGTTTCCAAGTTTTGGACCTTTGTAGGATTGTTAGTTTAGAAATGAATTCTCTGAGAAATTAATGAAATAAGATCAAGTTTCCTACACCTGTTGATGTTGATACGTCTTTCCTGTTTCACTCTATGTCTATTCCTCTTTGAATGAAGTGAAGTAATGTAGCAGTCGGTCTCTTAATTACATCTATGAGTAAGAGTTAAATCACCTTAATTTGTGCTCCTTCACCTCATCTCCTCTTTCTTCACAAACTCCTCATGAAAATTTAAAGTAATAGATTATGTGATTGCAGCATATTATTTCGAGTTTCTTCTTTTCCATGAATTTCCTATGAAACTTAGAAGTGGTAGATTTTGTGTTTTCAGCATATCATTTAGAGTTTCCTTTATAGTTCTTCTTTTCATTCCATTCGAATATCAATAGTTTATGGCATTGAGAAGGCTTTCATTATATTAGATTATTGAAGGTATTAAGTAACTGAATTCCAAGGGTGTTAAAAAAAGGCCATTTCATATGGTAATTGTGACATACATTTATAAAATGTCTTAAGCACTGATTCCTTACCACAGCCAAGGGATTGTTTCTTGAGATATAACAGGTATGATTCCAATATAGTAGATCAATGATATATACATGAATTAGAATTTCCCCAAAATTAGTGACTTGGAAGTTTTAATATCAAATCCCTAACTTCTACAAGTCTTTTGGTTTTTTGAGGGGGGGATGAGAAAGCAGGGAATAAGAAAGAGAGAGGTCTCCACAACAGTAATATTTAAGCTACACATGTACTGTCAAGCATGTTCCATGAAGACCAAAAGGAATTTCAAGGGATATGAAGGTGATTCCAGCTTCTTATTCCATTTATGATCTAGGGATTAAAATCATAAGTATGTATATTTTTTGTCTCTCTAAGGAAATGGTCTAAAATATTTGAAATTTTGCATTTGGACCAGAGGTGGAAATAGTGATAACCGATTTGGAGAATAATATTGTCATGGAAAAGGAGAAGGTGGATCCTCAGAAGCTTTGTGAATTATATGAGAAGAAATTAGGGCAAAAGAAACCAGAACTGGAATACACCGGAGATGAGAAGAAAGTAGATCAGAAGAGCTTAGTTGAAAAGAAAACTGATGACAACAAATAGCATGAAGATATCATTTATAAGAAATTATGTCTACCATTACATTAGGTTAATTACAGTTTTATTACAATAATGGATTAAGCAGAGAAGGGGAACTTGATCAATAAGGATGGATGATATAATCTCAAAGAATCATGAACCTAAAAAAAATATCAACTCAAAGATCCATTTTTAAAAAAGATAATTAAAATTTGAGAAATATCTTTGTTAAGAATTCATTATGAGATTGGGCAGTAAAAACAAATTTTATTTGTTTATTCACAAAATGAACAGATTTGGTATTCTTTTGTTTGGTCACATAATATTTTTCTATGTAGGTAATTAAGTACTTCAATTTTAAGCATTTCATATTTTTAGTGGGTGTAGGAGGGTAAGATATCTATTAGGATTCAAGATTGTATAATAATAAGAATGTAGGAAATTACAACAATATATTCAATATATGTTTAACATGTCTTATAACATGTTATTTAGGAAAATTGAACTTGGATAGGGATAACATCCTTTCCTACCATATAATTAAAAATAGGAGTTGAGGGAGTGGGGAGATGGGCAACTGGAACCCTACTCACCCTAGTGCCCTAGTTCATGCCTCCAACTTGTCCTTGAATCTTGTAGTCATCTATTCCTTGGTGGGTGTTTTTTGCAAATTCTCGTGTGGTTCTTACTGCGTGTGGCTTCTTCACTACTTCTCGATGTCATGGTCTCCTTGGTCTATTGTTGAATTATGTTGGGTGTTGGAATCGTTGCGAGTTCCTTTTGGGATACATGGCCCTCTTTTACTCTCCTATGGTTTTTCCTAGCATCGCCACGGTATGTGGTAGTTGGTTTCCTTATCGCTCTGCATCTTGGTCTTTGATGCCAACATTTGGAGTGTATTTGTGGCTTTGTGAGAGTACTTCTTTGGTTTTATCTCCTAGACTTACAACAACCTTTGATGGGTTTTTATGTGTTACAAGTAATTTTTTCACATTCAACCAAATGACCTTGAACCTAGATCAATCATCATCCATTCACAGCTTGCAATCATCCCCTACTAGGAAAAAATCATCCCCTTTCCAAAAGTTCCAAAAATCCTACATTATATTGGCTAAAAACCCTAATTTAGGTCCTCATCACATTTTTCTAGTTTAGTAAGTGCGATGGTTCAAGTTACATCAAAGGAAAAATCATTGGTCGGCGCATATTATTTAACTGCAAGTGCAATGACCCTTGAAATGAGGGAAAAATATATATATAATTTCAAATTTTTCGCTTCTAGAGGCTTCTATCATGGAAGTTTCCATTATCTATTGAGGATGTCCTCAAATTACTACAAATGAGTTCTTATCACTTATCCTATGGATCTTATCCCCTTCTAAAGTGGATCTTACCCTAGTTTAATGGATCTGCAACCTCCTCCTTTCTCCTATAAATGCATTACCTGATATTACGACTAGGTTGGCTTTTAGAGACTCTTAGCTATGCCCTCATGTTGCCCATTTTTGTCTAGAGGTTCATAATCCATCCATATACTTGAGGTGTAATTGAAGGCTTGTTATTGTGACAAAGGAAGTACACGATAGTTGGGAGAGATCTACAAGGTCAAGTTCTTCAAGGGTTGTAATCTTCTCCTACTTTTATTAATACCAAAATGCCTTGTTTTTGTACACATTATGTCTTATTTATGCATATATAGAACAATGACTCCTTGGTTTATTGCTTAGAGATATTTGTATATGCTATTTATATGTTTTGGTTTTCTTCCCTGTTTTAGATGTTTTGCAGGTTTCACTTACAACATTTGAAGTTGGAGCTAAATCTTGCAAGCAGGGATAAGAAGAGAGTTTAAATTTGTTTCCAAGTAATTCTTTCGTCGATATTACAAATTTTTCTAAGGAAAACATAATAGATTTTTCTCGGTTGCTTCTAGATTAGCCACTTGTGATAGGGAGATTTCTTTTGTCTATAGAAGGAATCTATCCATAACACATTGTGAGTTTTTTTGGGGGGGTTGTTTTTGACCCTCTATGTTATTTGTAAGGTTTTTTGCGACCCCTTTGTTTTTGGGCTTCTCAGATCTGTTGCCTTAGGTTGTTTCTAGTGTGCCCTTTGGGATTTTTGGAGGGCCTTTGCACTCTGTTCTTTTTTTGGCTTCTCAGCCTTTTTATTGTATCTCCATGAAGAATTTTTATGGTAGGCCTTTTGGCTGATGTATATGTAATGCCCTCGGGCATCTGCAAAATGTAATTTTGTCTTTGAATAAAACTATAGTTTGTTCCTTAAAAAAAACAATCATTCCTACCATCCTCAACAAACAAAAAAAAAAACAATCATTCCTCTCAACAAGTACCCAACAAGTAAGTTTTAAGGTTGCATAATAATAAAGTTATAAGCAATTACAATAATATATTCAATATGAGTTTATAATATATTCAATATGAGTTTACCATGTTTTTTGCTATATATTATTTAAGAAATTTGAACTTAGAAGATAACAATTATTCCTACCATTCTCAAAAGAAACAGTCATTCTTCTTGCAAATATTTGAAATAAACTAAATTTAGTTTAATTAAATAACCTATAGATACAAAAAAAAATGAAACTGACTCAACTCCTTGAAATAATCTCAATTAAATTTAATTAAATAACCTATAAATATAAAAAATGGATGTAAATTTACAATGTTTTGGTGTTTTATTGAAAATGTTTATATATTTGGTATTCAATTAAAAAAATTTGATTCTCATTGTGACGAAGGTTAAAATGCATTGGAAAGCACGTGTTATACATCTAGAAAAAAATTATTCTCAAAATTAAAGTTATGATACCTCATTGATTTGTTAAATGTTGTGAATGTAACCCTGATGGCGGTGACTGATCTGACATCCCTAGCAGTACCAAATATCAAAAGGAATGAATTTTACAATTATTATGGAATGTGGTAAGGGCTTGGGTGGTGGTCAAGCCAGGTGAAGGAAGTGAGACAGAACAACCAAGAAGGTTAAGGTAGTTTTTAAAATTGGGAAGGTTGGTGTTATATGCGTCATTCGGTATTTTGGTATGGGAGGCAAGGTAAACAAGGTTACCCTGACTGAGAGTGCACAGGCTCCTTCCATGTCCATATCCTCTGTTCTTAGTGGTGTGACTACACTCTACTCTGACGAAAGGGAGTATGAGTTCAATGAGTCGGTGGTTATGGTGAAGAGTTAGGCAGCCTAGGATCCCGGAACTTAGCGCAGGGTTTCTTGACACCTAGGAAGGTAGTGCAGAAGGCTGGATTTGTCTCAAAGAATCTGGAATCCTCTTCTAGTCTTGGTCGCATTTATTCAGTAAGGGGCGGAATTTGGGTAAGTTTTTTTTTTTCTGTTATTTCTTTGTGCGTCGTTTTGTTCTTTAGTTCTATTTGGAAGTTTTGGCCCTGGTTTTCTTTACTGGTGGAGTATCTTTCTGTGGTTTGTCCTGGTATGCTAGGTTTTTTTCCAAGTGGGTTAAGTGTGGTGGTTAGGTGGACCTGGTTAATGTCTTGCGGGTGCGAGGTAGCAGCATTGTGTTGTGTTGCAGGAAAAAATTGGGAGTCGCTTGCCACTTTGGTAGGGAGCTTAGTGGTGTAGTTATTCGTGGTGAGGTTTCTCTATGGAAGAGTTCCAGTGTGGGGTTTTATAGTGTCCCTATTGGGTGGCGGGGTTGGTCAGTTGGGAAACTTCCAAAAGAACAAGTGGCTACACCTCTATGCAAAGTTCAAAAAATAGGTGGATTATCTTTCCTCTGTGAGTCGGAGCCAGCATCGAACTAGTGAAAGGTTGGACAAAATAAAATCGCAATTGGCTCAAATTTGTTTCCATGTTCATCAAGTCTCGGGCCACCCTATGGGCCAAGGTGCGGTTGGTTCACCACCTCCTCCTCTGTAAATTCTCTCTATAAGTTGTTTTCTAGTTTTGTTGGTGCTTTGGGCGGTAATTCCTTTTTGTATATGTAAGCCTTGTAGCTATTATCAGTACATTTTAAGTTTCCACATCGCTCTTCTGGCTAAGAAATCTAGTCAAAGTGAAGCCAATAGAGAGAAGATGTATAAACATGCTGAATGTAATACTTTTTTGAGGAATTAATGAATTTTTTATAATTGAAAAAAAAATGTTGTGAATGTAATTGATTCACATTTTCTAGTTCCAAACAATGATGGCTTAAAGTGCGATGACATATGTTATTTACAGATTTGTGGAGTGAAGAGGTAGATTTTAAAATGTAAAAATATAAATTAAATGGAAAATGGATCCAGAGGACTTGGTAGATCATTCACAAGCAGTCACATAAACGTGCCCAAATTATACCGCAAAAGAATGTAAAAATGGGAGATGGAAAAGGTGATAATGTGCATGGAAAGAAAGGCAATGGCGATGGAGGAGCTTCAAGTGTTCCTAGATATGTCATCTAGAACTGTCGTCCTCCTCAATTTTTCAGTGATGAGACCCAAATGCATGTCATGTAATGTGATCATAATATTATTTAAATTCATGTGAAGACATTGCGTCACCTGTTGTGCTAATCGAGAATGATATGTTGGCAACCTTCACTTCCAATGTATAGAAGACGACTTACAATATGTTGAAATGGTATAGAATTATGCTACAAGAAAGGAGAAAATTTGGTTTAGTATATTGTATAATAGTAAAATTTATTGACTTTACATATACGTAAAGATGAGAATTAGTTGAAAATATATATGTGAAAACATTTGATAATTGAATATTTAATTATTAGTGATTGATAATCAATAATTGACTATAATATTATAACAATGAAATTAGTTTTCAGGTTTTTGTATCACAACATATTTATCAAACTCTTGGTAACATAATCATGGGAATTGTTTTAATCTATGTAATGATATCTTCAATCAAGTCACCATGTCTTCCCTCCCTCTTACCCCAAACCATTTTAGTTGTTTCATGATATTTTTTTCTTTGAGTTTATTATGAAAAAAAAAAAATATGCTCATTTTCTCCATTTCCAAATCATATATAATTGTTAATTCTAACAACAACCTAATAGAGGCCATATTGGCCACTAGAGAGGAGGTCTCCTTATAACCAGCACCCTCCACATGAGATTATTCATTAAATACCAAATGATCCTTAAGTATACCATTATACATAACCATTTTCATCATACTTATCCTGGAATACCCTTTTGCATCTAATTGTTTTCCTTCCTTCAAGTAACTCTTGCAAATGTCATGTTTGGTTTTATTTCAAGGCTTACATTTTTTCCTCCATTCATTGCTTCTAGTGAGTAGAAATATCTTTATTAAGAGATTCTTTGACATTTCTTCACTCACAACCCATGGAAGATAAAGGAAACTTATTAAAATGGGTGGGCTCATAATCATACCAAGGAAAATTTTAAGGATGGAAATGTATTTTAAAGTGTAGAAACTTTGGCCAATCTTGCTAGTACCAATCTTACGAGTCCCTAAAATGCTTGGCCATATTTTTGTAAATATATTCAAATTTCTAATGATTTGATATAGTCCTTATAATTTTTTTAATTTTAAATTAAACTAATTTTATCATATAAATTTTGGGAAAAATATATCTAGAAAAATATGAAATTAGTGATTTTTTTTTAGGGGAAAACATCGAAAATTATCCCATTTGCTAAATTTAGCCCATAAAAATTTTCTTGATTAATAATATTTAATTAATTGAATGTCTTAAATTGCTATCATAAATTATCGACCGGGGTTGATAATCTTATGAAGTGCAAGAGCACTATATATGCTAGAAGCATTTTCTTAATTAATTTTATTATGGTGATTTTATATGTTTAAAGATGTTTTAAGTTTTTGTGTTTATTTTGAATGTCTAAATGAAATTGAGAAACTAAACTTGTAATTTGTGAAATGAAATCTAAATTCAACTAAGTTCCAAAACTATGATGAAAATATTATCTTATCTTGTTAATGGTTAACAATTGACTTTGAGAAAAACTGAAGTTCTAGAAATAAGAATGAACTCTAATACTTTTTGTATGCTTTTGAAAACTTTATATGAATGAAATTTAAAACAAGAAATCACTAAAGAGTATTCACACTTATTAAAAGAAATATTTTAATGATTGAAAAATAAAACTTGCAAGAAGGAAGAAAAGGAAATGATTTTAAGAAATAAAATTAATCTATGATAAACTTATATTGCATGAAAAGAAATTAATCTAAATGATGATAACTTAAGCTATACTAAATTAATTTTTGTCAGCTACTATGATAAATTGTCTCTAAATCTACCCAATCATAAATAAATCATCTATCTTAACATAATGATATTCTGCAAATGATGCTAATAAATAGTGAAATAACAATGATAAACTTGATCATCTACACTATAGAAATCCAAAAATAATTACAATGTAAATGAAAGAAAAGCGTATGTCTACAGTATGAAAGGAGAGAGTGTATTTGGACTACGAAATGAAAATGAAAATAGAGTACATCTATGCTATAAATCACAATGGAAACAGAGCATGTATCTATGTGAAAAATACAGCGAAAGCATGAAAAAACGAACTATGAAAGAAAATAAATTAAACGAATAAACCTCTTCTGTGCAGGGCCCTCCACAACAGAATGGCTTCTGATCTATTCTTTACTAGCTACGCATTAAGATTCTAGAACGCTTCCTTCTTCAATTAGTGAATAAAAACAGAGTTTAAGAATATAAAAATCTCGCAATAATTCAAACTTGTTTCACAATTACACAGCCTAGTATTTATAACAGTCTTGTATTAAATGTTTGTGGCTTTTACACTTTCTAAGACTAAGCAAACTATGTATGAAACTCTAAACATAAATGTAAATTTCATTGCCTCGCGATTTGCTACGTGGAGAGAAAATCATGAAGCCTCAATCTTTCTCTCTTGCTTGTTTCAATTCATGTTTTTACTGTCCCTTTGACCGCAATCCTATGTGCTTTCTTCCTTGATTTTGGACACATGGATTCATGAAAAGATCATTTATCAACTGCCAATATTTTTCTCTTCTTCATTAATTCGTCGGAACCTATTGAACCGTGGCGGTGGCTACAGAAAGAGTTTAGCTTCAGAATTGCATTAATTCCGTAGCTAAATACAAATTTTAATCTAATAATAAGGAACATTTAAAAATATGAAAAATAGATCATTAGGATGCCTTACCAAGCTAAAATGTGCATTTAAATACTTTTTTTAACTTATGGAGTTGTCAAAAAGAAGGAAAGATATTGAAAATGGATGTCAAAATTGAGGCAATCTTGAGGCTCATACCCCCACTAGGAGACCATAGTATGTCCTCATGAAAATACAAAATTTTGAGTCTTCATAATGTTACTAAATCTGCCCTGATACTTCTGCCAAGACATCTAATTTCATCTTCTTTTCCTTCCTTGTGGTTATAGCTATCCTTGGCTTCCTCATTAGAAGTTTATATTTCAGGTTTATGATCTTCTTGTTTAGTTGTTTATTATTTTTTTTCAAATTTATATTCTTCTTGAACAATAAACCCAGATGTAAAAGAGTATTATCATTTATGGTCTTCTCAATTTGATTCTGCAACTTCAAAGCTTCATGTTCCTATTTGATATGCCTATTTAGTGTCTCTAGTTCAAATATTTCTTGTTTTAGAGTATTCACAACTAGAGGTTCTTGTGGACTATAAGGTTGTTCTTCAAAACGTGATGTCTTTCCTGCATCTCTTTTCTCTAAAGAGTCAATATAATCAAAAATTTCATGTTGCGCTGGGTCAATATCTAGAGTTCCGACTTGGAACCTGCATGAGTGAAATAGTAGTGGGTGAGGGCACCCCAGGATTTTCTTCTAAATCGACAAGTTTTGTCTCTTTTGAAGGCGTCTCCTTTGTTTTTTTACTGATTCTAGAGCTTCTTGTTATTGGTCGAGGAGGACTTTTAATTTTTGGTTTTTCTGTGTTTATGTTTTTCCTTTCCTTTCGTGCTATCCTTTTTCTTTTTATCAACTTGCTTTTGGAATTTTCCCAAAAGTTCTGCAATGGGGATTTCATCCTCTGATTGTTCCTGAGATGGTTGTTCATCCTCAACAAGCTTTCAACTTTTCTTTTTCTTCCTCTTCTTGTCTTATTACAATTAGGTTGTTTTTGTTTTTTTTCTTGGAAATTGTTTCGGATTAAGAAATTCTCCCAAGTGTCCCCTAGGGTTTTAAGATGGAATTCGATAAGAATTTTTATTAATCCATGATGATACATTGTATTATCTATGAATTGAATTGAATTTTGAACAGTTCCTACCATCTTCTTCAAGTTATACAATAAAAAGTATGGAAGATCTATTTCCCTATATTCAAGGAAATTCATTAACAACCTTGCATGATACAATAACATACATTCAAACCTTCCCTCATAGGTAAAAAATTTTTGGATTATCAATAACATATTTCTCCATTTTCCTTTAAGGGTTGTGCTAGGAATTCCTTTTCTGAAAATGCTAGTATCCATACCTGGGTTCTTTAGGAATATTTTCCATCCTTCCCCTTCAATTCCTCTTTTTTTAAACCATCTTTCTCCTATCTTTGGTAATCCAGTAGCTTCTGCTATGAAATATTATGCGATTGCAAGCTTGATATCGCCGATTTCAACTTCTACTCTATCAAAAGCTCTGGCGAAGGATTTAGTAACTTCTTTATGAAACCCTTCGATTTTTTCCACAAAACTGAGCCATTGTGCTCTTTGTAACATTTCATTTATTTGTGGGTAACCTTCCATAAACTTTCTCCCTACAGGCTTTGTCCTCACAATTAATCCCACGGCTGCCAAGAAGCTTCACCTTTAGGATTGCCTCTTTTGATAGGGTAGACTGAGGGTTTCAATATTAGTTTTGGAATTTGGATGAATTATGTTGTGGAATGGCTGACACGTGCGAGTGAATGAGCGAGGCTACGTGGTTATTAAGAGCCTGAGTGTGGTTTTAAAATGGAAAATAATTGTTTGGATTATTAACCAATGAAATCAGAATTAATGTTGGGGAGATCGTGTAAATGATGAGGGTTTAATGGCAGAATGTGAAATTAGAATTTGATTTGACATGATCAATCCTTTTAATAATGTCATTTGAGATGGTGGTATAAAATGATCATCTAATTCATATGTTAATGTTTGCAACCTTATTATTAAATACAATGTTGTATTTGCATACCTTAGACGTTGCTAACCTTCAATTTTTTATCCTTGTCTTTGTTCTTCAAGTGTTCTCCAGTGTATTCTTCAGCGTAGTCTTCAACTACTTCAGTCAAAAAGGTCTTGTCATATCTGAGCTGCAGAAATTCATAAGAGTTGCAGAATTTTATGAAAGCTGCAGAAACTCATCAATTTTGTAGCTATACTTTTATTTTCTAAAGAAATAAATAAATAAATAACAAAATAATAATAATAATAATAATAATAATAATTAAATTAAATTTAAAAAAATGGAATACAAATAATTGGGATTTTTAGAACAAGAATAAAGAAAATGTAAGGTGCCAAAATCAAATCTTTGGTTTTCACCTTATATTTTCTGCATAAGAATGTCAATTAATGATTGGTTTTACTTATATAAAATATTTATTTATTATTTTTTTTAAGGTAATAAAAAGAAGACTTCTAAGTTGGAGAAGAGGAAAGATTCTTCTTAACCAACTTCATATCAGTATTATCTTGAAAAAACTTGACAAATTCCTCTTTTGTTGATGGCTTGTGATAGATCCTCAGTCGATGCCCATTTACAAGGAGAGGAACTTTTTCTTCATCAATAGTTCTAATCCTGACTACTCCATTATCGAAGACTCTCTCAATCTCATAAGGCCCAAGCCAATGATTTTGAAATTTCCCTTGAAAATCTTTGGACTTTGAATCAAAAATAAGTGCCCAATCTCCTTCTTGAAATTTTCTTTCTTTGATGTATTTTTCATGCCATCTGGATCTTTGTTGTTGAACTAGGTTGGTCTTTTGAATTGCATCTTGTCTTATCTCATCAAGCTCATTGAGTTGTTCCATTCTATGCCTTTGTGCCTGTGACAAGTCAAGTCCCAGTTTGACTGTTGTTTTAAATGTTTTTATTTGGAACTCTATTGGAAACAATACCTGCTTCCCATAAAAAATTTCATAGGGAGTATGTCATGTTGTGCTTCTCCATGTGGTACGGTAGGCCCATAAAGCTTCTAGAAGATTTTCTGCCCAATCCATCCTATGCAAATGGACAGTTTTAGTGAGGATTTCTTCAATCACTTTATTAGTGGACTCTACTTATCCATTTGCCTGTGGATGATATGGAGTGAACTTTCTATGCTTTATTTTTTATTATTCCACAATCTTTTGCACCATTCTAGATGTAAACTGAGTTCCTTCATCTATCACAATTTCCCTTGGGATGCCAAAACGAGTAAAAATATCCTAAAAAATGAATGAAACTACGGCATTTTCATTAGCAAAAGAAATTTCTTTAGCTTCTATTATCACTCTGAAATTTCCAAAGGTTGTTTTAAGTGTTAAAAAGAAATATCAGAGGTAACTACAAACCTACTTTGGAGCTTAGGATCTAGCCTTCCTAAACTCATAGAGGGCTCTCACTATATGATTTAACTTTTTTTAATCAATGGATATTAGGCTAGTTATGTATGCTTGGTTGGGTTGGTTTTTTATTGGTTTTGGTTGGTTGGTGGAATTAATGATATAGATGAATAGGTGCTTATCAACTTTCCATTGGGTTATGGAGTCAATGTGCTTTGAAACAGAACATAATCAAATTATAATGAAAGTGTTACAGGGCAAGATAGGTGAGCAATATCAGATCTCAAGGCTGAATGGTGAAGTGATTTTTCAATCAAGATCAAGGAGAAATTAAGAATTCCTTAAACCAGATAATGTAGAAGGGTGAAGAAGTCAATCAAGATCAGAGGGAAATTAAGAATTCTCTAAACCAGATGTCAGAATAAAACATAGAAATGTTTAACAGTTAAAAGCAGAGTGTAATATTTAAGCAAATTCTGCAATAATATTCCTATTATAACATTCAAATTTAGAACACATAAAAGTTTATGGAATACTTAGAAAAAGAACATGAACAATTGAAATTTTATACTTCACTGAGATAGCTCAACACATGAATCATGTAAAGAAGTTTCTTTATAACTTGTTCAGTCTGTCAACTGGAAATTGGTAAAATAACCCTCAGGCAAGAGATAATTGCTCTTTTGGTCCTCTGATTATTATTTTAGGAAATACCCTATTTTCATTTTTTAATATGGAAAACATTTGCAGAAAATCAAAGGTATGTACAATATTACAAGACTTTAACATAGGCAATTCAAAATTATGATCCTTATTAATATAGGACCCTAACAGTGGCTCCACTTGGGGATGGCATCTCCTTGTGAGATTTCAAGAACATTCTGATCAGTGGCCTTTGAACTTTGGCTTTGCTTTTTTTGGAACTTCTTTTTGTGCTCTCCTTTTTTCAAACATGTGATGTTATATCTTTTAAAGCTTATACTTTCCTTTTCAGGCTTCAACTTTACAAGATAATCATCCACCCCAATCTAAACTTTACTATGGTATTTACAATTAGTAAAATACAATCAAATGAACTAATGGTTATTCTGATGAAAAATAATGCTTGAGCATTCGACCATTGACTTATCCACCTGGTATATATGTTCCATTTAATGCTTTCAAGAAAAAGGCGTTATTGCCTCTGTAACCATAAATAATGTATGGCCCTTTCTAGAGATAGTCAAATTTCCCATGTTTTCCTTTGTCTTCCCTTTTGGAATCCCATTTTAGTACCTGATCACCTGTGAAGAAATCATATGCTTTAGTTTTATTATCAAAGATCTTCTTGATTTTGTCTTGAATTACTTGGGCTTTGATATAAACTTCTTCCCTGGTTTGTTGTAAATGAATTGTTTGGTTTATCCTCCTTTGGATGTCATTTGGTTCTACTTGAAGCTCTTGAATCATTTTCATTACTAGCACTCCTAATGAAGATGGAAAAACAGCATCCATCCCATATACTAATTGATAGGGAGATGTACCAATAGATTTCTTTTTAGTTAGTATGTCTTCCCATAGGGAATTGACCAACCTTTTATTCCAGGTTTTCTTGTTATCCTCTAATAACTTCTTGATGATGTTGACTAGGCTTTTGTTTGAATATTCTTCTATAACATTACCTTGACGGTAATAGGCATTGTAATGGCCTAGGGTGATATGGTATCGGTTACAAAAATCTATCATTTTCTTAGATTTGAAGGCACCAACATTATCAGTGATGAGCTTTTGTGGTCATCCAAATCTAGAAAGGATGTTGTTCTCAATAAATGAAATAATGACAGAGTTTGTGGCTTGTCTAGAAGGGATGGCTTCTATCCACTTGGTAAAGTAGTCAGTGGCTGTCAATATCCATTTATGTTGGGCAGAGGAGGGTGGGTGAATTTCACCAATGAAGTCCAAACCCCATTGTTTAAATAGCATTTCTACTGAGATAGGTTTGAGGGGTAATGGTAATATTTTTTTCTTCCCTTCAAATATTTGACATTTGTGATAGTAGGTCACATACTTCCGGACATCTGCAAAAAGGGTGGGCCAGTAAAAACTTGCCCTCAAAATTTTGTTAGCAGATGTTTTCCAGTACAAGTGTCCTCCACAATATCCTGCATGAAATTCCTGTATGACTTTGTCAGCTTCATCTTTTAATAAACAATTTAACAGGATGCCACCAAGATCTTTCCAAAATAAAACATTATCTAAGATACAATATTTCATTGCTTTCATTTTTAAGAATCTACTTTTGGTTCTAGATAAACCAGGAGGAGCTTGTAAGTTGAATAAAACAAATGTAAGGTCTACATACTAGGGTGTTCACTGATTTGTGGAGTCGCCATCTCTTCTTGATCATCTATGGCAGCAGTGAAATTTATGTCTAAGGCTTGACAATTCGATTCGGCCATGAGTTTGGCCAAACCTTGGCCTTTAATTAATTTTGTAGGCTTGATCTCAATATCATATTCTAGTATTGTGGCAATCCATTTGCCTCTTCTTCCACCAGGCCCATTTTGAGTGAGAATGTCCTTTACAACTGAGTTTGGAACATATGCTATTATGTGAGAGTATAGAATGTATACTCTGAAATCTTTTATGGCTTTCACTAAAGCAAGAGCTTGTTTTTCCATGATATTATACTTTAGTGTTGCATCTCTCAAAGTTTTACTGAAGAAAGCATTGGGTTGTTCATGGCCCTCATCGTTCTTTTGCAACATGACTGTTGCAATGGTGTGCTCTGAAGCAAATGAAAAAATTATGAAATCTTTGTTAAAATTAGGACTTATGAGGACATGTGTTTTAGTAAGGGCTTCTTTGATTGTTTCAAAAGACTGCGTAGCCTCTACTGTCCACTTAAGTATTGAATCCTTTTTTAACATGCTATTTAAATATCTAATTAGTTTTGCTAAGTTAGAGAAGAATCTTCTAAGAAAATTTATTTTACCTAAAAATGATTGTAATTCTTTAATGTTCCTAGGATGGCTGATATTTAGGATTGCTTCTATTCTAGCTGGATCAATTCTAATGCCCTCTTTTGAAATGATGTGTCCCAAAAGTTTTCCTCCTTCTAATCCAAAAAGTGACTTTTTAGGATTTAAGGATATGCCAAACTTTCTGCATTTTATGAATACTCTTCTTAGATGATCTAGATGGTCATTATCTGATTTGGAAAACACTGTGATATCATCTAGGTAAATGACTAAAAAGTCATGGATTTCCTTTGCAAAGGCTATGTCCATGGCTCTTTGGAATGTTGCTCCCGCATTCATCAATCCAAAGGGCATTTTCAAGTACATGAAAGTTCCCCAGGGAGTGGTGAATGCAGTCTTAGCTTGATCTTCAGGTTGGACTAAGACTTGGTGTATCCAAAAAATCCATCAAGTAATGAAATTCTGGATGACCCTACTACCCTATGGAGAATGTGGTCCATTTTAGGGAGGGGATAGTTATCCTTCAATGATACTTTGTTCAAGTTTTTGAAATCAACACAGAGTCTGATTTCTCCTATTTTATTTCTAGTGGGGACTAAATTAGAGACCCAATCAGAATATCTGATGGGTGCTATGATTTGAACATCGTACATCTTTTTAACTTCTTTCTCTATTAATGGCATAAGAACAGGGTTAATTCTCCTTAGCTTTTGTTTAAAGGGCTTCTGATTTTCATTAATTGGTATCTTATGCTAGATAATGCTGGTATCATAAGACTTGAGGTCTTCATAATTCCAGGCAAAGATGTCTTGGAACTCTTTAAACAAGCTAATGTACTTCAACTTTTCAGCTAGAGGTAATGTCTTAGATATCTTGATAAGCTTGGGATTTTCCTTTGTTCCTATGTTGCATTCCTCTCTATCTGACCTTAGAGGCTCCATTTTAGGTTTTCTAGCTACATCATTGGAGTCAAAGAGGTCTTGTAGTGGGGCTAATCCCTTAGGCAAAATGTAGTCTTTGAGGTTTAAAACTTCTGATTCATTATTGATTAATTACTCAATTTCTACTATTTCTAATTGTTCTATTTCTAGTTTAGTGAATCTAGTTGGTTCTATCTTATTTACATCATTTACATCTATTTCATTATTTATGGTATAATCTAATGTACAGTCAGTGTCTATATTACCATTTTGAAATTCTCCTTCAGAAATCATAAAATCAAGAATTTGATTCTCGTGAAAAGATTTGCCAATACTTTAAATTATCATATACTGATGATTTGGCTGAAAGGGTAACCAGCATGTGCTGGCAAAAGTGGCTAAGCTATGTGCTTGCATATTTTGCTTTCCTGAAATGACAGCAAAGTCAGTTTCAAGGAAACATCTTATCAAGTCTAGGATGGTTTCTCTATAACACCTAAGTCTAGGGTTATTAGTTACATACTCTCCCTTGACTTGTTTTATAATGAATTCTGAGTCTCCCATGATGGAAACTCTTTTAGCCCCAAGTTTCTTATGATTTGAAGGCCTAGCACTAATGCTTCGTATTCTGCCATGTTGTTAGTGCTTTTGAAATTTAATTTGTAAGTATTTCCTTCGGAATGATCATTTTCTAAATTGTAGATCCATACTCCATCTCCTGCTCCTAATCTATTTACAGAGCCATCAAAGTCTAAATGCCACATAGATTCATGTGTTATATTTTCACTATCGACTTCTTTGTGTTTCTCTTCTACGACTATGATTTTATCTTTGTCATTGTCTGAATTACATAAGATAAATGAGTCAAGATCAGAATGCATGGAATATATAGGGTAATTCTATGGTCTTTCTGAACTACTTACTATGAATTTCATCAAGGTTTCCCTATATAGCTTCCTTTGCTGACCAAACACAGAAATGGTAGCATATGACATGTCTAATCGTAGAGATCCCTGTAATTTTGCTCCCCATGAGCGAGATAATAACATACCATATTTGGGAGGATATCAGCAACTATTATGTCCATAATGATACTCTTTGTTGGGCACTAGACTAGAGTTACACACAGATCTTTTATCAGGCCAAGGCATTTGACTTGACTAGAATCAAAGGAGAACAGGTCCTTGTAGGGTCTGGTGATGTCTAAGTTTAATTTGTCCATGACTGCTTTAGGCATTAAGTTATGAGATGCTCCTGAATCCAACATAGCATTATGTAAGATTTTATCATGAATGTTTAGGCTAATGTAGAATGGAGGGACACCCCCTTGTTGATGTTTGCCATTTACTTCAGGACCGAATAATAACTCAGGTTGATCATCATTGAGGTTGACAGCATCTTCACCTTCTCCTATGTTTAATGTTTCAGTAATTTGTGCCTTGTATGAGTCATTTTTCACTAGCTCTGTTAAAGGAACTAGTATTCTTAATTTGGCTATCTCAATTTTGATATTGAATGGCATTTGAGTTTTGCCTAATTTAATCATTTCATCTTTACCAATTGTGGTTTGTGTGTTTTTGTCTTCTTTATCCACACTTGGTATTTCAGTTTGTGTGTCAATTGTTTTGTTTTCAATTTCTTTGCCTAGAACAGTTTTAGTAGCAGTTGATGTGATTTCTACAATATTTGGGCTAGAAGTATTCTGAGTTTCTCTAGGGAGGATTTGTAGAATTTTGGTCATAGGAGCTTCTATTGTTTTCTTAGTTTGGGTTTGGACTGATTTCTTAATAGGAACTTTTGTGTTCTTTTTGCTTCTAAGGCTATACTGTTTATGAACTTCATAGATAGCAAATTCATAGCCTTGTTTGTAGTCAAAGGATTCTCCAAATTCTAATTGTAATCGCTGTAACAAGTACAACTCTTGTTCTTCCTCGGTAAGAAAAATAGCATCTTCATTGTTTACTCCCATCAGGTTTATCTGGGTGTCCTGGTCTTCTTCATGCTGTTGTGAAATTTTAGCATAATTTTCCTGGAAAGGTGGTCTAATCTATTGATCGGGTACAACTTCTCTTGATTTACCAGTAATAGGATTTTTGCTAAAGTTGGGGTTTCTAATTTGGGGACCTTGCTGATTTTCCCACTGAGGTTTTCTTTCCATATTCTCTAGTCTATCCATTAATCTTTCTACATTTTTGGCTAGCCTATCTATCTTAGTATCTGAAGTGGAAAGTTCTTCCTTAATGGTCACTCTCCTCTCATTCCTCATCCTAGCTCTTTTAGCTAGTAAGTTAGCTTCTACACTAACAGCATCACTTTGCATCTGTTCTAAAGTTGCAGGGCTTCTTTCTCTTAACTGATAGGACATGTCAGCATCAAAACAATCTGGAAATTTAATTAGGGCCAAGCCTGGTGGAGGTTTGATATTCACTGGAATTGCATTGTAAATGTTGTTAAACCTAGTACAATAATCCTAAACAGGTTCATTAGGAGATCTCCTAATGTTCTCATATTCAGATAATATCTGGAGAAAGTTTTTCTTTCTTTCCCATCTATTTATAAACAATTGGTGAAAAGCAGCTAAATCAGTAATATGGTTAGCACGTAAAGATTTAAACCATTTTTTAACATCTCCTGCTAGTGTTTGTGCAAATAATCTCATTTGAACATTAGCCTCATCAACTTCATGTAACTCAAAATAATCTGCCATTTTATCTACATGTTGTTGAGCGGTATACTGACTAGTACCATCAAACTGAAAAAATTTTACTCTGGTAATCTTGTGGCATGGCATGTAAAGGGGTCTGTAAGGCCAAAGGGGCAAATATGGCTGCCATGGCTAAGATTTTAGCTCGACTAGGAGGTAAAGTAGTGGTGCTTGAAGATGAACTCGAAACATTAGGTTGGAGAGGAAGTTTAGGTATGAATGGTTTTGTGGAATGAACTATGGTGGATATTATAGGTGAGGTGGAACTGAATGAAGTTGTTTTTACAATTTCAGAAGATATTGCAAAGAGCGTAGATAGCGAGCGGTTTAAGTGACTAGTTCAGCGGCGGTGAAAATCTAGACTTTGAGAAATGATTACTAAATATGCAAGTTTTCTAACTAGATAGTTAGACACTAATCATGATGCAACATTCTATTCTAAGCTCATCTATTCCATGACTAATTCCTAGTTCTATTATGCAATTTCAATTGAATGTCACAGAGCCTATACTCAAAGAGTTATTGGTTTCTTTTCAAGGTGGTTCTGTTGAGGAAGAGCTCTGTTTATGGTGAGGAATTTGCAGAGATATTTCAGACCTTGTAATGATGTTATCTTCTGTTCCTAAGGTTATGGATCACTGGTGGTTTTCAGAACAAAAAGATATTTGTAAATAATGAGGGCTGTCTTATGAATCCTATCAACTAAAGTGATTTATTGTGCAAAGGGTGACAATGTGACTATGAGATGTAAGTGCAATGAATTGATTTAAACATGAGCTTAAGATGCTTCTAAACTAGAACAATGTTAAACCATAAGCCATCATCAAACTTTGAAACGAAGTAGATGGACATGAATTAAATGCAAAATGAAACTCCGGAGCGTTCTAATTAACATGCATTATTCTATGAGGTTACACAATCTGTTTGTTCATCATTAGTGATATTTTGGAAAAGTTCCTTCTTGTGGAAGAGGTAGAACAATTCTGACTGTGAACTTGTATGCAGTTGAAAGAAAATGAACTGAAAGCAATTAAAAAAAAACTAAATTATCACATCACGGTCATATCTTGAACTTCTTAAGGATGTCTTGGAAGAATTTCTTCTTGTGGAAGAGTGATTAGGACAAGTGCAACTGTGATAGTGAAGACTAAAAACTACAACTAATTCCTATGATACTATAGCTATTCATCATTCATTGTTATGATCTGTTGGAAGAATGACTTCTTGTGAAAGAACTGGAATGAATATATCTACAGTATCTAGTTAAAAACAAATACAACTCCTATCCTACAATACCATAGTCATTAAACATTCATCATTTTAATTTATTGGAAAAGTGTCTTCTTGTGGAAGAACTGGAACGAATATGACTACAGTAGCTAGTTAAAAACAAATACAAATTTAACTCCTATCTACAATACCATAGTCATTTAAACATTCATCATTTTAGTATGTTGGAAGAGTGTCCTCCTATGGAAGAACTAGAATGAGTACGACTACAGTATATAAAACAAAACAACTACTAATTCAATATGCAGAACGTAAAGACAGTTAGGAAAACTTATCTAGTTTACGCAAAAGAAATCCGTTCAAGGGGCAGGGGCCCTCTACCACTTGACGGCATTCGACTCCAAATTAAATCACGCCTTCAAGATAATTTTGTCTGCTCCATTAACGATGCAATAGTTTGAACATAATGCTCTGTGTCTTCAAAGACGTAACACAGAGTTTTCACAAAATCTAGCAGCAAATCTAACACAAAATTTCTAACTAAGCTCTCGGCCTACTCAAGAGTTTATAAAGAAAATGCAAGTAACAATAATTACAATAATTTAGGAATGATGTCTTCCTTATCCAAATCATCTTAGGAGTCTTTGAGGTGGCTGCGTGAAGGAGAAAAGACACCTGGACTGTGACAGTCCTAGTAGGAGTCTTCCTTCACAAATGTGTTCACACGTGCATAACCGTACCCAGAATTCATTTCCTCTTCCATGACGAGTAACACACCATGTAGGCACGACGTGGATCATGCCCATGTGCGTTTTTCCTCCAAAGGCCACCTGGAACATGCTCAAACATAAAGGTAGCTGCAGAATCGCCGGTTAGCTACAGAATGCCTGCATTCTGCAGCTAGTTCCGGTCAAAATGCTTAACAATGGCAACAATCACAAAATTCAACAAGTCAGTCATGTAAACCATTCTAGAAGTAATTTTAACTATTTTTATTGATCAATTTGGTTTAAAATGGAAATGGAAAAGGGAAAAATGAGGTAAAATGAGGTGAAGGAAAGCACAAATTTGAGGCTCAACATACCCCCACTGCTGTCTCTTTGCATGTCCTCATGCAAATTATCCTATGAATTCTGAGGCTTCTGCAAGGACATCTAATCCCCTTCTTCTCCTTTGTCTGAATGTTAGAGGCCTTCTGGGTTTCCTGATCACAAGTTTGATCCTGAGGTTTGTGAGTGCTCTGACCAACTTTTTGTTCCTTGTCTTCATCTTCTCATTGGTCCTCTCCACTTTGTTTATATGCAAGGATAAGGTTGAGTTCATGTCAGTTTTGAGCTTGATTTGATCTTTGAGAATTTCATTCTCATTTTTGATGTGTCTATTCAACAATTCCAACTCATACCTATCCCTCCTTAATATATCAATTTCAGTCAGTGGAGGACTGGGGGTTCTCTCTTCTCTTTCTGAAGCTGTCCTCTCTAAAGTTTCCACATAATCATAGATTTCCTGTTGAGCAGGATCAATCTCAGGGGTGCCTTCATAAAAATATTCATCATCATACTCTTCCATGGATGTTTCTTCATCTTCAATATTGATTACCCCTGTTTGTTTGATTGATGTTTTCTTCAGTTTTCCTTTTAATCTGTGGCTTCTCCTAAGTTGAGAGGACCCCTCCCCTTTCTCTATAACAGATTCCTTGATTATCTTCTTTTCCTTTAGTTGGCTCTTGATTCGAGTCAACTTCTCCAAAATGACTTCCTCACGGCTTTCTTGAACTGGTTTGTCATTTTTACCTTTTGGAGTCCTCCATTTCCTACTTTTTGTGGGCCGGGTTCGGTGTGATAGTTCTTTCGCTTCATCAACTCTAATCCCATCCCCTGAAATGTGGTGCCCTAAAACAATACCTTCAGTGAACATCATAAAACATTTTTCATGACTAAGTGAAAGGTTTGCTTCTTGACATCTTTTTAAGACCTTTTGCAAGTTTTCTAAAGCCTCTTCAAATGTATCCCCATAAACTGTAAAATCATCCATGTACACCTCTACACAGTCATGTATCAGATCAGAAAAAATTCCTAATACTGCCCTTTGGAATGTTGCAGGTGCATTGCACAATCCAAATGGCAATACTCGGTAGGCATAGGTACCCCAAGGCCAAGTAAATGTGGTTTTATCTTGGTCTTCAAGTGCTACTTGGATTTGATTGTAACCACTAAATCCATCCAGGAATGAAAAGTACTTTTTACCCGCTAATGTATCTAATACTTGATCTATGAAAGGTAAGGGAAAATGGTCTTTAAGAGTAGCTTTATTCAGTTCTCGGTAGTCAACACACACCCTCCACTTTCCATTTTTCTTAGGTACAATTACTAAAGGGGAAACCCACTGACTATCTGAAATAGGATAAATGAAGTTAACATTTAACAAATTTTGTAGTTCTTCCTTGACAATTTCCCTAAGATTTGGATTCATCCGTCTTTGAGGTTGTCTGATTGGTTTGCAATTTGCCTCTATATAGATGTGATGAGTACAAGTCTCGGGACTTATCCCTTTCATGTCAGTGTATTCCCATGCATATGCAGAAGAATGTCTCTGTAATACTTTGACTAGTTCTTCTTGTTGAGATTTTTCCAGATTTTTGTTTATGTTCAAGGTTTTGCCTGGAAAAATTTCACTTGTAGAACTGCCAAATTTGTCCATAGAATGCAGAGACATCTGTCTAGATGACAAGAACTCAATATTGGATCTCTCTTGAAATGATTCTTGTTTGTGCTCTGGAGAATATTCAAAATTTTCTAGAGTATTCAGAATTTGATTATCTTCACTAATTTCTAAAATTGTGAAGAGTGGTTGCAAATATTCTTCATCCTCTATCCATTGAGTGTCATCTAGATCTGTAATTGTCCTAGCTGGAGGATATAAAGTGAATTTCTTTGTTGAACTTTCATCAGAAATATACATATCACCGGACCTACAACTAATAAAAGCATCAGCTGTAGCCAACCAAGGTCTTCCTAGTATGACAGGATGGCCTCCTAGATTATTCTTGGGTATCAGGATCATGAAATCCACAGGGTACTCCCAAGAGTCTAGGGATACTAGAATGTCTTCTATTACCCCATCTGGTCTGATCACAGATCTATCTGCTAGTTGTAATAGTGTGGGTGTAAAGAGAAGATTAGGAAGTTTCAGTTTGTCCATGATTTGTCTACTCATGATATTTATTGTTGCTCCTAAGTCAATGAGTGTGTTTTGAATTTCAATTCCATTGATGTGAATTTTGACAACTGGATTTCCTGGGTCAAGGTACTTTGGAATAGTAATCTTACCCATCATAATATCTGCTATTTGTCCTACCAGTTGAATTTTCTTGGTTTCTCTTATTCTTTTCGTTGTTGTCTTCATACTCAACTCCTTTATTGTTTTGGCTAAAATTGGGATTTCCTTGATGGCTTGCAATAATGGAATTTTAATGCAAACATTTCTCAATTCATCCAAGAAATCATAATTAGGCACCATTATTTGTTTTTCTACACCTTTTTCAATTTGTAATCTTTCCGAAAAGGGAGGTATAGAAGTAGATGTGGATGGTTGCTCTAATACTGGAGTTGGGCTTATTGGATCTTTTTGTTTCAGTTTTTCAATGTTTTGGCCTTGAAAGGATGTTTCTTCCTCATGACTTTTATTAACCCGTAGGGAGTCTTCCTCAGAATTATCTTGTTCTTGTATGATCACAGAAGGTTTCCTCTTCTCAAGTATCCTTCCAGACCTAAGTTGAACATCACTAAGGTCTAGAGGAGTAATTAAATAAGTTGGAAATTGTTTTCCTTCTATCATATATGTATCCTGAGGATTCTTATTATTGGGGTTTGGTATGGGCTGAGCTGGTAATTGATTGGATTTTTGAGGGAATGGTAATGGAAGTGGTTGATTTTGATGAGGTTGGTTCTGATGATGTTGTTGAGGACTTTGTTGAAAATTTTGTTGAAGATTTTGAGGAAAATTTTGTTGAGGATTTTGAGGATAAAAATGTGGATATGGTGGATAGGATGGTGGATACTGATAATATGGAGAGTATCTTCCATAGGGACCTTGTGATCCTTGTGCCTAAGCTTGAGATTGATTTTGAAATTGGGGCCAAGGTTGCTGCCAAGAATTCCAAGGTGGAGGTTGATTATACATTTGATCATGAAATCCTTGTGTCTGAGATCCCTGCCAAGGTCTTCTAGATACAAAGTTAAGAGATTCTGTGGAATTTGTAGGAGTTTCTTCTTGAAAAACAGCCTTGAGACCAGGAAGAGAAGGACAATTCTTGGTCTCATGTTTCTCAGAACAAATAACACAGGTTTCTACAACTTTTACATCCAAAGGGCACTCTCTCAAGGCATGTTTCTTCCTACATTTGGGACAAAAGATTGCCAAGGCATCAGATTCAGCCTTTTGCTTGTTTTTTATCTTGAGGGTGTCTATTTGTTCACTAAGACTCCCTAAGATGTCAGATTTAAAATCATCAAGCATGTGTCCTATTTCTGATCTACTTACTGTCCCAGAAGCAGATTTACTTGCTCTTGCAAGAGCAGGATCTCTTGAACCTTTGACAGTTTTGGATTTTCCTCTAGAAAGGTTGATACATAACTCAGATATTTCAGGTAATGTGAGTTGTGATATATCCCCTTTTCCCATCATGTTAAGGATATCCAACCATTCATCCCTAATGGTTTTCAACAAAAGAGCTTTTAAAGTGTCTTGATCTAGGTTTTCCATTTGTGCCCTTTTTATGTTGTATTTAAATCTTTCCAACAAATCTTCTAAGTTTTCATCTTCTTTTTGTAACATCTTGAACACTTATTCCTTATGATTAACCGGCATACAATAATCCAAGTATCTCTCTAGAAATGCTTGTTTCATGTCTTCCCATGTCCTAATGGAACTACTGCTTAAGCTCATAAACCACTTCAATGATGCTCCTTTCAGAGTTGACGGAAATAATTTCAATTTTTGGGCATCTTTAAGGTAGTCATAAGTCCTACACAGTACTTCAAATTCGAATAAGAAAGTTTCAGGATCCTCAGTTTTAAGTCCATAGAAGTTTGGAAGGACATAAGGTGAAATGTTTTTCATGGTTGTATTGGTTTCTTCATCAAGTATAGGGAACCCAAAAGAGCTTCCTATTCTACCTCTTCCTCCATCTGCACCTCTACCTCCTCTTCCTCCTTCTCCTCTACCTCTTCCTCTACCTCCTCCAAATGTGTTTTCTCCATTAACAACTCCTCCTCCTCCTTCTTCTGCCATGGTTGACTCTCCCGTGGAAGTAGAAAGGTTTGTATCCTCAACAAAGGTTTTTGGATCCTCTTCTATGGCAGGTTCAGTGGATGAAGTGGAAGGTTTCTCTAATGGAATAGGTGACCTTAGATCTTCTAGAAGTCCAGGATCAGTAAAGGATGGAAGATGGGTTTGATTTGAAGGTGTACTAGTTCTGGATCTGGATGAAACAAGTGGTGTTCTAGATGTCAAACTTCTGCCTCTGCTGCTTATAAATCTTCCTCTTGAATCTCTCTCCCTACGCATAAAATTGTTTTTGGATGCTAAGAAACAAAGGTTACCTATTTTTCACTTCCCCGGCAACGGCGCCAAAATGTTGTGCCTCAATCTAGTCTCCTAAACTGAGTTCATTTAATTGTCAACCAGGATTTGTAAACTGCTGAAGTGAAATGTACCATATGTACCTAGGTGCTTGTTTCCTAGTGCGTTGTGTGTAGTGTTTTGTGATGTTTTGGTCTTTTATGTTGATTTATGATGTTTTTGGTCTTTTGAAGTTTTGTGTTTACAATGAAAATTCCTAGAAAACTAATGAAAAGAAATTGGTGGTCAAAACCACAGTTGAGCCTAATGTATGGAATGGCAAATGTAATCAAAAACACTGAAGCAACATCTGAACTATGACTGAATAGAAACAAGAGCTTGATGATGACTTCTTAAACAAATGACACAAACTAGACTTTGAGAAATGATTACTAAATATGCAAGTTTTCTAACTAGACAGTTAGACATTAATCATGATGCAACATTCTATTCTAAGCTCATCTATTTCATGACTAATTCCTAGTTCTATTCTGCAATTTCAATTGAATGTCACAGAGCCTATACTCAAAGAGTTATTGGTTTCTTTTCAAGGTAGTTCTGTTGAGGAAGAGCTCTATTTATGGTGAGGAATTTGCAGAGATATTTCAGTCCTTGTAATGATGTTATCTTCTGTTCCTAAGGTTATGGATCACTGGTGGTTTTCAGAACAAAAAGATATTTGTAAATAATGAGGGCTGTCTTATGAGTCCTATCAACTAAAGTGATTTACTGTGCAAAGGGTGACAATGTGACTATGAGATATAAGTGCAATGAATTGATTTAAACATGAGCTTAAGATGCTTCTAAACTAGAACAATGTTAAACCATAAGCCATCATCAAACTTTGAAACGAAGTAGCTGGACATGAATTAAATGCAAAATGAAACTCCGGAGCGTTCTAATGAACATGCATTATTCTATGAGGTTACACAATATGTTTGTTCATCATTAGTGATATTTTGGAAAAGTTCCTTGTTGTGGAAGAGGTAGAACAATTCTGACTGTGAACTTGTATGCAGTTGAAAGCAAATGAACTGAAAGCAATTAAAAAAAACTAAATTATCACATCACGGTCATATCTTGAACTTCTTAAGGATGTCTTGGAAGAATTTCTTCTTGTGGAAGAGTGATTAGGACAAGTGCAACTATGATAGTGAAGACTAAAAACTACAACTAATTCCTACAATACTATAGCTATTCATCATTCTTTGTTATGATCTGTTGGAAGAATGTCTTCTTGTGAAAGAACTGAAATGAATATAACTACAGTATCTAGTTAAAAACAAATACAAATTCAACTCCTATCCTACAGTACCATAGTCATTAAACATTCATCATTTTAGTCTATTGGAAGAGTGTCTTCTTGTGGAAGAGCTGGAACGAATATGACTACAGTAGCTAGTTAAAAACAAATACAAATTTAACTCCTATCCTACAATACCATAGTCATTAAACATTCATCATTTTAGTCTGTTGGAAGAGTGTCTTCTTGTGGAAGAGCTAGAATGAATACGACTATAGTAGATAAAACAAAACAACTACCAATTCAAATGCAAAACGTAAAGGCAGCTAGGAAAAACTTATCTAGTTTACGCAAAAGAAATCCGTGCAAGAGGCAGGGGCCCTCTACCACTTGACGGCATTCAACTCCAATTTAAATCACGCCTTCAAGATAATTTTTTCTGCTCCATTAACGATGCAATAGTTTGAACATAATGCTCTGTGTCTTCAAAGACGTAACACAGAGTTTTCACAAAATCTAGCAGCAAATCTAATACAAAATCTCTAACTTAAGCTCTCGACCTACTCAAGAGTTTATAAAGTAAATGCAAGTAAAAATAATTACAATAATTTAGGAATGATGTCTTCCTAATCCAAATCATCTTAGGAGTCTTTGAGGTGGCTGCGTAAAGGAGAAAAGACACCTAGACTGTGACAGTCCTAGTAGGAGTCTTCCTTCACAAATGTGTTCACACGTGCATAACCGCACCCAGAATCCATTTCCTCTTCCATGACGAGCAACACACCATGTAGGCACGACGTGGATCATGCCCATATGCATTTTTCCTCAAGTGGCCACCTGGAACATGCTCAAACATAAAGGTAGCTGCAGAATCGCCGGTTAGCTACGGAATGCATGCATTCTGCAGCTAGTTTCGGTCAAAATGCTTAACAATGGCAACAATCACAAAATTCAACAAGTCAGTCATGTAAACCATTCTAGAAGTAATTTTAACTATTTTTATTGATCAATTGGGTTTAAAATGGAAATGGACAAGGGAAAAATGAGGTAAAATGAGGTGAAGGAAAGCACAAATTTGAGGCTCAACATACCCCCACTGATGTCTCTTTGCATGTCCTCATGAAAATTATCCTATGAATTCTGAGGCTTCTGCAAGGACATCTAATCCCCTTCTTCTCCTTTGTCTGAATGTTAGAGGCCTTCTGGGTTTCCTGATCACAAGTTTTAACCTGAGGTTTGTGAGTGCCTTGATCAACTTTTTGTTCCTTGTCTTCATCTTCTCATTGGTCCTCTCCACTTTGTCTATATGCAGGGATAAGGTTGAGTTCATGTCAGTCTTGAGCTTGATTTGATCTTTGAGAATTTCATTCTCATTTCTGATGTGTCTAATCAACACTTCCAACTCATACCTATCCCTCCTCAATATATCAATTTCAGTTAGTGGAGGACTGGGGGTTCTCTCTTCTCTTTCTGAAGCTGTTCTTTCTAAAGTTTCCACATAATCATAGATTTCCTGTTGAGCAGGATCAATCTCGGGGGTGCCTTCATAAAAATCTTCATCATCATACTCTTCCATAGATGTTTCTTCATCTTCAATATTGATTACCCCTGTTTGTTTGATTGATGTTTTCTTCAGTTTTCCTTTTAATCTGTGGCTTCTCCTAAGTTGAGAGGACCCCTCTCCTTTCTCTATAATAGATTCCTTGATTATCTTCTTTTCCTTTAGTTGGCTCTTGATTCGAGTCAACTTCTCCAAAATGACTTCCTCACTGCTTTCTTGAACTGGTTTGTCAATTTTACCTTTTGAAGTCCTCCATTTCCTACTTCTCTTTGTGGGCTGTGGTTCATGTGATAGTTCTTTCGCTTCTTCAACTCTAATTCCATCCCCTGAAATGTGGTGCCCTAAAACAATACCTTCAGTGAACATCATAAAACATTTTTCATGACTAAGAGAAAGGTTTGCTTCTTGACATCTTTTTAAGACCTTTTCCAAGTTTTCTAAAGCCTCTTCAAATGTATCCCCATAAACCGTAAAATCATCCATGTACACCTCTACACAGTCATGTATCAGATCAGAAAAAATTCCTAATACTGCCCTTTGGAATGTTGCAGGTGCATTGCACAATCCAAATGGCAATACTCGGTAGGCATAAGTACCCCAAGGACAAGTAAATGTGGTTTTATCTTGGTCTTCAAGTGCTACTTGGATTTGATTGTAACCACTAAATCCATCCAGGAATGAAAAGTACTTTTTACTTGCTAATGTATCTAATACTTGATCTATGAAAGGTAAGGGAAAATGGTCTTTAAGAGTAGCTTTATTCAGTTCTCGGTAGTCAACACACACCCTCCATTTTCCATTTTTCTTAGGTACAATTACTAAAGGGAAAACCCACTGACTATCTGAAATAGGATAGATGAAGTTAACATTTAACAATTTTTGTAATTCTTCCTTGACAATTTCCCTAAGATTTGGATTCATCCGTCTTTGAGGTTGTCTAATTGGTTTGCAATTTGCCTCTATATAGATGTGATGAGTACAAGTCTTGGGACTTATCCCTTTCATGTCAGTGTATTCCCATGCATATGCAGAAGAATGTCTCTGTAATACTTTGACTAGTTCTTCTTGTTGAGATTTTTCCAGGTTTTTGTTTATATTCAAGGTTTTGCCTGGAAAAATTTCACTTGTAGAACTGCCAAATTTGTCCATAGAATGAAGAGACATCTGTCTAGATGACAAGAACTCAATATTGGATCTCTCTTGAAATGATTCTTGTTTGTGCTCTGGAGAAGATTCAAAATTTTCTAGAGTATTCATAATTTGATTATCTTCACTAATTTCTGAAATTGTGAAGAGTGGTCGTAAATATTCTTCATCCTCTATCCATTGAGTGTCATCTAGATCTGTAATTGTCCTAGCTGGAGGATATAAAGTGAATTTCTTTGTTGAACTTCCATCAGAAATATACATATCACCGGACCTACAACTAATAAAAGCATCAGCTGTAGCCAACCAAGGTCTTCCTAGTATGACAGGATGGCCTCCTAGATTATTCTTGGGTGTCAGGATCATGAAATCCACAGGGTACTCCCAAGAGTCTAGGGACACTGGAATGTCTTCTATTACCCCATCTGGTCTGATCACAGATCTATCTGCTAGTTGTAATAGTGTGGGTGTAAAGAGAATATTAGGAAGTTTCAGCTTGTCCATGATTTGTCTACTCATGATATTTATTGCTGCTCCTAAGTCAATGAGTGTGTTTTGAATTTCAATTCCATTGATGTGAATTTTGACAACTGGATTTCCTGGGTCAAGGTACTTTGGAATAGTAGTCTTACCCATCATAATGTCTCCTATTTGTCCTACCAGTTGAATTTTCTTGGTTTCTCTTATTCTTTTCTTTGTTGTCTTCATACTCAACTCCTTTATTGTTTTGGCTAAAATTGGGATTTCCTTGATGGCTTGCAATAATGGAATTTTAATGCAAATATTTCTCAATTCATCCAAGAAATCATAATTAGGCACCATTATTTGTTTTTCTACACCTTTGTCAATTTGTAATCTTTCCGGAAAGGGAGGTATAGAAGTAGATGTGGATGGTTGCTCTAATACTGGATTTGGGCTTATTGGATCTTTTTGTTTCAGTTTTTCAATGTTTTGGCCTTGAAAGGATGTTTCTTCCTCAAGACTTTTATTAACCCGTAGGGAGTCTTCCTCGGAATTATCTTGTTCTTGTATGATCACAGAAGGTTTTCTCTTCTCAAGTATCCTTCCAGACCTAAGTTGAACATCACTAAGGTCTAGAGGAGTAATTAAGTAAGTTGGAAATTGTTGTCCTTCTATCATATATGTATTCTGAGGATTCTTATTATTGGGGTTTGGTATGGGCTGAGCTGGTAATTGATTGGATTTTTGAGGGAATGGTAATGGAAGTGGTTGATTTTGATGAGGTTGGTTCGGATGATGTTGTTGAGGATTTTGTTGAAGATTTTTAGGAAAATTTTGTTGGGAATTTTGAGGATAAAAATGTGGATATGGTGGATAGGATGGTGGATACTGATAATATGGAGAGTATCTTCCATAGGGACTTTGTGTTCCTTGTGCCCAAGATTGCGATTGATTTTGAAATTGGGGCCAAGGTTGCTGCTAAGAATTCCAAGGTGGAGGTTGATTATACATTTGATCATGGAATCCTTGTGTCTGAGGTCCCTGCCAAGGTCTTCTAGATACAAAGTTAAGAGATTCTGTGGAGTCTGTAGGAGTTTCTTCCTGAAAGACAGCTTTGAGACCAGGAAGAGAAGAAAAATTCTTGGTCTCATGTTTTTCAGAACAAATGACACAGGTCTCTACAACTTTTACATCTAAAGGACACTCTCTCAAGGCATGTTTCTTTCTACATTTGGGACAAAAGATTGCCAAAGCATCAGATTCAGCCTTTTTCTTGTTTTGTATCTTAAGGGCGTCTATTTGTTCACTAAGACTCCCTAAGATATCAGATTTAAAGTCATCAAGCATGTGTCCTATTTCTGATCTACTTACTGTCCCAGAAGCAGATTTACTTGCCCTTGCAAGAGCAGGATCTCTTGGACCTTTGGCAGTTTTAGATTTCCCTCTGGAAAGGTTGATACATAACTCAGATATTTCAGGTAATGGGAGTTGTGATATATCCCCTTTTCCCATCATGTTAAGGATATCCAACCATTCATCCCTAATTTTTTTCAACAAAAGAGCTTTTAAAGTGTCTTGATCTAGGTTTTCCATTTGTGCCCTTTTTATGTTGTATTTAAATCTTTCCAACAAATCTTCTAAGTTTTCATCTTATTTTTGTAACATCTTGAACACTTCTTCCTTATGATTAAACGGCATACAATAATCCAAGTATCTCTCTAGAAATGCTTGTTTCATGTCTTCCCATGTTCTAATAGAACTACTGTTTAAACTCATAAACCACTTCAATGCTGCTCCTTTTAGAGTCGAGGGAAACAATTTCAATTTTTGAGCATCTTGAAGATAGTCATAAGTCCTACACAACACTTCAAATTCGAATAAGAAAGTTTCAGGATCCTCAGTTTTAAGTCCATAGAAGTTCGGAAGGGCAGAAGGTGAAATGTTTTTCATGGTTGTATTGGTTTCTTCATCAAGTATAGGGAACCCAAAAGAGCTTCCTATTCTACCTCTTCCTCCATCTGCACCTCTACCTCCTCTTCCTCCTTCTCCTCTACCTCTTCCTCTACCTCCTCCAAATAATGTGTTTTCTCCATTAACAACTCCTCCTCCTCCTTCTTCTGCCATGGTTGACTCTCCTGTGGAAGTAGAAAGGTTTGTGTCCCTGACAGGAGTTTTTAGATCTTCTTCTATGGCAGGTTCAGTGGATGAAGTGGAAGGTTTCTCTAATGGAATAGGTAACCTTAGATCTTCTAGAAGTCCAGGATCAGTAAAGGATGGAAGATGGGTTTGAGTTGAAGGTGTACTAGCTCTGGATCTAGATGAAACAAGTGGTGTTCTAGATGTCAAACTTCTGCCTCTGCTGCTTATAAATCTTCCCCTTGAATCTCTCTCCCTACGAATAAAATTGTTTTTGGATGCTAAGAAACAAAGGTTACCTAGTTTTCACTTCCCCGGCAACGGCGCCAAAATGTTGTGCCTCAATCTAGTCTCCTAAACTGAGTTCATTTAATTGTCAACCAGGATTTGTAAACTGCTGAAGTGAAATGTACTATATGTACCTAGGTGCTTGTTTCCTAGTGCGTTGTGTGTAGTGTTTTGTGATGTTTTGGTATTTTATGTTGATTTATGATGTTTTTGGTCTTTTGAAGTTTTATGTTTACAATGAAAATGCCTAGAAAACTAATGAAAAGAAATTGGTGGTCAAAAACACAGTTGAGCCTAATGTATGGAATGGCAAATGTTATCAAAAACACTGAAGCAACATCTGAACTATGACTGAATAGAAACAAGAGCTTGATGATGACTTCTTAAACAAATGACACAAACTAGACTTTGAGAAATGATCACTAAATATGCAAGTTTTCTAACTAGATAGTTAGACACTAATCATGATGCAACATTCTATTCTAAGCTCATCTATTCCATGACTAATTCCTAGTTCTATTCTGCAATTTCAATTGAAGGTCAGAGTCTATACTCCAAGAGTTATTGGTTTCTTTTCAGGGTAGTTCTGTTGAGGAAGAGCTCTGTTTATGGTGATGGATTTTGCAGAGATATTTCAGACCTTGTAATGATGTTATCTTCCGTTCCTAAGGTTATGGATCACTGATGGTTTTCAGAACAAAAAGATATTTGTAAATAATGAAGGCTGTCTTATGAGTCCTATCAACTAAAGTGATTTACTGTGCAAAGGATGACAATGTGACTATGAGATGTAAGTGCAATGAATTGATTTAAACATGAGCTTAAGATGCTTCTAAACTAGAACAATGTTAACTATAAGCCATCATCAAACTTGAAACAAAGTAGCTGGACATGAATTAAATGCAAAATGAAGCTCCAGAGCATTCTAACTAACATGCATTATTCTATGAAGTTACACAATCGGTTTGTTCATCATGAGTGATATTTTGGAAGAGCTCCTTCTTGTGGAAGAGGTAGAACAATTTTGACTGTGGACTTGTATGCAATTGAAAGCAAATGAACTGAAAGCAAATGAAACTAAGTTGTCACATCACAGTCATATCTTGAACTTTTTAAGGATGTCTTGGAAGAATTTCTTCTTGTGGAAGAGTGATTAGGACAAGTGCAACTATGATAGTGAAGACTAAAAACTACAACTAATTCCTATGACACTATAGCTATTCATCATTCATTGTTAAGATTTATTGGAAAAATGTCTTCTTGTGAAAGAACTATGATGAATATAACTACAGTCTCTAGTTAAAAACAAATACAACTCCTATCCTACAGTACCATAGTCATTAAACATTCATCGTTTTAATTTATTGGCAAAGTGTCTTCTTGTGGAAGAACTGGAACGAATATGACTATACTAGCTAGTTAAAAACAAATACAAATTTAACTCCTATTCTACAATACCATAGTCATTTAAACATTCATCATTTTAGTCTGTTGGAAGAGTGTCTTCTTATGGAAGAACTAGAATGAGTACGACCACAGTATATAAAACACAACAACTACTAATTCAATATGCAGAACGTAAAGACAGCTAGGAAAAACTTATCTAGTTTACACAAAAGAAATCCGTTCAAGGGGCAGAGGCCCTCTACCACTTGACGGCATTCAACTTCACAATTAAATCACGCCTTCAAGATAATTTTGTCTGCTCCATTAACGATGCAATAGTTTGAACATAATGCTCTGTGTCTTCAAAGACGTAACACAGAGTTTTCACAAAATCTAGCAGCAAATCTAATACAACATCTCTAACTAAGCTCTCGGCCTACTCAAGAGTTTATAAAGTAAATGCAAGTAACAATAATTACAATAATTTAGGAATGATGTCTTCCTAATCCAAATCATCTTAGGAGTCTTTGAGGTGGCTGCGTAAAAGAGAAAAGACACCTGGACTGTGACAGTCCTAGTAGGAGTCTTCCTTCACAAATGTGTTCACACTTGCATAACCGTACCCAGAATTCATTTCCTCTTCCATGACGAGCAACACACCATGTAGGCACGACGTGGATCATGCCCATATGCGTTTTTCCTCAAGAGGCCACCTGGAACATACTCAAACATAAAGGTAGCTGCAGAATCGCCGGTTAGCTACGGAATGTCTGCATTCTGCAGCTAGTTCCGGTCAAAATGCTTAACAATGGCAAAAATCACAAAATTCAACAAGTCAATCATGTAAATCATTCTAGAAGTAATTTTAACTATATTTATTGATCAATTGGGTCTAAGATAGAAATGGACAAGGGAAAATGAGGTAAAAATGAGGTGAAGGAAAGCACAAATTTGAGGCTCAACATTATTTACATGTTGTTGAGCAATATACTGACCAGTACCATCGAACTGAAAAATTTTACTCTGATAATATTGTGGCATAGCATGTAAAGGGGCCTGTAAGACCAAAGGGGCATATATGGCTGCCATGGCTAAGACTTTAGCTTGACTGGGAGGTAAAGTAGTGGTGCTTGAAGATGAACTTGAAACACTTGAAGATGAACTTGAAACGCTTGAAGATGAACTTGAAACTTTAGGTTGAAGAGGAAGTTTAGGTATGAATGGTTTGTGGAATGAACTATGGTGGAGATTATAGGTGAGGTGGAACTGAATGGAGCTATATTTACAGTTTCCGAAGATACTGTAGAGCACTTAGGGGTAGCAGCAGTTAAGACAACTAGTACAACTAACTGTTGAAAATAGGCTTCATCTATATCTTTTATCAAATTTGAGGTTAAAACATCAAGTTTGTCAAAAGTATCTAGAACCTGTTGATCTAAATCGAGTTGTATAATATCCTTCTTTGATTCAATAAATTGAATAAAATTGGGGTCTATTACAATATCATGGACTAAGTTTTTAGATTTGGTATGAAATAAAGAATGCTCAAATGATTAATCAAATTGAATATCTTGTATGCTTGATAACTCCTTAGGAAGTGAATTTGCTTTGATTGACTGACTACTACTTACTTGAATCTCTAATTTTTTAGGTTTTCTTAAAATTCTGTCAGGATCATCAACAATTATAGCAGCCTGTGGATCTGGATGAGCCCTGGTATAATATGTTCTTTTAGAAGCCAGGATTTTAACTTATAATGATAATTTAAACAACCCTTTAAAACCTTGATGTGAAAAAATGAGGAAAATTGTTTCCTTTAAGATTGATTATAACTAGGGACTGAATCTTCCCCAGTGGAGTCACCAATATGTTATCACTCTGAAATTTCCAGAGGTTGTTCTAAGCATCAAAAAGAAATATTAGAGGTAACTACCAATCACTTTTTGAGATTAGGATCTAACCTTCCTAAACTCAAAGAGGGCTCTCTCTTAATGATTTAACTTAGATTTTTTAATAGATTTTGGCTAGTTATGTATGCTTAATTTGGATTGGTTTTTGTTGATTGGTGGAATTAATGATTTAGATGAATAGGTGCTTTTCCATTTTCCATTGGGTTATGGAGTCAATATGCTTTGAAAACATTAAAAAAATCAAATAATAAAGAAATTGTTACAAGGCAGGATAGGTGACAAAAATCAGATCTCAAGGCTGAATGGTGAAGTGATTTTTCAATCAGGATCAAGGAGAAATTAAGAATTCCTTAAACCAGATAATGAAGAAGGATGTATAAGTCAATCGGGATCAGAGGGAAATTAAGAATTCTATAAACCGGATATCAGAATAAAACATAGAAATGTATAAGACTTCAAAGTAGAGTGTAAAGTTTAAGCAAATTCAGCAGTAAAACTCCTGTTATAACATTCAAATTTAGAACACACATAATAAGTTTATGGAATACTTAGAAAAATAACATGAACATTTGAAATGTATACTTCACTGAGATAGCTCAACACATGAATCCTATAAAGAATTTTCTTTATAACTTGTTTTGCCTGTCAACTGGAAATGGTACAATAACCCTCAGGTAATAGATTAGTCAGCTACGAAGATATTCAGAAATCCACACTTGATAATTCGAATGATGAATTATTTATACAAATCATTACAAAAAAATTATTTTCAATTGGCTAGGATTTATTTAAGGAAAATAAAATATCTTTATGCAAAAAGATAGCGACACCTTTTAACATATTGATATCTAGCCCTGTTTTCTTTGATTACTGCTACCTGTTTGTTTCTTTCACCTGTACATATTCCATCTATCTTTATTTGACCTGTATTTTATTTCACCTGTTATAATAAATCACACCATTTCTCCCATGTTTCTTCATCTGGGATTTTGATCTTCATCATTTTTTGGTAAATCTCATCTACCTCTGAATATTTGGCAAACATAGGCTTATTTAAAAAAAGGTGATTTACCTCATGCTGGAGGTAAAAGAAGTTTTCTAAAGTTTGAAGGAGCACTTTGCCTGTGGGAACACCCTTCATTGAGGAATTGTTGGAAGTTTTTTTGGCTACTCCTCTCATCTTCTTATCATAATCTTCATGTCTCATGAGTTTATCATTTATTACCAGACGATTAGGTAGACCCCTCTGTCTCAATACATCAAACTTGTTCATAAAGTTGTTCACTGCAAGTTCCATTGTTTGACATTTCACTTCAAGCTGTATCATCAGATTTATTTTGGAAATCACTTTCTTCACCTCTAAGATAGTATCTGTTCTGTCAATTATCCTGAGTTCTTCTAATTCATTTTTTTTTTTGAATTAAGGAATTTGATTATTTCAGAGACTTCCTCTGGTTTCTTTCCAAGGTTGGCTTTGACTTTCTGAATTTCATCACCAGCTTCCTTACCAAGTCATTATGCTCAAATATGATCTGTATAGAAGGCCAAATATCATTAACTGAGTTAATGATATTGGCCCACAATTGTTGCTTTGCTTGGGCTAAAGGTTCTTTTAGTGACAACCCTCTTTCTAGCTTTTGGATTATGTCAGTCAATCTATTTGCTTTATGTAATTCTGCTTGATGCATTACTTCTGCCAATTTCTTTCCATCTTCTAAGTTATTTACTTGTTCCTTGAGTTTGTTAATCTCTGTAGTCTGAATGGACATATATTCTATTTCTTTGATTAAATTGTTGGCCTCATCAATGGGATGGGTTATTGGTGTTGCTGATGTTGGTGTTGATGTTGATGTTGGAGTTGATGTAGACATGGGTGTTGATGTAGATGCTATAGGAATAGCAGTAATGGGAACTGCTTCCATGCTAGATTGTTTTTCCTACACAATTTTATCCATTTTTGTCTCCATTTCCTTTAGTTTAGTTGTCAACTGAATGATTAAATTCTTCATTTCATCCTTTTAATTATCTGTTTCCAAAATCTCCTTGGTCTGTGGATGCTCAATAGTTGGTAATTTTAGCTTTTTTTTTAGTGGATCTATGTCTGTGTTTTTCTTCTTTATAAGTTCTTCTGCTACTTTGATATCTTTTGGATTATAACCAACTTATATTACCAAATATTCTAGTGACTTAATCCTGTTATCCTTTTCTTTTGATGAGACACTCTCTAGCTTTAACTGTGACTGTATATTTGCTAGAGAATTTTGTAACTTCTGGAGACTTAGAGCTTTATTTGTCATGGTTGAATATATCATTTATCCTGCCTATTTGTGGAATTTGATTTGGTCAATTGGATGCACATATTTGGCAAGAACTTCAAAGTATGTCTTTTTATAATCTTCTGAATTTTTGGGGGCTTGTACCTTTGGCTATAGAAATGTCACCTGCATCTTCCTTGTTTTGAGGTCAAAATCTGAAATCAATCTATTTTGATCACTGGGAGGTTGCTTCAAGTATTGTGCATATGTAACAGCATTCAATGCTTCATTTTTTATTTTAATTTCTTTGTATTTCTCCATGATATATTTTTCTTTCTCAACTGGCTTGCTGGATGATAAAATCTCTGCACTATTTTTCTTTGAATGATTTGTGCACTAGACGTTGATGGTAGAGGTATTTCTTCTGAATGTGTTGTAGGTGCATCATCCCTGATAAAAATATATTTTTCTATTTCAATTGTCTCTTCCTTCTCTATTACTGGATTTAGATTTGTTTTCTTTCTGTACATAAGCTTGAATTTACTATCAGATGTAGTTTCTACTAAATAAGATCCTTATTCTCTAGCCCTTTTTGAATTTATGTCCTGTGGTGCTGGGGTAAGCAGGATGGAACTAGTATCAAGATGCTTCTCTACCTCCTGTAGAGTGTTTTCCAACCACTCTTACTGGTTGGAATATTTCTCAATCTCAGGCTGAGATTCATGGATGAAAGGGGCGAGTTTAAATTTAATTCTCAATTTACTTATGACACCCAAGGGGTCATATGACCATTTGAAATTGTTGTTGAACTTCAACTCTTTTAGGCATATGTATGCTTCCTTTGCAGCATTTCTACTGTTGCATATGAAAGGCCCTAGTTGGTTTTTAATCTTGAACTGAGTCTTCTTTTTGGCTGAAATGAAATCGATCTCATCAAAATTCAATATATACCTGATGTACTCTAAAGCAAATATCATCATTGGGAGGTATATGGGAAGTGTATAAGGAACTTGTTGGCTTCCATACACTCTAATCTCTGTATGATTATGGTATAAATACCATTCTCCTATTTTTCTCTAATCTAATAACTGTAGAACCTTTTTTATTTCTTCACTAATTATGGGCTAAATGTTATTTCTAAGAATATAACTATTGGATACACAAAAGAATCAATAAAGTCTTTGAAACTAAATTCACTAGAATCCTTTCTGATCAAGGATGTCCAAAACATAACAGACTAGGGATTGCCCTTTATGTCCAGTTTTGTAGGTTGATTGCAAACCTTTCTGATTGAAAAAATATAAACAAATGAAACAATACTGAGGAGTATTTGAACACTCCTTCTTCTGGCAGTTTTATCAGTTGATCATGTATGGCATCAGCCAGGAATTGGGCAAAGTTGAAAACTATAGATGGAGGCTGGCTTGTACAAAAGATGGAGAGGAAAACAAGGATGGATTCATATACATGATCATCAATGAAATATCCTAAAATATAGGAAATCATTGTCACAATTTGTTTTGTTCTTTCTGAGAACATGGTAACAAAGTATGGTGGGTTATTTTTAGGAAATTGAGATGATTCAGGGAGGAAATTTTGAAAGATTTGAGACCTTTTAGGGAAATCTAACTTTAGGTAAAGCTTAGTGAGGGTCTTAATGGAGAAATGTACTCCCTCTGGTTACAATTGAATCTGTAGCATTTGATTAATGGATTGAGTAGTGATGGTAAAAGGGATTTCTTGGTTAGGGGTGACTATGACTCTTTCATTTGGAAAATAGTTGATTTGGTGCAGTCTAATGAGTTCATGGAACTGATAGGTTTGTGGAAATGTGTACTTTGGCAGGCCAGAGTCCCAAAGATGAATATCATCTGCGTGATCAGCAAATATTTCATGGTTCCAAAAATGGAGCTCCAAAAGGTTTCTATCAGTCACAGTGTCATTTATTTTTAAGTCATTATCGTCCAAAGGAGTGTGGTCGACATCTAACAGGGGTGGTTGTAAAGGGTTTACAGTTTGGACGCTTTAGGAAGCCATCAATATGGTTCAATTATTGAATTAATAAGCTTATTTGGTGGTGTCAGGTATTCAGAATTACCTAGAATATCGAATATGTGATTGTAGAAGGGATCCAAGTAGTAGTTGGGCTTCAATTCTGGTTGGAATGGCTTTTTCAGTTTCTTTCACAAATCGACAGAAATAATGAAATAACAGTATTGCAGGGTTATTATACTTCTTTGAAAAATGGGTTTTATCGCATGGTTTGGGGGTTCTATTATTTCAAATAGTGGTGTTTTATCGCACACCTTGGAAGTGGTTTGGTGATTTATCACACAACAAAAGGTGGTTTAGTGGTTTGGGAATGGGGGGGTGTGATAGCATGAGGAAGCGTCACATGGCAAGGGAGTGAGGGAATGAAACCATCCATTTCGCAACCCCCCCCCCCCTCTATTTTAAACTTCGAACAGCAGGGAGTGCGAAAGGGATCGAAGACCGTTATATCTGATCAATGGTGGTCGGGCGGTAGGAGGAGTTGGGAGTTTTCAAAGAGAGATGGGTTGGGTAATTTATAGGCAGAGGGTTAAAAATAAAGTGGCTCGGGGAATATATATGTGGAGTTGTAAAATTAAATGGGGGGTTTATGAAATATATTTAAGCAGGAATTTTAAGAAGTATATTAGGTGGAGGGGTTAAGTCAAAAATGGGGGTCCACTTAATATTTTTCACTTTTAAACTTTGAAAAAGTGGGTTTTGTTGTTTCATGAAAACATAAAGTTAGTCAAGGGGAAAAGGGAGTTTTAGGAAGGGAAAGGGTATTTTCAAAGGGGAAATGGATTTTAGCAAGGGGAAGGGTTAGAAAGATATTATTGATAAGGGAAAAAAAATGATGCTTCTATAACTTTTGAAAAGTATTCTACCTACTCTTTATTTATCCTATTATTTTATCTTTCCTTTATTGGGTGCATTTGAGCTTGCTGATCGTTTTATTTTCTTTTGATAATAAAACTAACTTATTTCTAACCTTATACCTTCCAATGGCTCAAATTAAACTTATGAGCTCATTTTTATTCTGTATGTAACTACTGATCATCCAAGATTAAATGGTTTGGTCGGATATTTATTCACTAAATATTCTAACATAAAGTTTAAAGGCATGAATGATCAAGATTAGATTGCATGATCATCATGAATTGTGGCATTTTTGACAAGCTTCACAAAATTTACTTGCAAAAGTAAAGTAAACTAAGAGTAATGGAATTTGAATGTGCAACAATTTCAGAATTTTTTTTTGTTTCTTTTTATGGGGTTCATATTTTATATCTTTTTTAATCTTTCTTTCCTTTTTTCCTTTGATTATTCACTTAGGACATACCCTCTCTTAATTTTTAAATATGGAAAACATCTGCAAAAAAAAAAGGTATGTACAATATTACAAGACTTAACATAGCCAATTCAAAATTATGATACCTATTATTATAGGACCCTTACAAGTACTACCCGAATCAATCAACATTATTACCTTTTTCTTCTTGATATGTCCTTTTATCTTGATTTGAGGAGTGGTAATTCCTACCAATGCATTACAGAATATAATCGAGCTCATTTATTCTTTCTCTAGGGTTGGTTCCTGGTGTATATCCCCTTCTTTTGAAGTTTCTTGTTCCTTTTATTCATCCTCTTCACAATCTATGTAAAATAATTTCTTCTCAACACACTTATGACCTTTAGTGTATTTGCTATCATAACTATAGCAAAGCCCTTTTGCTCTTTTTTCTTCCAATTGTTTTGGTGTCAACCTTGTAGGTTGTGGAAGTCTAGGAATAGCAACACTTCCATCTATATAGATGTGAGTGGTAGGCTTCCTTGTCGCCATAATTTTACATTCATTTTTTCTTGACAATTTGAATGCCTTCTCCAATGAATCAAGTTCCCAAAGGAAAACCTCATGTTGGATTTTATCCTTTAAAGTCCCAATGAAGAAATAAATCTTGTGTTCCTCTGGAATATCAGTTACCCTTATATTCAATTTTTGGAAGTCCTCAATGTGCTCCACCACTGAACCCTTTTGTTTGAGATTTATCAATTGGCTAAATAAGGTGTTTCTCTTTGTGTCCTCATAATGTGTTATCATTTCCTTTGTAAAAATTGACCAAGTGACATTTTTTATGGGAGCAAAGCCATCGATACCATACAAATGTATTTTTTTCTAAATATAAAGTTTCAATGCATACCGTTTCTGTGTTTTTCACATTATTGAGATCAAAATATTACTCCATCTGTAGTATTCATGTTATGGAATCCTTGCCATCAAACTTCATCATATAGATCTTTGGAATATGGTGGGTCTTCAATCCAACATTAGAGTTTATGAAATCATGATTAACATTTATTTTTTCTCATCATTAGTTTCCTCTACTATCCATTTTCCATTAGGAATCATTTCTTGTATCAACTGTTTCAAACCTTCCTTCAAACCTTCCATGTCTGCTTTTAGATCATTCTTCATGTATTCCATGTTGACTTTCATTTTTTCTTCCATGTCATCCATATTATATTCCATGTCATTCTTCAAACCATCCATCTTAGCTTCCATGCCTTTCTTCAAACCATCTATTTTATCTTCCACGCCTTTCTTCAAAACTTCCATTTCATTTTTTTTGCTCTTTTCAAGAGTGAAAGTTTTTTCACTTGCTCTTGTAATTTTGATATATCATGTTGCACTTCTTCCTCTTCATGAGTCGTAGTAGAGCCTTCTAAGGGCTTAATGGGTGTTGAATTATTTTTCGGGGAAATTTTAAAACCCAATACTGATATCTATGCTTCAATATGCCCTTGGAATCACTTCAAATTGATTTTTCAAACAAGACTTATGCAATTTGAAAATCAAAATTACACACATTTTTCTTGCTTTTGAGGAGCTCGATATTGAAACTAATGTATCTCTATAATTTTGGATCCCTAAGATTTTATCTTCATTCCTTTAGTATCCCTCTAAATATTCTTTCTAATTCCATAGGTATGACTTGATTTGGATTATTCAAGGCAAATTTATGCCCAATCTCTCACAATGACCTAATTATGGACTAGTTCAGTAGATTGAATGTGTATGGCATGCCGCATGTCACTATTTCCTCCTTCGTCTTTGAAATTGATACACAATAAAACAAATTCCATGTACGGCCAACCAATTTTTACAGAATTCCAATTTGATGCTCAAAGAGATAGTTATGATTATTTTCCCAAGGTCACCTCTTTGAGATGAAATTTAGGAGACTGCAAAAACCCTAACTTCCACAGATTATATCTCTGAAAATATTGCGAACCAAGATATGAAATTTTTACACGAATTTCCTCAGGATTTCCTCGCAAATGGGCTTTTCTTTTAGCTTCTGAAACTTCGTATAAAAAAATTTATAGCGAAAATTCCACGATGACATGTTTGAAGTAGAAAAACCCTAGAATCCAAAGCTTGGATACGAAATGTTATGAAACCAGCTCACAAAATAGAAGAAAAGAGAGATAAATAACTTATAAATCAGCCTCCTCAAGGGGGAAACCTCATTTACATTATATAAATGAACAAATATTGGATTATACAAATGAAAAAACCTTCTTTCTATATATAGGAGTCCATGGGGTCACAATATATTCCTAGCTGACCTAACAATAATAATGTAAGGGCACAAAAATAACAACAATGGCTTTTATGGGGCACAATAATAACAATATGGAGGCTACAGGGGTACAAAAATAACAATAAGGGGGCTACACTAACAACAATAAGGGACTAAACTAGTAATATAGGGACCTAAAAATTTCGCCACGGATTGGTCTCATTTGTGGCTCCCATACAAAGGAAAGAATAATAAAATTAGGGTTACTAGTGAGACATACATGAAGCATACAGTTACTGAGCTAGAGGAACCTAATTAACTGATCAATATTGCTCAGGATGAATTGTGAAACTAATTTTTAGAATAATACATTGGTCACTACCAATCCATGTCGTCTATGGTCTCATTAGATACATAGTTGGAACTCTTTTTGTGCCCTCCAGTTGGTGATAATGAACCTTGTATTATATATGTAAATAATTTTATCTTAGATACTAATAATAAAAAAATTGTCATTTAGACTTTGCATTATGATGGATCAAAAACAAAGGATAGAGTTAGTGCAGGTTGTATCTTGATGGACCCCAAAAAGAATATTTTTTTTATTTCTTGTCTTTTAGAATTCCAATGTACTAACAACACTATAGAATATGAGGCATTAATTCTTGGACTAAATAAATCCATCAACCTGAAGGTAATTGGTGACTCTGAGATTATCACTAGATAGGTGCGTGACATTATTCATTATCTTCCACCTCATTTGAAAAACTACCAGTAGGAGGTATGGTGATTGATTTCTGCATTTAAATATTTTGGTATTAAATCAGTCCCAAGAATAAAAATGTTGTCCCCGGATAATGTAACTAAATTACATGTTTTCAATGATGATCAATAGATATTTGAATTCATTTCCAACACGGATGTTTTAAAGAGGTGACCATGGAAAAGGATGAATATGATAAAGCCTTGGAGGAGGAAGCTCATGCACAGAAGGGAAACACAATGCTTGGACGTGTTGTGTCACTTGAAAATTTATTTGACTTACAAAAATGGTTCAAGGGACCTCCCAATATGAAGACTCAAATGTGTTAATGCATGAATAAATCAATATTGGAATGAAGGCAGACCCCAAGTTTGTCAATATTGCTACTTTTTTCTCCCCTAAGGAGAGACAAGATTTTGTTGAGTTATTCAAAAAGTATCAAGACATTTTTTCCTGGACATATGAAGACCTAAACATGTACGATACTCAGATCATCCAACATGTCATTCTGATAAAATATGGAGTCATGCATTTTCAGCAGAAACTAAGATAGGTACATCTAATACTTGAACCTATTATAAAAAATGAATCAAAGACGTTGTTGTATGCACATATTATATTTAGATTTGGGCATTAAATGTGGGTCTAAAAACTCATTTGTGTAACAAAGAAATATATAGATATCCACTTGTGTGTTGATTTTTGAAATCTCAACCAGGATTTGTATAAATAAAATTACCCATTCCCATACATGGAGAAAATTCTTCAAATCGTTTGAGGATCTAAGTTGTTCTCTTTACTTGACGGAATTTTTGGCTATAAACAGGTCCTAGTTGTTGAGTCGTATAGATTGAAGACTATTTTTAGAACCAAATGGGGTACCTTCACATTTAAAATTATTCCATTTGGAATTATTAATGTTGGATAAAAGTTTCAAAGAGAAATTGATATTTCATTTAGAGGGTTGATTTTCTAAAGTGTGGTGGTGTACCTAGATGACGTAATAGTATTCTCAAACCAAACATCAAATAATTTACGTCATCTAAGGAAGATTTATAAGTGTTTCATAAAATATGGCATATCGCTCAATCCTCAGAAAATAATATTTGTCGTTTCTAGAGGGAATATGTTAGGGCACATCATAGCAAAGAGTGGTATTACAATTGAACATGAGCACATCAAAGCCTTTATGCAAATTTTGTATCCAAATGGAAAGAAACCTATGCAAACATTTTTGAGTAAAATTAATTTCCTTCGTAAGTTCATTTTAGATTATTCCCAAATTGTGAAACCACTGCAGGATATGATCAAGAAGGATACAGTGTATAAATCGAACCAAAAGGAGGAAGCCTTTGCGCAAATAAAACAAGTTATTACTATTTAAAGTCTCGATTTCCACAAGTATTTTATGCTCTATACTTTTGCTCTAGGTTCTTCGCTAGCAGTTTTTTTAATGAAAAAATCTAAACAAGAAAATAAATGACCAATTTCCTTTATGAGAATGGGAATGCAAGGTTATGAATTGAATTATCCTAACACGGAAAAGAAATATTGCGTTGTCTACGAGGTTGTTAAACACTTTAGGCCTTACATTATGAAAAATCATGTCATAGTTTTTATAACTCGTCTTGCAATCAAATATTTGTTTGTACAACAAGAGTTGGGAGATCGCAAAGCCAATTAGATGACCTCTTTACAAGAGTATGATCTTGAGTTTAATCCAACTCACACAGTCAAAGGTCACGACTTATGTAAGCTTATTTCCAAAGCCGTGGATCAACATGAATAAGAGATGATAGGGTGGGAGAAATAGATTGAATTTTACAACAATGATTTTGCACCCATGCCAACTATGCCATCATCTTGGATGAAAAATTGAGGCAATACCCAGAACAAGGGAATTTTCCTTCAAATTTATGAACAATATAGAAAATGGCCATCAGATTGAAGGCTTCTTCTTAATGGTTTTTTTTTTAATGTTTGGGATTTGTTGATGTCGAGAGGTCTTAAAGGTACTACATAATGGACTAAGTTGCATCAAAATTTCCAAGGAGTTTTTGTTGTGTGATCTACTATCTTATTAGATCATTAGACAGAAAGAAACAATAATAATAAAATAATAAATGGATCCCAATCCCAAATGATCAACCATGTAGCATGCAACCTGTTTTATGTTATAAAGAAAAGAGATCTCACATGGATTCCTCACAGATTTGGGAAATTTTTTGAGCTCGATGCAAATCTTGCGCTCCAATCGAGCGATCTAAACGGAGACGATAGATGATCTTCCTCAGAAGATTGTTAAATTAAAATCAATAAAAACTAATTATAAGATATGTTGAATACACAATCATATAGGGGAAGGAACATGAATTTTCATTAATAATATAAAATAATTACAAGACTTATACATTTTCCTAAAAGCTTCCTCTCCGCCAGTTTGTAGAATGGTCTCCTCTCCTAATACAGCAAATTTGTTGCCCTATATTTTGAATACTCTCTCCTACTACACCCTTTCCTCTTGGTGAGATTATATAGGCTCATTAAATCCTTTGGGATAATGTATCTAGATACCTAGGGGCTTGAGAATTTAGGAAAATTATACAAAAATGGACCCCTAGCCAAATCATACACAAGCGGTTCAAGTTGCTCTCCTTGGGAATGGAAAACTCTGGAAACCTTTTTCACAATTATAAGCTTTTATCAATTATTTCAATTATGAAATAATTATTATCCCATAATTATAATATTTTGGCAAAATAATTATGATAAATTTCTCAATTATGTAATGTCACCCTTTTATCATGTGATAAATCTCACATAAGTAAAGTAAAAGGTGAAAATGGATTAGCCAAACAACTAAGGTAAGTTGATATTGGGTTTCTCTCACTATAATAGAGTGTAAAATAAGGTTATAACAGATGGCCACTACTGCATGAGGTCATAAGAGAAATTGATTACCTAAATGCATTACAATAATACTCAAAGCTCAAAATAGGAGGAAGGAGCCAAGACTATGAAGATGGATCGTAGGAACTCAAGTTTTGAAGTGTCGACTATGTTGATAACATCCCCGAGCTGGGCATACCCATGCTCAGTCATAAAAATATATTGAACATGGCCGCCATAAAATACACTCCATATCCATGACATTAAATTCTAAAACATGGCCATGAAGACATACACAGTGGATCTATATGACTCAATAGATAGATCATAGCCACCAGAAAATACAATGTAGATCTATGTCACAGTATACATCAGTAGGAATATCGACACATGACAGTTAGAGAAGTGTCTAAAGATATTCCTCAAAGTACACGAATGATACATAACTCCAACGTAGCTTAGGAAGAATGTCATATAAGAGTGAGATGTTCCTAACCCAGGATCTTAAACATAACCTCGATAGTACGAATATACATCATGTGAATAGATGATTTGAGGTCAAGCATGGTAGAAACTACTTGATTTCCAGCCAATGAGGTAAACCAGTAATAGATGTGAGAGAATCCACCAATGAGGAAAATGGATCCCAATGTACCGAGTACAATCCACTAAGTTTGAATAAATGAGATAACGTTGAACACTAGTGAACTCGAACAATCAGGAGCCAATGATGTCAACCCATTGTCGATCATGAGGAATCCTACCACTGAGATCTGCAAGCTCCAAGGTACTACCAGTTCCTTGATAAAGCTCCTAGATAATGAGTTGAAGTCAACAAAATAAGATCCTTCGAAGGAGGGCCTTCATATATCCCCAATCAATCGACACAGGACATAATAAGATGATGTTGTGTATGGATCAAGCATGAAGTTATGAAGTACAACTGAGATACGGATGGCGGACTAAAAAAGGGTCAATGGAATATTGCAGATGGCCAACACAGGTTGATACTTCCCTTGAACACAGAGTGGAATGACACAAGAGTTACTACGTAGTATGACTAATGAGCACCATGTGATATCATGAAATGACGTAGAAGGCATCGAGGCACGCTCTATATTACTAGAAGAGTAACCATTCGGAGGAGTAAACAAACTCATATGGATGGTACGGCTCCTACGCAACCTAAAACCGAACTTTGAGAAGTAGACAGGTGTCGTGTTCAAGGGCGATGTGAATAACACTGCCATTTGATGACTAATGGAAATAAATTTCCCTCCCTTCTCTTTTTCTAAGTTCCATTTTCATAAATTTTCCCCCCAAGCCCGAAAAAGAGATATAGTATACAAGGGATAACCTCCTAAAAAAAATATACTAGGGTATTACTTTTTCGTAACTAGTCCATCTGAGTATGGAAAAAGGTTAAACTTATACTAGGTAGATGACTTCAAGTACTTTAATGAGCGTGAAGTAGACAAGTTCACTCATCAATATTTTCTAATTTAAGGATTCTGAAAAGAGCTTAAAGGAATATCCTCCTAGAGGAACGAATGGTATAGAGGATAGCAATTGGTTTCGGTAATGATGGAACTACTCATGACATAATGAGGACAAGAGGTTGGCTAATAGGACCACTCAATGCAACAGGTCTTCCAAGAAAGAGAAAAAAACCAAGTGAAAGTGAATGGTAGCTTAAGCAGATGATGATGATGGAATGAAGAAACCAAGGCTTGCTCTTTGAAGATAGGTTGATAAAAATGTAAATCAAGAGGGATAAAAGTGTGGAATCCTCCTGGGGTATGGCCAGAAAAGAGATGAAGAAGAGGATATAAGGCTCAAATTCTAGGTCATGGCGGGTCTGAAGGAGGAATTCTGAAAAGGCAATAAAAATGACTACACGTACACCAATTAGGCAAGAATGTGATAACTAGGGTATCCATGAGCAGGTAAGATCTACCTCGAGGCTACTACATGCATACAGGAAGTGGCATAAGTCGTAACTTGACGGGGTCAGACCTAAGGCATAAAAATAGTGTTGAGGGTCAAAATGCAATATCAATAAAAATGACTTAACCCTATATGCAAGTAAAGGAAACGTACCTAAGGTCCAATGGATGTTGCAATAGAAATGTTACCCTATCCTATAAAAACCATATAGAAAGACTAGAACCATGGATAAATCATGTAATGAAAGAAATAAGCATGGATAAGGTAAAAACAAGACCATATATTTTTGGTTTTTAATTTTATAATTTTTACATTTTTGGAATAAATAAGGGATGGAAAATACTCACATCACACACAAAACCAAAAAATATTTAAGGAATCAGACTCATATGTACAATGCGTACATGCACAACACATTCCAATAGGTCACGCTAAAGTGCGCCCATTTTTAGGCATAGCTCAAGGATTTCCATACATGAACTCATGGAGGAGTGGAGGTACCATATGGCTCATCAAAGTTGGGCCATGCCAAAGGAATTCAAACATCCCAATCCGGAAAGTTTGACCATGCCAACAATGGTCTAACATAGTCATGCTCTCAAAATTAACCTGAGGACATAATGTAGGATCAAGACATAAAGGGGGTACAAGATTCTCATCAACAAGTGGTGAGGGAAATTTGTTGGCAGTTTAAGTAGTAGAAGCTCAAGACTTGACTCGGTCCATGGGTGGAAATTCCAAGGAACACTGTGAAGGTGTTCCCTGATTCCATTCAATATTTAAAATGTCAGGCTCGACGCATTCCACAGTGGGGGAATTAGAGGCATAAGTTCCCCAGGATGATCAATGGAGGGATCCATGACTTTGAATTTGACTAGACGAAGGGGTTTGTCTACGAGAGAGTCAGGTGGAACAAGTGGAGTGGTGGCCCATGTGGGTTGAGGATTCTGATCATATTCCATATTATGATGGATTTTCTGACCAGTGTTAGGAGGTACCTACAGGACTGCAAAAGGGACAATCTCTTCCACCACAAGTGGTGGATGGTTCCCACTAGGTTGATAATATTCTATAGTAACAGGTGACACCACCCATGGTTCAAGAGGTCTATGGGGTCCACAGGTTCCAGAAGATATCATATACATAGGAGAAGTGGTAGGATTTGGAGGAATGTTGGGCGAAGGGAGTTGAGGAAAAACCCTAATAAGAGTAGAAATTTTAAAAAGTCCAGCGCCAACACTCTGACATTGACCAAGGTGGTATCCCATAATTGGTACAGAATTCCCTGTGGTGGAAATCTAGGTGGATGACACGCAACAGTCAAGTTGATAGATGGTGACAATTTTTCCTTCATGAAGAAAGAAAAGAAGACGAAAAACAAATGAGACAATTTCAGTCATGGCATAGAAACAACTATGACCAAGTAGCAGGTTATAGTCCAAAGGAGCTTCAACAACTTCAACATCGACATACCCATTTTTCCTACCTAACTCGATGGAAAAAATGGGGAAGGGCCCCCTTGGGTATGAATTTATGACCATCAAAGTCTTAGAGAGTAGTTTTGGACACATGAGTGTCGGAGAGCTAAGAGCCTTCCAACAGGATACTAACATGACACTTGTGGAAGAGCCCTAATCCACCATAGTGTGATGGATATCATTCTGAAATATCTGCACAATAATTTGGAAAGCAGTCTGATGGGAAAGACGAGGAGCATTTTTCTCGACATTGAAAGTGATGAGACTAGAGTCAGGTAAATCAACTCCATCGATGGTAGACAACAAGCCTTTTTGCTACTGAGGACAGCTTTGCAATACCTCCAAGGAAGACATCGCATAAGGATCCTGGGCAAGATCTTCAACAATACTGTAATATTGAGCAACCCTGGCAAAAGGATTGTGTGTCGTCTTATGGAGAACAGCCTTAGGGGAGTGATATATAGGTTCTAGATGCTTATCCAAAGTGAGAGGTACAATGGAATTAGGTGGAGTTGGTGAGTCCTAAGAGGGATAACTCGACACAATAAAATCATATTATTTAGCTAAAGTAGTCACATTGACATCTTCCTTGTACATGAAAATGGATGAACTGTGAGGGGGATGGGAAGAGGACCCCTTGTTTCCCCCTCGAGAGGTTGAGAAGGCTGAGAAGCCACTTTTTGATGAAGTTTTTCAAGGAATGGATGAGTAAAAATGGCAGGTTGATGGGTAGATGGGGGTGAGAGAGGCCTATGGACTTCTTCCATTCGAGGACACTCATGAGTAAGGTGATCGCTTTGACAAATTTTACAGGGAAACTTGACTTTCTGGCGATGCTCACTGGTGCCCCTTTCCTGACATTGAGGATTGCTTTAAGAAACTTGGGTAGTTTGATTCTATTATTTAATTCTCTTATTATTATTTTTTCTCTTACCACCATATTGAGATTTTTTCTTAGGTTGAGTGGACTTCACCATGAGAACCGTTAGCCACTTATAAATTATGATTAAAGGGTGGCTAAATTTTTGTTGAAGCCTTAGAAGATTTATTTCCTTTGAAAATCTATCCATCCTTGCAGTCTTATGTTTGTCCTATCTTGGAGTTTATCTTCTTGTTGTTTCCATCTTAAAGCCATGCTGATTCACTAAAGAAATTTGTTCCAGAGGCCACTGAAACTGCCCATGTCCACTTATTTCCCCTTCATTTTCATAAATCATTATTTCCATCTTTTAACCCTCCATTCAGCCCCCAAAGGCCTCAAATCCCCTTCAATCCTTGTGAAATCCCTTTATGAGGTTTAAAACCCCATCTTTACCCCTATCGGAACGTCCATTTTCCTCAAAAAACCCTTAAAAATCCTTGAAAAACTTCATTTTTCACTAATGCCTTAAGCCCCTTTCGGCCTTGGCCCTAGCCCCTGTGCTTCATAAAACCCGCGCTATGACCAAGCGCTAAGGCCTAATTTCAATCACAAAAACTCATGCCTCTATTCGTTTTCCCCAAAGTTCTCGATGCGATGAGATTTTCTCCTCCAACTGCCGATTCGATCTGGACCGTTGAATCCACAAGAACTAATGGCCAGGATTCAATCGCACTCCGCTTATGAGCCCATCACCCGCGCTTTTCGATTCAATCCTGACCGTCGATCTCTCCCGATCCAGTGGCCAGCGCTTAATCGCACATCGCAAATCCAAATTCTCGATCGCTTTTCCTCCTCTGATGTTGATCCTCTAATTTAATCTCGACCGTTGAATCCACAAGAACCAACGGCCAGGATCTCGTCGAGCTCCGCCCATGACCCTTCACCATCCCAACCTCCAATTAAACCTCCATTTTTGATCAAGTTAGATCAAATGGTCCACATCACTTCTGATCGTCAAACCCCACCCATCTCATTTCTCTCCCATCGACCGATCTCGACCATCCGTTCCCAAGATCCAATGGTCATGACTTAAACCTCCATTGACCCTACCCATATGTTCCACCCGCGCATGCTACCTTCTATCGCATTTATTATGCACCATACGATCAACACATCATGATTCGATGGCTGACATTCCTTTTCACAAAACTTTTATGCCCGAGAGTTAATACCCAAAAATTTTGCGAAATGGGCGGTTTTAGGAGGGACAGGTGTCAAAATTTGTATCATATCGCATTTTATTTGGCAATACCACCCCCCCCTCATTTTATTTTGCGAAAACCGCTGTCGGTTTTCCGCCTTACCACCTACCCTCCACAAAATCATTTCCACTTTTAATCTTAGCTGTCGATCTCTGAGATCGAACGGCCCACATTTACATCACGACCTCTCTCATTCACTTTTGATCTGACCTCCCAATGGTTCCATCGGGCGATCCCCACCATCGATTGTCCTAATCAGGTGGTTGTGATTTAATCTCGCCCTGTCTGCTCTCCATTCATCTGATCTTTCAAATAATCCCATCGAAAGACCTCCAGCGTTATTTGTTCTAATCTAACGGCCCACATTATATCGCATTTTCATTTCATTCTCCATTCATCTAACCTACCCAACGACTTCATTAACCAAGCTCCACCGTTGATCATCCTAATCTAATGGTCCACGTTCATCCTCGCGTCCAAAACTCCAAAGCACCTGGTTAGCTACTCTGCTAGGTTTTTCATCCATTTTCTGTTGCAATCACATTCTTCCTCACTACTCCTCCACCACCCCAGAGCCTCTACAAGCAGTCTAACCAAGCCCGCATGGATTTCTTAACATGTTTATCGTATGTTTGTAGGTTTTTTTTAATGGCCGATGAAGGAATTAATGTTTTACAGTCATAGAGGTGACACAAAAGATCAAATGGAAACCTCAGGGCCACAGAACAACTTCCAAGGGTATCAGTACAGAAGCAGATCAAGCAATCAAGCAAAGTTAAAACATAAACAGAGTTAAAATAAGTTGAAGTACAAAGAGACAGAGCAGTTATTAGTGCAGAATGTTGACTAACACAGATGTAACCCATCTCCACGCTCAAAGGCCTGCCAAGCAGTTATTTCACCAGGGAAGCTACTACAAACTATCAGAAGTAGTAATTTAGAAGTATGGGCATCCTCATATCCCATTCTTCACTCAACTCAAATCAAGAAGATAACAGTACCACTCTAGACGGTTTTCCCTCTCAAGGACACCCTGCAGGTGATTTCTATCATATCAAAATGGTCTCAACAAGCTACAAAGTTATTGATTTTGTCTAAATTTAATGTTATGTTTATGACATAGCATGGATCATTCGAATGTTTTCTCCTATCTATGAATGATCATTTAAAACTTTCCTCAACTTCTTTTCCTCATTTTCCCTATAAATACTCTTCGAAGTCTCATTGTAAAAGGTTAGCATTTTGTGAATTCTAAAGTAATACATATTGTTGCTTTGAAGAAGCTTTGGTGTTCTGAAAAAGTGTGGAAGTCTCTATGTTTTTTGTTGATGAAGGAGGCTAGACCATTGGATCCCTGAGCCTGGTTATGGTGAAGTAATCTCTATTGTTAATGTTATTTCCCGTTTATCACTCTGTTCCGTTATGCTTTGACTTACAGTAGTATAAAAAGTTTAGGCAGAGAAATGTATCTTAGAAGCACCTCTGACTTGTTTATCCTTCATTGTTTATATGTTTTCTGCTACTGAATATGACAGGGTAGTCTAATAGCTCTCTCGAATATTCAGTTTGTTTTATTTCAGAAATGGTTAATTTGGTTGTGCTAAAGAATGTTTAGGCGTTCCCTCTTTCTTTACCACTGAATATTGTAGCTGAAATATTCCTTTAATTATTAATGCTTGCAGTGCGACAGAGGAACTTGTTTCAATCGTACCCTTTGTTCGTTATTGTAATTGTTGTGTTAAAGGTCCCTATAATTGCAATCCTATTTTTCTAAGGCATTCCCTCTTCTTTGAATGCAATTGTATGTCTCTGTTGATTGAGCCTCCAACAGTGAAATTGTAGGAGGAAATAGGGTGTTCCCCGAATCCTATAATTTGTTAACGAAGGTTTAGTCTGCATTTCTCTTTCCTTTGAGTGTTTATATTGATTAAGTCTAAAGCAGTGAGCTTACTGGAGGAAATAGAGCATTCCCCGAATCTTTTAAGCCATTGTGAAAGTGTTTAGCTTGTTTTCACTCTTAGTCCTTAATGTTCATCCCATTTCACCTATATTATTCAACAGATCCTTGACCAAGTTAGATTTTCCCTCTGGTTTCCCTTCCTTCTCAGTCAGAACTATTCGGACTTTCACAGGACTTCATTTCCCAATGGCTTGTAGATTCTCATGCTCTATCTATACCACATGAAACTCATTTTTCCAACCAAACAAACAAAACAAACAACCCTGCACATCATAACTAGCCTAAAATCAACTACTAAAGCTTTCAAGACATATCATTATAACAACATAGAGAGATCCCTCTCTGGATCCAGGAGCGCTAGATCCTGAGATCCCAAAGCGGTTTTGATGTTGTCTTGTCTTTTGGTTAGCCAATCTACCAAAACACAGGAACCCCAACAAGAACATTGGTGGATTTTTTAGGAGGGGGTGCTTTAGCATATATATACACACTTACTGGGGCTTGAGATGTAACAATCATTTACCCAAGTTGGCAACAAGTTGTATCATGTAATCATAAATAGACCCAATCACGCCATCAACATGTGGCTAGGAACATGTTTAGGAGGGTCAATAGAAGGCCTAGGGGCATTCAACAACACTTCGTATAGTGTACCAGACTATGAATAGATGAGACACAATTTTTGGGTGGCTAAAATGGCTTTCTATTCAAAAATGGATCGAAACATAGACATATCCTTGGAAATTTGAGGTCAAAGAGATCAAATGAACCATTTACGTAAAATCTCATTGGGTAATTAAGTTCTCACTAACCTGTTGTGATGATTCCACTCATGAATGTGATGAGAGATTAACATGGCATCATATTTTTTTAAGTTGGAAAATATGTTAGAGTCGATATCATACCAAGTAGAAAACCGGAAATGTGTCAAAAAAATTTGAGCTAGGGAGGAAAATTCAGTGTAAGATGCAGAATCTAACTCGATATACCACTTTGTGGCATCCCCAGTTAACGTTCGTTGGAGCAAGCGAAGTTTAACATAATCATCCACCAAATAATTAGATGAGCACCATAAATTATAGGTGGTAATTTGAGTGGATGGATTCTCCCTAGGCTTCCCTTCAAACTTGGGAATATCTAGCAGTAACTTGGCAGGGATGGGTGGCCTCTAGAAATCATGACGGATGGGACCATTAGTCAATTTGGCTAAATCCGGTAAATCGAGATAAGATAAAAAATTATTGTAGTTTGGACTAAATGGGTCATATGTAGGAGAATCCCCTGAACAACCTTGTGGTGCCCCCATATTCGGATTATATGGATGCACGTGCTAGTGTAGAAAAGGGTTTTTCCAGGCAAAAGGATGATTCAGACCAGCATGACTGGTAAATGGATGTTGCCCCCTAGGGTAGAAACCTGCAGAGAGAAATGGACCCCCAAGAGCATGATTGCTTATGGGGTTGTACCCAGGTTTAAAATAAGGAACATTATGCACAATAGGACCAACATAAGGATGATAATCTGGATGGGATACAGTACTGGTTGTGGGGTTGCCCCCAGGTAAACTAGCCCCTCCAGTAAAAGTATTGGTAGGTGGCGCCCCTCCAAAGAGTGAATTATACCAAGAATGTGGCATATTATAATATACATTTCCCCAAGGATGACTAGGGAAAACTGATGATCCCCTCCACATATTTCAGAAAGTAACTATGCCTAACTGAGGAATAGGAATGTGGGTTGGGGAAAACTCGATGAAAAATTTCCTGGACCTACCAGCCGACTAGGTTGAGGTATCATAGCCAGCATAGAAGATGGAGTGGGCACAAAAACATTTGGGAAATTAGTAGGAGCCATGGACGATACTGGTGGAATGTTGTTAATTTTTCATAGGGCTATATTGATCTTTGCTTTGATAGTTGCATTTAAACATTAACACATTAAGTTCACCCCATAGCATCATAACATTATTCAAATTTACATTATTATTATTCATCAACATATGCAACTATATACAAATAAAAATAACATCATCATAATGTAGCAAAACATAAAGGAACATAGGAAGAAAATCTTGCACACATAGAGACACCAGGGTTGGTCGGAGACCAGGGAAAAACCCACAATGGGGAAAATCCTTGCAAATTCTTCTTTTAGTATATTTTCATCAAATGGTTCATTAAAAGAGAGTACAATGATCCATATCTTCACAACAACTAGAATATCCATGAAACACATCTAAACATCAAAAAATCTTATTCTAATGATTGAAATATATTGTCACTGCCTGTAGTGTACTATCAAAAACTATTTTCATTGAGAAAATACTTTGGAGTACTGCAATTTCATATTTGAGGACTTAGTCGCTACCATAACACTTTGAGCCCGCGACTAATGGTCCTCAACCACTCCCATAGAATTATATCCCCACTATTGTGGGGAAGAGCAGCCTGATTTTCCTCTCAAGCCATAGTCACGGGCATAAAACTTTGTGCCCACGGCTAAGGGTCCCTAGCCACTACCATGCCTATAACAAGCCCACGTATATAGCCTAAATCCACTACTTCTATGCCCACAGCCAAAACAGAAACCCTAACTTTCGTGTGAGCCTCGAACCTATGCTTTTGGACCTCTGTGAAAAATTATTTCGTCGAACCTAAGAGACCCAAGACAACATACAAGAGAAGAAGAGATCATGATCAATGTGTCGAAATGATTTTTAGGTCTCTTCTATTTATAGGCTTCCATGAGGGTCCACTTGGGCTTGAGGCTGACCTAACCTAATATACATGAGTTAATAAATAAATTCAAAAACCAAATTCTGCTTGTCCAAATAAGGTTATCTTTAGGTCTATTTAGGTCCTCTCGAAAATATTAATTCAATAAAATCATCATATTTTTCATTTGAGCTGTCCAAGGTAAAATTTGACCATAGTTTCCTAATTTTAACACTCCCTCTCAACTAGGTCTTATTGTCAATATGTGAGTGATAAAATATAACTCTTTCAGTTGTTTTCCTAAAAGTCATAGGTCAAAAAATTTTAGTCTTTCAAACAAGTTTTCAAAAAATAATTTTGGTCAATGAAGGGGTGTAGGTCAAATTTTTTGCTCCCTCATCTCATCCATGGCCATCATCACTTTCAAGGTCATCTCATTCATTATCATTTAAAGGTTTAAGGTCATTTCACTCGACCTCATCTAAGTCTATTTTCTAGGTGTCATCTTTTGCATTTGAAAAAGTATAATTTGTCATCAAAACAAAATAAATCACCCTTAATTTCACTCATAAACCTCTTAAAGGGAGCTAGCATACATATGATGTAAATTAAGACAACTTGTCTTATTTAAAAATGTGTTTTAATGTCAAAAAATTCAAAAACGAAAATTTGTCTTATTGTTTCACTACAAGGAAAAAAAGGTCATTTCAAGGTTATGAAAGAAAAAAACAAATTCATCTTGACTCATTATTATCTTTTGTTATGTGGAAGAGCTCCTCTCTTACCTCATTTGCACTCCTTAGGTAGTCAAAGATTCAAAACCAAGGCAAAAACCCACTTCAAAAACTCTTTGCTACACCTAGGGTTGCCTTTGTTACGCTTCTGTAGTCCCCTACTACGCATTCAACACTATTGTTATGCTTTCAGAGCCTCCTTCTACACTTTCAGAAGTATTTTTTATGCTTTTGGGAAGTGTTGTTATGCTTTTGGGAAGTGATTTTATGCTTCTGGGAAGTGTTGTTATGCTTCTGGGAAGTGTTGTTATGCTTCTGTAATTTGGTCTTACACCTCCAGAAAGGGTCCAAAATTAGGTTTTTGGCTTAAAATCCATTCAAAAAAGCTCAAGGATTGTGACCACTACTGCTTTGACTTATCACAAACAGTAATTCATCACTCTTATACCCTCCCTTGGTCAAGTTATTAATTTTTCAATTCATTTTCATGCTCACCCCATATTACACTATATCTTCACTTCTTCATGTCATTCAAAGACTCTAGTTGAATAAACCCTAACCCTACTATAAATCACTACCCTACACCTCCCATATACCTCATACTCTCATTTCCCACCATCCATACCCTCCATAATAGTCATTTTCATAAAACGCTAAATTTTAGCTAATTTTAACAATGATAAATTGGAAATTTCTTGTGTTTTCTTGATTTAACTACACTCCTCACATCCATTTCACTTGATTTCACCCACAACATGGAGCTAACATGCCACCCTATCTACTAAATTTTTTTTATAATTTTCCCTCACTCCATAACCTTCCATCTCACCCTCTAAAGTGACACCATCCATACACCCTATTTTTTCCAGATTTCACTACGCATACCCATCTCATCAAACACATTACGGTTTCATCCTTTCAGTGATAAATAATATGGAGAGTGAGAAGAATAACTTCAAGTGAGGGTGCCACCTTAGGTTATAACCCTTCACCATGCATGAATTCAATGCTTAACCCTTGTCCAAAACTTATGTTTTGAGAGGACTGGATGTTTTAGGTTCTGTGAGAAGCTCATGGAGGAAGGGTATAATCTTAAATTGACAAGTTTATTTTCCACAAGCTTCAGCATGGTAAAGGTCACTATTTTAGGTGTAGAGTTTAACCTATCAATAGACCTAATTTCTTCAGCAACAGGTATTCCTTGTCATGGAGAGAAGTGGTTCAAGGGCATGGATTTAGACATTGAAAATTGCAAACAATTTCCCAAGCCTCATGCTAGAGAGGAACCAGATTACCTCTTCCCTTTTAGACACCTCAAAAAAAAATATTCTCCTTTTATGATGTTAATAATGAAGTATTTCACATGTGAAGGAATATTTTCCAAGTTTTATAGGTACCATATCATGTTTTTTATGCATTGCACCTCTATCAAAACACTTGATTTGCCACATTACCTGTAAAGGAGTTTGATTAAGATAAATGAAAAGGTTCAGAACATAAAACAATATCATCACCCTAGTATTTTTCAACATGTTTTGTTCAAGCTCATTGTATTGCATCACCTTTCATCCATCAACATGACTTGGGAAACCTTCATGGAACGAGTAGCAGCAACGCCTATCACTAGCCCTCCTATCTTGTATATTAAATCATCAGCACAGCCAATGGAGGTTGCCTCTTCTAGCATGACAACTTAGTTTTCAGAGGCTCTTAGGGTTTTTGATCTTACTCATACTTATGAGAAGGTGAAGAGGGAGGTATCTACGTCCAAATATATCAAAAGTGTACTTACTCCTGACACCATTGTTGAACTAAATGAAATGGAGGAACAACCTCTTATGCATCAAGATGAAACATCTTTGCACCAACATAGTGAATCATCGTCATTGCAGGTTGAGGTAGCAAAAAAGGTGGAAATAAAATCAGATGAGGAGATCATTAGGGATAAGGATGAGGAAATAGTAGAGTTGAGGGAGATATTCTCTATTTCTAAATCTCAAATCACTTTCCTTCAGCAAGAAAATTTTGAATTGAAGGTGAAGCATCTTATACAAAGAAAACCTAAACCAGACCTAGAGGCAGATAAAGTTAAAGGTAAGAAAGTAATAGATGTTGATCAAATTCAGGATATGGAGGCTGAAACACAGCCAAGAAGGCCAAATACAAGAGGACTCAAAAGGGCATTGGAGCTAGAAAGACAGTCAGCTCATCGACCTGAAGAGTTGACCTTTGATGAGCTAATAGCCATGGAGATTAATCAAGACAAAGAACTTTGGTTGGATGGGGTAAATGAAAAGTTGGAAAAGCTTTTGAAGAGGGATAAGACAGACAATAATCTCCAAAGACACATGGAAAATCACTATCGCATGAGGAACACAATTTCTTAAATAAGGCTAAAACAGTTGAAGAAAAGGCTAAAAGAAGCTCAAGTGAAACTTAAAGAGAAGGATATCTTGGATTTTTTGGTTGAAGATTCCTTGGTTATTTAGCCCATCATTCACAGGTGCTACAAAACAAATTTTGAGAATTTTTGAAAAAAATTGGTAGTTTTTGTGATTTTTGCACAATTTTGGAAATTCCTCCTCATAGAAGCGTAGCAAACTTTTTCTTCGCTTATTTTTTGGGCATCCAAATGATAATTTATTTACATGGATGGATGAATTTTGATGACTAAATCACATATCATGAACCCCCTTTTCATGAAAAACTTTAATTTTAGAGAAAAATTCAAAAAAACACTCATTTTTCATGTTTCTGCCACCTTTTTGGAGCCTATGCTACACTTCTAGAGTGGCCTTGGGAGCATGAATTTTTGGAGGCCTTCCCATGGATCATTTTGAAAAATTCAAGATGTTCTAGAAACTAGAAACATGGGGATAGTTTACCATTCTTTCATAATTGGATTTTGGCTTCTAAAAGTGCCTCAAAAGTTCCTACAAACTTCTGCTATGCTTCCACAAAATTTTTCTATGCTTCTGTGAGAAATGTTACAAATCAGCATTGGATTCCTTAAGACACTTTTCAAGCTCATAAAATGTCACAAATTCGAGGTTTTTCTGTCCTATGAGTTGGAATTAGAGTAATTGAGTTGTTTTTTCCTCCTATAATGTGGGAATATGTAATTTCATGTAATGGACAAACACTCCTAGTTCATAGCTAAATTGTAGGGAATGGTTTCTAACCTCCCTAGAATCTAGGAAATGTATCATCTTGTGTATTAATGATCCATTTTGGATGGAATTTCGACCTGATGAGGTGTCATGGTTCATATTTTCTATAATTATACTCTCTTTAGGCTTTTTTTGGGTTGGATAGTCGTATTTTGTAGTAGGGCTATTGTAATCAGCATTTTGGAATGAAATTGGAGACAGATTTGTAGAACTTGTGTTCAGAATCTTGTGGTATGCATTGGAGAATTTTTTCTTCTTATGTATGTTTATCTATTCATACTAAATGATATATCTTCTTCTTTCATATACATCTTTCCAAATCTTTATCTTGTAATTTTATAAGCAGAAATCATGTATGTTCATGCTCTGTTTTAGACAAGGTTTACATGATATGCATGTTTAATTCTAAATGAATGAATTCACCTTAGTGCTCATTCATACTCTCTCTCACTTCATCCTATACTCAATGACCAATTCGAATTACCTATCTGTAGTATCCCAAAATAGGGAATTTCTACAACAATAAGAATATCCTAAGATATTTTAAAGTTGGAGATCCAGCAATACATAAACATAAACTGGAAATAGCAGTGAATAAAATGATTCCAAAATGTATGGAAACCATGGAGCCATTTTATTATGTAAATCGGCAGCAAACATGTACAATACAACTCAAATGATCAAGGAAAACAAGCCTCTCATGAATACATGTGAAAAAGGTGGAATGTTGCGCTATTGCAGAATGCTCATGAACATATACTGCGCAGTCATAGAAGGTACATTGCTACATGGGAATGTGAAATATCATACATCTGCATATAGATGTCTCATACAACATTGGGAGTGAAGATCTATGCTCCTAAACACTATCTCAAGACAATCCTGGAAGGATTGGCTGAGATATGCAAAACTGCAAAATGTCGGAGTTGCAGGGTAGCAGCTACAACTCAAGAACTGGAAATGGATGGAGATGGCTGAAGATTCTGCATCAGATAAATATATCTCCTCCAGTGGAACTTTCAAGTGAAAGGTTGATCCTAACACTGAATATATCACCCTCCGACAATCACTGCAATCCCTCACTGCAAATACCAACTGAAAATAATGCATTCACTGAGGGATATTGCGTTTTAGGTGCAAGAAAAAGTGTTGGCCAAGTGTCAAGATCTGCAATATGCTCCAAGGGCTTCCCAACTGATCACCCAAATGAAAGGAAGTTCCCTCCTTTGAAGGATAAGCCCAGGAAGTGGTGTTGAGGAACCTCCACTGCAACACCCTGCAACACAACTCAACTCTAAACAGAAACTGCGTTGTAGCTGAAGGAGGATGCTAATTGGCCTGAAGCCTGAATGTGGAGAAATGAAGAACAAGCTCCTTAAAGAGGCCTCTCTTGAAAGGATAAGGAATTCATAAATAGGAAATCCTTGTGCTAAGAAGCACTGCAACTCTACTAAACAGCAGGAGAATGCACAAATTCTAAACAAACAATGAAATCAATAATCTAAGCATGAATAACAATGGCTGCTTCACCCTCCTTTTAAAAAAGTGCAGCCCTCTCTCCATGGGTCTCACTCATTAGGGTTTCCTTCACCAAATAACCCTCCTCCCATTCATATTGCGTTGTCTCTCAATGTGTTCTCCACCTCCTATCCCAGCGCTATAGACTTGGTCATACTTGACCTTGTCTCCATGCAAATTTCCTCTTTCACACGTAAGGGTGTGAAATCCAGCTCTTATGACTATCCCCTTTCACATTATGAGGGACTTTATTCATGTTTTTAATATGCATGGGCTTCCTTGCCCATTTATTTAGCTGCTAGGTGATTAAAAAAAAAATTTAATATTCCATTTAGTTGTGTGCTAAAGTGGGAATATTACACTATCTAGCCTCACACATTCTGTGCAAATTGACCTTGGAATTCAAACCTAAAAGCCATAGACCTAACCTTCTCACTGATATTTCTAACCAGCACCTAAAACATCAAACAAAATCCTATTTACTAAATATATATTCATTCAATCCATTGACTGCAAAGTGAAAACGAGATATCCCTCTTTGGTCCTGGTAGGGCTAGCTACCTGACATAAACCATGGCCTGTGGTTACCTTTCTTCAATCCCATTTTCAACCTTGCAAAGTTGGGGGAGTGATAACATTTTTGGTGCCATTGTTGGGGTGTGATTGCTAAATTTTCCCTGGGAATATTTATTTATTCCTCTGAAAGTTAGACTTGTAAGTGACAAGATCTAGCATTCGAAACAGGCTGAACGCTTAAATCTGAGCCAAAGTCCAAAATTTCCATCTTAAGTTGGCTCCTAAAAGACATACTAGGTCAAATCCAAACCCAAATCCCTCACCAATTGTGAATGACCCTAAGAGTATTTTAAGAAAGCATAAAATAAAGTCTTGGAAGGTTGGAAGAGTTATTCCTCCACTTGTAAAATCAAATTCCTTGCCTACAATATTTGCTTCAAAAGATCTGTTCTATAATTCAAAATCTAAAAGATATTTGTTTAGGACTAAGTTTGAAACCTTTCTTTAAGAAACTATATTTGATAATTTTTATTTTGATACCATTGCACCATTTTCTGAGTATTTTTATTCCAAAGTTGATAGTGAAGTCTGGTCTAATTTCTACAAACATAAAGTCTTGGTGGATAAGTTTCAAGAAACTTCAAAAAGAGCTTATTTCCAATATCATCAACAGTATTTTGCTTCACCACCTGTCATTACACCTCCTCATACTACTACATCATCAACCCTTCCTTTCATTCCATCATTACCTCTGCAAGTTTTCACTCCATCAGCACCTCCACTACCTCCTCCATTAGTCATGGCCATATATTCTCCGTTGATCCTACCTCTACAACTCACTGTACTACCTCATAACTATGGTCAGAGACTTCCTCTTTTTTATGGAACATCATAGGTTACTTCTTATCAACACATTTCCAAAGTGATTGATTCTGTATATCTTGAAGAGATCAACAATAACGATGTGAAGATGTGCATCATTGCACACAGCTTCTCTGGAGAGGTTAAGAAATGGTTTTTCTCTCTCAAATCTAGTTCAATACATACTTCACAGCAACTTATTGACTTTTTTATGGGTAAATGGGAAGAGAATAAGAATCCATTGCAGTTTTAGCTGAGTATAATGCCTTGAAAAGAAATCCCAATGAGCATGTCCAAGACTTTATAGCTAGATTAAATAAAAACTATGATTAAATTCATGATAATATTAATCCTGCTCCAAGCCTTTCTTTACTTCATTATCCTGATGTTTTCAATCCTGACATGTCCTATCAGCTGAGGGAAATAATCCCATCAACTCTTGAAGAAATACAGATAAACGCAATGAGTGTGGAAGTTAATTTGATCATCAAAGATTCTAAAATCAAGACAGAGAAAAGAGTCACTATCAAAGAGGAAACATCTACTTCATCACAGGGAAAATTAGACACCTTAATCACGACCATGGAGAAGATGATGGATAAAATTTCCATCGTTGATAGACAAGATGAACCCTCCACTATAAATCCCAATTTCAGGGGTCAAAATCAGCAGCCTCAATACAAGATCAAGCAAAGGGAATAGAGGGGTCATGATCCACAAAATTAGTCGTAAATTCACACTTCGTTTTAGCAGAACTACATTAAAGGCCTTAATGAAGATGATTCTGGCGAGAATCATTTATTTGAGAAAAATCAGCAGCCTATTTTTCTCACTGAAGGAGATCAATTTTCTGCAGAAATTTGTGCACTGGATGATCAGCAATATGTCTTGTCAAATGATGACATGTTATCAGTGCATACGGAAGATTATTAGAGGGGATATAAAAAATTTCTTTCTCAAGTGCAGAGATAGTAGGGTTTTAGGAGTAGGAATGTTCCTATAACCTCCAATCAGAAAAACCAGAATGCTCAACTAGATGCTCATCATAAAGAAATTGCTGCTCCAAATCAAAGTAAATACAAAGGACCTGTTGTTCCTAATCATGCTAAAGGAAATGAAGCTTCCTCCAACGGTCAGAGAAAGGATAAAGAAGTCCAAGATGGAGGAAAGAGGAAGGAGACTCCACACAAAGATAAGCCCGAAAGGAAATACGCACCACTCAAAGAGGTAGAAAAACATTTTTCTCTTTTTATTATTGTAAATGGAATTACCAAATTGAAATTCACCATTCCTCTAACTGAAATAGTCAAGAATGATGAGTAAAAATTTCAAGGAGCTAAGTTGCTTAGAGTGAATCAAATTTCCGACATGGTTAATGTGAGTAATGATTACCCTGAGCTTCTATTTTGTCCTATTGTTGATGGTGATCCAGAAGATAGTGAGGTCCCTCCATTTTATCTAAGCCTCAAAATCCATGATTTTGTCCTCCATAACGCCATGCTTGATTCTGGAGGCTCTCACTACCTCATGCCCAAGGTCATTAAAGACATATTAGGATTGGATATTAAAATACCTTATCATGATATTTATTCACTTGATTTAGGGAGGGTGAAATGTCTTTGCCTCATTAAGGACCTAGTGGTGTCATTAGAGAAAATCCTAGCCAAGAATTTCCTCCTTGATATTGTTGTGGCTGATATCCCTCCTAGATATGGAATTTTTATCTCCCGGTCATAGGGAGAGAAGCTTAGAGGTACCTTACAACTTGACTTTTCATATGCTACCATTCACATCTTTGGGAAACTCAGGAAACTATATCGGGAAAGTAAAATGACACACATGATAAGTAGCCAAGAAAAGCCAAATAATCATCCCATACATGTTTTCCACACATATTTATAGTCCTTTGTCTTATTCAATGATGAATTTTCAGCATCTTCCGAAGTTTTGATTGAAGAAAAAGCAGAAAATTCTGAATTTTCAAATTCTGTTTTAGAAATGACAAATGCAGAAATTAATGAAAAGATGCCAAGTGGTTTGGAACCAAGTGCATCACCTCAAGAAAGAGGTGAAACAATGAAAGAAAATGAAATTTTTGGTACAACAGAACTCTCTCAAGCAGAAAGTAAAGTTCATCCATCTAATTTGTAGCTTCTTGATGAATAAAGTAGTTTGTGGACCATGGACTTTGATGGAGATTTGGGTAAATAAGGGGTTGGAATTGGAGTGTGGATTCATAGCCCTATAAATCTGTCACTAAACATTCCTCCCAATATTTGAATGTCCTCCTACAAGCTAGCTTTCGACTGTTCAAACAATGAAGCTAAGTATGAGGCTTTGATAGCGAGTCTGAAAATTCTCAAGAAGTTAGTTTCCAAGAATATTTATGTGTGTGGCAACTCCAAGCTAGTAATAAAGCAAGTCAAAGGGGAATACCAGGCCAAGCATCCAAGGATGCGAGCTTACCAAAATTTAGTGTTATATATCCTCAAGACCTTCATCAAGTGTACTTTGTCGTTGATCCTAAGCAACAACAATGTTATTGTTGTTTATCTTGCTACTTCGGCCAGCATGTTCAAAATTCCAGTGTATCCTAATAAGAAATATGAGATAAATGTGAAACACCACCCTGTTGTCCCAGATAATTTTCAATATTTGCAGGTCTTTCAAGATGATAAACATATTAGAAACTTCTTGCAAATAGAAGAGGAATTTTTGAATTCAAAAATGGATAACCAGTGCTATGAAGATGACTAAAAATTCCATGCAGTAGAGATTCAAGTGCTTCATCTGAAAAAAAAAAACCCATTCCAAGAGGTTTGATACCTTTGGAAGATATTTTTGATCAAGATGATGTTTCACACAAACCAAACATGCTACCAACAGAAGTGGGAGTGGGAGATCTCAATCTTGGCACTCCGGAAAAGCCAAACATGGCCAAAAATTCAAAATATTTGAGTGCAGAAATGAAAGGTAAATATGCAGCGCTTATGTCTAAGTTTGTTGATGTATTTTCTTGGGAATATTCTAATTTGAAAGTGTATGATAAGAGTATAATCCAGCATACCATTCCCTTAAAGCCGAATCATAAACCTTTCCACCAGAAGTTAAGGAGAATGAATCCCAAGTTGTTTCCCTCTATTCAAAAGGAGGTAAATAAATTATTTACTGTTGGTATTATAGTTCCTCTTTTCTTTTCAAATTGGCTGTCTAATCTAGTGTCAGTGAAAAAGAATACAGGAGAGATTTGCTTGTGCATATACTTCAGAAATCCAAATAAAGTTTCACTAAAAGACAATTACACATTACCAAAGATGGACCATATTCTGCAAAGGGTAGTTGGATCTTCTAGACTTTTGTTGCTCGATGAATACTATGGGTATAATCAGATTTTAGTCCATCCATTTGATCAGGAAAAGACAGCCTTTACAACACCTTGGGGCACATTCATGTATGCCAAAATGCCTTTCGGATTGAAGAATGCAGGGGCTAATTTTTAGCGAGAAATGGATATTTCTTTCTCTAATGAAAAGGATGTATTTTTCATCATCTATCTTGACGACATCACTATTTTTACCAAGACATATGAGCAGCACTTGAAAACAGTTTTTCAGAGATGTAGAAGATTTGGCAACCCAAAGAAGAGCCTTTTCGCTATGGAGGAAGGTAAATTGTTGGGCCATATCATATAAAAATATGGAATTAGTATAGATCCTTCAAGGATTGAAGAAATTTAGACCTTGGACTATCCTAGGAGAAAAAGGAAATTCAGTCATTCAATGGAAAAATAAATTTTTTGAGAAGGTTTGTCCCCAATCTTGTTGAACACTTAAGGCAAATTATTGATAAGTTGAAGAAACATAGTGAAGTAAAATGGTATGAAGAGGCAAAGAAGTCATTCAATCAAGCTAAATTGGATTTATCTCATGCTCATATTCTTATTAGTCCAAATTACACACTTGATTTTGTCATTTTTTTCATTTTCCTCGGAGCACGCCCTTGTTGTTTTCCTTATGAAAAAGAAAAATCAGAACACAGAGTAGCCCATCGCCTTCTTTGGTAGAACCATAACAGATGCACCCTTGAAGTACGACATAATTGAGAAACGGTTCTTTGCGTTAGTAAAATAATTGAAGGACTTATGGGTCTATATTCTCCACTCTCATGTCATTTCATATGTTCCAAACGTTGTTTTCAAAGATGTGCTTACACAAAATGATGTTGAAGGGCAAAGAGGTAAATTGATCGCTGCTATATTGGAGTATGACTTGGAGATCAAACCTACAAAGTTGATTAAGGGACAAGGCCTGGTGAAGCTTATGGAAGATTCAAATATCCATGCTTTGGACATTAATTTTATTGATACATTATCTGAGGAGCAAGATGTTGAAACATTACCTGAGGTATCTGAAATTTTTTCTTTATCCCCTTGGTATGCTGATATAGTTCATGTCTTGCAACACTTGAATCCTAGTCCTAGATTTCCAAGGAGTAAGGCTAGATCTTTGAAGTTGAGAGCTCTTAAGTACTGCATCCTTAACGGTGTCTTATATTGGAAAGATTCGGGTGGAGTGTTGCTGAATTTTTTGGTTGAAGGAGAAGTTGAAAAGTGATGATTAATTTTCATAAAGGTGACTATGGCAGTCATATTTATTGGAAGACTACAGCTAAAAATATCTTGAGGGCGGGTTTATATTGGCCAAGTCTATTTTCTGATGTTTATAAAATATTCATGTGTTTTCATGAATGTCAAATATTTCAGGGAAAGAGGAAGCTCTTGCCTTTTCCCTTAAAACCAATTAAAGTGCAAGCACCGTTCTAGTAATGGGGACTTGATTTCATTGGTGAGATCCATCCTCCATTATCAGCTCATCATAAATGGATATTCACTGCCACACATTATTTCACTAAATGGATTGAATCCATCCCCACAAGGCAAGCTACTTACATTGTAATTATTCATTTTTTAGAGAAAAATATTATGTCTTGTTTTGGTTGTCCATACAAAATCATTACTGATAATGAAGTCGCCTTTAAGTCCAAGAAAATGATTGAATTTTGTCTTAAGTATCAAATCAGGCTTGGTAATTCTACAACATACTATCCTCAAGGTAATGAACTCGTTGAATCATAAAATAAATCTTTGGTGAACATAATCAAGAATATGTTACCAGAAAACAAGAAAAATTGGCAGAAAAATCTCACCAATGCTCTGTGGGCAGATAGAGTTAACACAACGAGATCAATAAGCATGTCACCTTTCTAGCTCGTGTATGGTGTTGACATGGTGTTCCCTACTTATTTAGTTGTACAGGGGATGAAAATTATGCAAGATATCAATAGTGAACCAAATGATATCCAGCGAAGAATTAGCAAAATGATCCATCTACAGTAGTCAAGAGATAAAGTCTTCAGTCACATTTTAGAGCTTCACGAGAAAATAAAAAATATTTATGATAAGAAGACTAAAGATGATGACTTTAAGCTTGGATATTTTGTTCTTCGCTGGGATTCCTAGAATGAAGACAAAGGTAAGCACAAAAAGTTTGATAATCTATGGAAAGGTTCTTACAATATCACTACATTCAGAGCTAATCAATGGTAGGTTCCTCAAACATTATCTTACTTTATTAGTGAATATGAAGTCCACTTTCATTGTGCATATCATTTTAATTTGATGTCCATGCAATAAGGCATTTGTTGCAGAAGTTTGAAGCCCGAGGAGAAGGCCATGAGACTTCTACATTCAGCTCATGTTTTCTTTCTAAAAGTTCAAAAACATTTCAGTCAGTTGTCAGGTCAAATTCAATTCATTTTTTCTAGTCAAATTTGTTGGGCCAAAAAGAAGGTACATTTCACCCCATCTTCACCACGATTTTTCATGTGCTTTTATGTATTTTCCCTTCATCTTAGCAACAAAGTAAAGAAAATAATGTAAATCCAAGGCAGAGTGAACTAATGATAAAAGGAGTGTTTAATAACGTAAGAACTGACTTGTCACTATATTTATTGATAGGGAAGCAAAGCAGCCAAACTGTTGATGACCAAAAGACAGCTAACAAGGAAGGCAAACGGAACCATAGTGGCTCCTATGGATCGGTGAAACATGGAGAGGTACATCCACGCTTGGAGTACTTAAACGACAGCCACAAAGCAGCAGGTTCCCTAATGAAAAGGGTTTGTTACTACTTTTGAATTTTCCTTTAAACTATAAAATGCCGAAGGTGAACAGGATAGAGATAGTAATATATTCCTCTGTAATAGATGTGTTGGGACAGAATCGTCAAGTTGTATTGATGTATGGATTTGCGGCTTAATAAAGGATTTGGCGTTTTTTAATAGAAAATCCCTGAGTATTCCTTAGCACTAGGATTCTCGTGGCTTTGGGCCCAGCCCTAGGGGTTCTTTTGCTACTTCTGTACTATACGTTTATTTATAGAATTTGTGTTTTCAGTTATCTATTGTGTTTCATAATATATCGTTTAATTGGTTAATTGTGAACATGAGATATTACAGCTTCCTTTGTCATCAGACTATTTTACCATTCATGTCCTCTTCTCTGGAACATATGCGTTTATAACTGTTCGATTAGTTTCAGCACGATTACGGTTCAATTCTTCATATAGTTAATGTTTAGATATTTTTATCATTATGAGCGTTGGTTGATGTTTAATTCAGAAGGATGTCATTAGTTGATTAAAATATAATTCCATTGCAAAATTTAGAATCATTGATTATTGTTTTATTTATTAGAGTTGTTGTTCAATTCATTACGGTTGCTCTTCAATTCATCAAAGCACGTTGTTCAATTGTAGTTTATTATTTTTAGTCCTGAGTAGTTATTTCTGCATAGGCTTAGAACAGAGTTGGCTCCCTTGAATAGTCAGAAGAATTCCATAATTCACTTCCAAGTTGATTGATTCAACTTCAAGGATTAGAAATTCATCCTAGGGGCTCAACCCAATCCTAATCCAAATAACAAGTTGGTTCATCTAATCCTTAAAAAGGCAGAAGAAGAGATGGAACCAGTCTATCTAATGAATCAGCGTCGACAGTGGAAAGCATGACCAGGTATGCCACAAGACCTGCCTCAATTCTTTTCTTCTCCACAATTTAACAAACATAACCCTGCAACAGCATGGCAGAACCAATCACCTTTTTCTACTTGGCCATCTCAATCATATTCTATGCCTCCTTGGCCAACACAACCCTCTTTAGGTAATAATTGGTCAAGTTTTCCTTGTTCTCCCCCTTACTGGCAAAACAATCCCTATCAGTCCCAGTGGCCTACCTCCACTTCACAGAACATAAATTGGTCTCAAAACTGGCAACGACCTCTCGGTATGACTAATATAACGATGGGGACATGGGCTCAAAATCAACCTACATTACTAGCTCCATACCCAGTCCAACACAATCCTCAGTCGATCATGTGTCCTCAACTGCAAGCTCAACCCAATCCTAATCCCAATAACAGGCTGGTTCAGCTAATCTAGATTGTCGAAAACCCAAACCCTGAGACTGAACATAATCAATGCAATGAACTTAGGCTAATATCAGGATGTGTTATTTCACTTAGAGAAGATACAACCCTTCCAAAACTTGAATCTGTAATTCCAACAACACCTAAACAATCAAATATGACTAAAACTGAGGTAAATCAAGGGAGGGACACAGTTGACCAAAGAGACACTAAAAACCTTATTATTTCCTCCCCTCCATTTCCTGAAAGATTAACATTGACTAAACCAATAGTCTCTTCATATTTTGATCTCCTGGGGGAATTTAAAAATATTTTCATTAAAATTCCTCTTCTGTGGGATATACAAGACATTCCTATCTATGCCAAGACAATTAAAGAGCTGTGCGGAAAGAAACAGGTGAGGAAAGCAAAAACGGTACCAACTGTTCATGTGGTGGGAGCACTGTCAGACTTACTTCTGGGTAAAGAAACACCAGTAAAATACGAGGATCCAGGGAACCCCATAGTGACTGTACAAATCTCTAGCCACTCCTTTTCGAACACATTAGTTGACTTAGGGGCAGTCATCAACATCTTAACTAAAGAAACCTGCGATAAGTTAGGCATAAAAACGTTAGAACCCACATCTACCTTTGCTGGAACTTGGTGACAGATCTGTTATCAAACCAGAAGGAATATTACAGATAATCCTGGTTTCTGTGGACTCATGGGAGTACCCGGCAGACTTTTTAGTTATTAACCCAAAAATTAGGATAATGGACACCCCCTGATACTGGTTTAACCTTAGCAACAACTGACGCTTACATAGGTTGCTGGATAGGCAACATGACCATTTCTAGAGGTGATGCCATAAAAAATATTGGCATTTACCCACCTGCCAAACCAAGTCTGCCCACTATAAATATTCACAAGCATCCAAATACATATTGGGAACAAAGCATTCGTTCGCCGCTAACAATCGTTGAAGCACTTGAATTCAAAGATCAAATTGAAGATGATGTAATCAATAACTTCATGAATCATCCATCTGCTTCTAAAAATTTAAAATTCCAAATGTTAAAGGCAGTTCTTGATAATGAAGCATAGGAAGACCCCTTGGCATACATTCATAATCAGCACATACCCACGACCGTTGTTCGCAACAACATACCAATTGAAATTGAACCATCAAAGGTATTAAATATTAATGGCAGTGTGAATAGTAACCAACAACAAAATCTCATTAAGGTTTTACAGAAATATAAGGGATCATTTTATTGGGAATGCCCAAACATGAAGGGTATAGATTCTCATCTATGCACACATCATATTTATACTGACAAGGATGCTCGACCAATTTGGAAGCCTTAGCGGAGATTAAACCCGCATCTAAAAGGCATTATAAAAGATGAATTGCAAAATCTACTTGATGTAAACTTCATCTATCCTATTTCGGACATCAAATGGGTCTCTCCTTTAGTATTCATTCCTAAAAAGAATGGAAAATGGCGAATCTATGTGGATTACAAAGAACTAAATAAAGCAACAAAGAAAGACCACTTCCCCCTCCCTTTTATTGATCAGGTCCTTGATACATTGGCAGGAAAGCAATTCTTTTCCTTCCTTGATGGGTTCAGTGGTTACAATCAAATTCATATAGCCCCTAAAGACCAGGATAAAATGACCTTTACCTACCCATGGGGTACATTTTCCTATAGGGTATTACCGTTTGGGTTATGCAATGCCCCAGCAACATTTCAAAGAGCCATACTAAATATTTTTTCTTCTTTAGTAAATGAAGACTCGAAATTTACATGGATGAATTTACTCCATATGGAGATGATTTCGATCAAGCACTGCAAACGCTAGAAAAAGTATTGGAACGATGTGTTGCTACCATCTTGTGCTTGAGCAATAAAAAGTTTCACATGATGATGACCGAAGGAGTAATCATAGGGCACTACATCTCTGCAGTTGGAATACAGGTAGATTCAGCAAAGATAGAGGTAATCCTTTTATCAGCCACACCTTGTATGCAGACAAAGGTACGTTGCGCCCTTGTATGCATTAACTAGAAATGTCGAATTCCATTGGTCTGATAAATGTGGCACTGATTTTTCATATTTAAAGAAACTGGTCTCGACTACACAAAACTTACACGACCCCAATTGGGAGTTTCCCTTTCACATTTCCTCGGATGCATCTGACACAACGATAGGGGCAGTTCTTAGTCAAGAAGAAGATAAAAAGCCTTATGCTATTTACTATATCAACAAGAATTTCACTCCTGTTGAATTAAACTATACAGTGACCGAAAAGGAGTTCTTGGTTGTCATTTATGCTATTAATAAATATAGACATTATATAAATGATTTTCAAGTATTCCTGTATACCGATCACTCTGCCATTAGATATTTAGCCAATAAAACTATTACAACTAGAAGAGTGACTCGTTGGTTTTCGCTTTTACAGGAGTTTGACATAACTATCAAACACCGCCCGGGGAAGGAGAACGTAGTTGCAGATTTCCTGTCTAGAGTTCCAAAGTCAGATGACCCACTAGCAGTGGACAATCAGTTCCCTGACGAGCATTTGTTCACTATAGTGGTAAAAACACCGGTACACAGATGTAACGAATTACCTAGTAGTAGGAAAGCTGCCAATACACTTGAAATCAATGGAACGAAAGCTGATTGTTCAACGTATTGCTAGATTCTCCTGGATCGGTGGATATCTTTTTCATACAGGAGTTGATATGCATATACGCAGATGCATCCAAGAAGAAGATATTAAATTATGACATCCTACGGGCCTGTCATGATGAACTGTGTAGTGGCCATTTTGAAGATTGCAGGACGGGGAACAAAGTATTGAAAATGGGATATTATTGGCCTACAATTTTTAAATATGCCAAGAAATATGTCAAGGCCTGTGATAGTTGCCAAAGAATGGGATGCCCAGGCCAAGCTGACGAAATTCCATTACAACCACAACTAGTAGTGCAACCTTTCGAACGGTGCACACTGGACTTCATTGGACCATTCAACCCGCCATCAAATCAGAAGACCTACATACTGGTTGCCACAAATTATGTGAAAAAGTGGGTAGAAACAGTGGCTTTATCAAGAGCTACGAAAGAATCTGTGATCAATTTTCTTTTTGAGCTATTTGTGCGATATGGCTTACCTCGGGAAGTGATAATTGATGGAGGGACATAGTTTTTGGGAAATAAAATTACGGCCACTTTGAAGAACCACCACGTCATCCATAGAGTCACCTCTCCCTACCACCCACAGGAAAATGGGCAGGTCAAAAGCACAAACAAAGTCCTTGAGGCAATTATCACTAAAACAATCTCAACACACCGTCGGGATTGGGTTACTAGACTACCAGAGGCTTTATGGGCTTACCGCACAACATGGTGAAACACCACTGGATATTCTCTGTGCCATCTGGTATTTGGAAGGGAACCAATTTTTCCTATCGAATTTGAAAAAAAGACTCTAAGAACAACCCAGAAAGTGGGGCCAGATTTGATGGAGGCCAAGATTAGAAGACTCCAGCAATAAATGAATTGGATGAAACACGGCTACTTTCTCTGCAGCGCACTGCAATTATTCAAAAACAACGAGCGAAGTGGCATGACAACCTCATCAAAAAGAACACAATCGAGAAAGGAGATTGGGAAGTTCTCTACGACTCCACATTCCAAGACTTCCTGGGTAAATTACAAACAAGGTGGCTCGACCCATACAAAATTCAGGAACTACACAGCAATGGTACCATTACCTTGACTACCATAAATAGATTTGGTTCCGCCTTTCGAGTCAACGGACACCGAGTGCACCTCTATCACAAACCACTTACAAAATATTATTTATGCCAGTAGGTATGTGATGATCTCACCATCCAAATTTTAGTTGCAGGGGGTGATGGCCCCGCAACTTTAAGTACATGAAAATTTTTTATTTCCTCTTGTAAATATTGTATATATGCCCCCCTACAATTTATAGTTTTTCTCATTGTTGTACATTCCACAACTACATTTTTTTCCCTTATCCTTTCTTTTGTGTGTTTATTTTTGTTGTTCAAACCTTTCAATAGTTGTTGTTCAATCCAATTGAACAACTGCTGTTCAATCGAATTGAGCAGTTAATGTTCAATTCAATTGAACGACCATGTTTTTGCATGTTTATTTTTGTTGTTAAAACCTTTGAACGACTGTTTTCAATCCAATTGAAAAACCATTTTTCAATCCAATTGAACCGCTGTTGTTCAATTCAATTGAACGGTTGTGCTTTGTGTGTTTATTTTTGTTGTTCAAACCTTTGAACGGTTTCTATTCAATCCAATTGAACGGATGTTGTTCAATCAAATTGAACAGTTGTTGTTCAATTCAATTGAACGACCGTGTTTTTTCGTGTTTATTTTTTCTGCTCAAACCTTTGAACGGTTGTTTGTCAATCCAATTGAACAGCTGCTATTCAATCGAATTGAACAGCTATTGTTCAATTCAATTGAACGGCCATGCTTTGTGTGTCTATTTTTGTTTTTCAAACCTTTCAACGGCTGTTGTTCAATTCAACTGAACGACTGTGTTTTTTCGTGTTTATTTTTTCTGTTCAAACCTTTGAACATATGTTTTTCAATCCAATTGAACAGTTGTTGTTCAATCGATTTGAACAGTTGTTGTTCAATCGATTTGAACAGTTGTTGTTCAATTCAATTGAACGGTCGTGCTTCGTGTGTTTATTTTTGTTGTTCAATTGAATTGAACAGCTGCTATTCAATCGAATGGAACAACTGCTTTCTTTTCTTTTCTCTTTAAGCATTTTTTTTTCTTTTTTTTCTTTTTTTTGATGATCTCTTTTTGAATATCCACTCCTCTTTACAAATATTTGCCATCAAATCCATTTTTGGAAGGGAATTGGCACCTGAAGAGGAGAAAAGCAATGATACTACTAATATGGTGATCCTTTGAAACTTTGATGGAAATCTCTACTCTGGAATATGGCATGGTTTATCTATGCAATGAAGGGATAGATATCTCATGTTCAAACATACTACCACACAATTCATTTTCATGGTCTTATGTTGGTATATCTTTCTACACTCTCAATTAGTAACTCTCCTTGACATGAGGATATAAGAATAAAGAATATTAATTGTATTGGCATAATTTTTACTTCTCACACCATCCATAACTCTTAAGGAGTTAATGAGCGTCCATTCATGTATAAAGACAAGAAAATATTATGTTTATATGAAATTTTTTAAGAGAGAATAGGGGGTCTCATCACAAGCCAGCCTACCATGATCATAAGGGTTTAACAGGTGACATGCCCACAATGGCCAACACACCTGGGTAATGACCTTCTCGACAGCTCAAACTATTTGAAGGATAGGAGGTCTCATCATGAGCCGGCCTGATCACTCTGTTACAATCCCAGTAAGTGGCACTGTGAACATCTGGCCACAACACCAGCACAGTGGTCTATCCATAAAACAAATAAAATGCCTAATTTTCAAAAAAAAAAAAATTGTGTCTATATTCAAATTTTAAAGAGAGAATAGGGGGCCTCATCATGAGCCAGTCTACCATGATCATAAGGGTTTAACAGGTGACATGCCCACAATGGCCAACACACCAGGGTAGTGACCTTCTCAACAGCTCAAACTGCTTGAGGGACAGGAGGTCTCATCACGAGCCAGCCTGATCACTCTGTTACAACCCCAGTGAGTGGCACTTTGAATATCTGGCCACAACACCAACACAATGATCTCTCCATAAAATTAGCAAAATTTCTACTTTTACATAGAGGATTTTGGCTCATTTCTGGGTTAAAATAGCAACCCTATCGAGGCTATGAATCCCTGCTGGCAATAGTGGCTCTGCTTGTGGTATGGAAGTATTTTTATAACAATAGCCAGTTACTTTTATATATGCCTTATTTCCTATTAATACATTCCCAAGATAAACACACTACTTGAATAAGTGTTATCACTATCTACCCGCATAATTATCTATGAATGGATGAATTATATTTTCATGTTTGAATTAAGGGATGGCAACACCAATCATAATCTGTCACTTTCACGTTTCCGTCACGCTACACCGTCAAAATAGGACATCCTGTCATAATAATTGTTATCCCTCTTTTCTCCCATTATTCGGTCATTTCCACCTAATGTACAGTTATGATGATTACTGATTTCTGACCTTTGCCTTACATGCATTCGTGATTGTTGCAATATTTCCTCTTTTCTTGAACTCCAAGGCACAGACGCCCTTCTCTCGTACAGTTGTGATTATTGATTTCTGACCTTTGCCCCGTATACATTCATGATTGCTACAATCTCTCTCTTGTACTTAAGGACATGGACACCCTTCTCCCGAGGGAGGGGGTGAAAATATCTATAATGAATAAGCATGAAAATTCCTCGCATAATCCTTCAGATACGCTGATGGGAATAAAATATCATTTCATTTACGATATGAGGTTGCATTTTTTTTTCGCATGCAATGTTTTGTTTTAACCAATAGGACCAAGAAGAAACACAAATAGAAGAATAAACTAGTTTAGATAACAAATTAGCCATGGGAGGGAATTCTCTCCGAAATGAACCCACAACCTTCCAAATCTTAGAATCATATCACACCATTCTCGAGCAAGTTTGATTGTTTCCATATCTACACAGACTACAAGGGTTTAAAACAACAATAACAATTGAATTCCTGCAAAACATACAGGAGGGACATACCATACTCAGAGGAAGGATTATACCGGTCACCGAGGATATCATCGCTGAGGTCTCCAGACTACCAATAGAAGGAGAAATATGGAATGAAAAACATGTTCTTCTACAAGAAGCAATCTCAATGTACTAGGACCCAGGCGAACCATTAGAACGAAAAGGGAAGGGGATTAACACTGCATCTTTATAGTAGCCTTGGCAAGAATTGGCAGTGTTTATATAAAGATACATCACATGCGATGGATGCCAGGATGTGGTAAAGTCCTGCCAAGTTAAACTATTAGTTGTTCTCAAGCGAAAAATTTCAATTAATTTTCCTTTTTTCCTGAATTCTATATTAAACAATATTTTTGTTCGAATTAGAAAATCCAAAAACCCCCAAGCAGTCGTCAGTCACCATGGCTTGATTAAATTAATCATCATTCATGAGCTAGGAAAACATCATATAACTTGCGAATGCTTTGTCAATCCTGCCCTGCCTCCCCCTGAGGAAACCTTGTCAGAACAGAGATTGAACTTCCCAAAATAACCATACCCAGGAGAGAAAGAGGGAAAAGGACCCATGTTTTGACCATAGAACCAGGGAAACGGAGATGGTCTAGAAGGCTGCAATTATGACAAGACACCTCTGGATTTCCACATGAGGTGGGATCATTTGATACACCGACTTTAAGCCCCCAAAATATGTCCTTACAAGACTACGAAGAGGAAATGGCTCAAGTTCTTGAGAAAATGAGAGCATCTCATGAAGTTGGAAGCCCAACTGAACAATCTGAGGAGCAGAGGGAATTTTTGAACCAATCTGCCACTACCAGCAGCTCCAGCCACACTGAAATACTACCCAACCATGATGAAATACAAACTTTAAGGGTTTTATCTCCCTCCGATAATGAATGGGTGAGTAGGGAAGACTAAACAGAAGGGATATCCGAATCTAGAAATTAGTGAGGAGAAACTGTCCCATTAGAACAAAATGCAAGCATGGATACAGTTTCCTTGACACCTGAAGGAAATATTATCTCACTCGGTTGGGACGTTAATGCTGAAATAAATTCGTGGAAGCATGAAGAAAACACCATTGATGAAAACCTTAGAATTAGCACAACCATTTCTGAAACTGAAGCCACTGCTCCTCCTTCCCCTGCCAAAACCTTGCTAAAAGATAAATCAGCTGAAAATAAGTTAACGAAAATGAGCAGGAAGTGCAATAGATTGAGAAAAGTGATAAAACATCTGAAGAAATAGTTGAAAGAAGTAAACAAGGCTCGAAAGCATGAGAAGGAATTGACTATCATGGGAACTCAAACATATTTCGTTACCCAAATGGTAGATACTGCTGAAATTTCTATACAGATTGACCTAATGGACAATGTTTAAGCATATGTACAGACCAATTTAATAGATACCATTGAAGTTTATGTAAAGACTGAGTTAATGAATAAGGTTGAAGCCTTTGTACAAACGAAGTTGATACACACTATCGAAGCCTCTGTGCATACCAATCTAGAACTTACAGAAGATAAGGGCACTCAAATGGAGGTGACACATGCCTACACTCCCATAGTAGAAAAGGTTGCCAATCAGAAGTTGCACAATGAATTAATTCAATTCCCGCATGAATTGGCCCAGTGCAAAAAGGAAGTAGTACCTTTACAGGAACATTATGCACTACTGAAGAGGTTTGAAGACCTTTCTGCAACTGAGGACGGAACATTTGCCCAACTCAGGGAAGAAAGGAAAAAAGTAAAGAAAGCACAGGATCAAGTGGAACAAGCTAAGAAGAAAACCAGTATGGTTTGATCTCTTTACTCTGATGTATTGACATTCATGGCACCAACCACTAATTATGCTCTATTCTTAGTGGAACGGTATTTACTGCTGAAAATAAAGGTTTTCAGGGAAGGGAAGCCCACTTATTTTAAAAGCATTGAGGAATTTGTCCAGTGTTGCAATGAGTAGGATGAGCAGGTCTAGCATCTTTTGTGTGAATTATATTTACACAATTTATTTCTAGAGGAGGACAGGGATAGTAATCCCAACCCCTTCATAGGGGACGTTCAGTTCTAGACCTTCTTATCTTTTGCCAAGAACCAGACTCGGTGGGCTAAGGCCTACAACAACTTTCATAAAAGAGAGCATGGCCTAGACCTATGGGTCTGGGGGGAACCTACTAAACCGTTGTACCTGTTCACCCAACACAATAAATTTGTTAAACACATGCATGGTAACCACAAATAAGGAGAAAATAAACACACACAGAAAAAAAGATAAGCGTGTGATATTTTACTATTAACCATAGATGTGCTTTTATAGTACATTAGGTGTGACCCTTGGATTCCACATTCCAAGGTCACTTGAACTCCTTTATGACTGTTCGACTTCCACACCTACCCATTGAGGATTAGGTGTCCAACATTCCCCCCCTTAATCCGAAGGGGTATGTGTGAGTCCAAGAAGAGAGTTGTAATACAAATCTGCAAAGTATGCATGGCAGCACTTAGGCTGAATCAACTCTCTGAAATATTGGCATAAAGAGGTGGTTTAAGGATGACCACCAACAGTGGAACGCAACGCTTATCGCAATTCCCGAAACTCTTCCAAATCTGGCAAGAAGCTGAGGGCTTCTGCTAGAGGAAGTGTCCCTCATATTTGAAGAGGGACACCTTCAACCTAGAAGAATGGAGGTCTACAACCTGTGATGGTTTAAGGAAGACCAACAAGTTTGGAATGCTTGATGTATTTCCCGAAACTCTACCAAAGCTAGCAAGAATCTGAAGTCTTTTGCTAGAGGAAGTGTCCCGAATTCTTTGAAGAGGAAGAATATCAACCTCGCATGGATGGTTTAAGGTTTTCCACCAACCAAAGGCATGCCCATGGGCATCCGTGTCTCTAGCTACAACTTTGAATTTGGAATGACAGGTTGTGGTGCAGGCTCGCTTGAACTGCTATCTCTGGCTACAACTATGAATCTGGAATGAGAGATTGTGGATCAGGATCACTTGATGTGGCTTTGAAGCTTGTAGATGACCACCATTTCCCACCCTGTTAGGTACAAGGTGAGATTATGGCGAAAAATCAACTGCAATATTGTTCAATATTCAAGAACATGTTCTGATATGCGACTTAAAAATCTACTTGGTTGTTGATGCCCATTGCCAAGAAGCGATCCATCCAAGATGAATCTTTGTTCTTGCAAGAGGCTTGTTTTTGAAGCATCTGTGTGAATAATGGGTGTTCCGACCACAATGATTCCATGGGTGAAGATCGAAACAATGATCTTTCATATGGTCAACTCGATCACTGTGTTGGCATTTTTCAATTTGTTGTTCCTACTTTGGAAGAGGAGTAGGCTCTAGAACAGATGAATGTGAACTGTGATGAAGAAATCCAGCACTCTGATTGAATGGGCTTGGAGTAGTTTGGAATATGAAAGGACAATTCATTTTCATATCCAACACCATTTATGTGCTTGTTATGGAAAACCTCTTCCCAAGGTCTGATGATGGGCTTGAGAGGTAGAACCCGAGCTTCTGCATCTACATACAAATATTCTTTTGAACTAGGAATTGAATGTGAATCAACTACAACATTACTGACTTGCTGTTTGTGGGAGTCTGTTTCAATTTTATGAACAGAAACAAGTTCATAATGATGACTCCACCATTGTAATTCTGCTTGCTGAAGCTGAGATTCAAGCTGCAAAAATTCAATCTTTTCTTGTGCATTATGTAGATAGCTCTGGATGTCAAAAAGAGTGTCTTTTCCAATTTCAAATATATCATGAACGATGGAGTGTACTAAAGTATTAGAAACTCTAATAACTCATTAATTCTTTTACAATTCATGATGTAAGGAGGATTTCACAAACAAGTCTAACAATAAACTCACAACTAGTAATTCAAATTCCACCCTCTTCCACAAATAAAAACTATGCTTGTCTTCGCTGCTTTTGAGCTTGGTTATTAGAGTCTTCTTTGATTATTAAGAAGGCTCTTAAAAGTTCTTAGTATGTCACTTCCATAAATGATAAGACTTCTTGACTGCTCAATATATAAGCAAAGGTAGTTTAATGAAATTTGAGCCCAATAGGGATTTGAAAACAACTTTCGACAACTAGCTTGACATAAAAATAAAGTACATACTTGATTGGGCACTCAAAGACCACTTTACTTTTCTAATGACCTCTTTTTAATGCAGTGGTCAACAAATTTTTTTTTTAATTTAAAATAAGTCAACAACGTACCATTGACCAATACCAACGATAAAACTGCAACAACGCTATTGAAATCTCCAAGAATCAAAATCCCATGCACTGTGTCAAATTCACTTTGACCCCTGCTTCTACAAATCGGAGGTGACCAAGGCCCAATGTATGGTGTATGCACAGTCTAACGCACAATTGATCTGTGTGTTATCAATTACCCAAAGAACAACGAACTTTACCAACACAAGGAGAAATCTTCTAGAATCAATATGCTTCATGCTTATGAAATGAAATTTTTCATAAAACAATGAACATGAGAAGGAGATTCATCAAACAGATTCAACATTGCAGATAACACATCCCTTTAAAATGTAGCTGCTTAGCTTTGGAGATTCTCGCCACCGTAACACATCAGGGGAGCAAGAGTCAGGCTCGGAGATAGAGCAAGGTGGCAAGCGAGAGGAAGGGAGTGGGGCTGTGGGCTGAGTACTGAGTTCAAGCCACTGGAGGGCTGAGGGAGGGTTATGGAGTTCAAGGCAGCGTGGAGGGAGGCTAGTGAGATCAGTGGGAGGCCAACAATGGAGGGAAGTTGGCGGTGGATGTAAGGGAGCCGACGGGGTGGAAGGGCCAATGGAGTAGAGGTGGGAGGTCGAGCAGAAGAGATGGGGGAGAGGGGCTGTGAAAGTGGTGAGGGGGTCGGCCGTGATGTGCAAGGGTAGGGGAGAGCCTGTGGGACGAGCGGGAGGAGGCAACGTAAGGGACAGGGGGGCTGGAGTGGGAGTGAAGGAGCATCAGCAGAGGGATGAGAGGAGCTCAAGACAGGAGCTACGTTGGAGTGAGGTGAGGGAGATGATGGTAGAGAGAGCACAGGTGTTGAGGGAGAAGATGACTGGTGTGTACAGTGTATGAGGCAATCGATTTCTCACATCTGCTGTGGTAATGTATCAACGCCGACTGTGAGTGACAATTCGATGATGTTTTTCAACAACAACATAGCACAACGCCACAGTGAAGAGGATTCCAGTGCATAAATTGTGCTTCGAAGGAGCAGGTGTATATGAGGGATGCCGAGAAATGCCATATACTACAACTAACGCATAGACATAATTCTCAAGGACGGTTACAATCAGAGAGCCTGATCACCGAGCAGAGATTGCAACTGAAGCGTAGTCATCATTCTCAGGGACTGTTACAATCAGCTAGCCTAAGCATCATGTAGAGAGTCATCCAAAATGAAATAACTAGTAGAGGCAATTTTAAGTTAATTTTCAGAAGCCCGTGCAAAAGGGATGCAAGAAAGCGACAGAGAATGGCATGGAAAACGCTGACGAGATTCCAATGGAAATTTTAGGTCGCAAAAAGGAGAAATAAACCAAACACAACAAATAGAACCTTACTCGCTCATATATAAAATAACAACGACCCATATACCACCATTCCATGCACAAAGCACCACTCAGTCAAATGGATGGTAAAACAACTGGACTCGCTCCTTGTGCTATGTGTTTGGTCAACTATTGGAGAGTGACATACGTTATACACAATAAATCGTGCAAAGAAAAACCCTTGGCATTTTTTTTTGAACTCAGAGCCTCCATTCACCAATGGTACAGGTGTAAAATAAAAACTAGAACCAGACAGAATGTGCACGGAGGATCTGATGTGGAGCGTTACATTTTTGTTCCCGTTGATTCTGTCACAAAAAATGTGGTGGAGAGAAAATGGAAATAGGAATTTCCAGCACCATTATAAGCTAGAGAAGTTTCGAGGGCTCAACTTATGTGGCCATTTTCTTAGTATGAACAGACAAGGAGGTGAAAAATTGCTGATAGAGCACGAATAGAACTGACAAACTATATTCTAGGGAAAAGATTGCAGCTACAATATAGCTAACATAATTCACTATGGTAAATGTAATGTTTTTATTTTTTATTTTTGGAAGGACAGTGCAGAACACAGAGATGACATCTAAAATAGTGCACAAAAGGTTGAATATTTAATGCTCAAATGGGAGAGAACCCACTTTGAAGAAGGCCACACAACTCATGGTTGAGAAACCACAGAGCGGGCCACACATCATGGCTCTGATACCATGTTAAACACACACATGCTAACCACACATAAGGAGAAACTAAACAAACATAGACAGAAAGATAAGTGTGTGATATATTAACCATAGATGTGCTTTTATAGTACATTAGGTGTGACCCTTGGATTCCGCATTCCAAGGTCACTTGGACTTCTTTATGATTGTTCGGCTTCCACACCTACCCGTTGAGGATTAGGTGTCCAAAAAAATTCATGCAGAGGAAAGGAGTGATATCCAAATTGGGACTTATCCACATGGATATTGTGCAACATGGGCAGACATACTTCCAGGACATTCAGGAAGAAGCATTGGCAGCATCCAAATAGAGATGGATAGCCTCTACAAACAATGTGAAGAACAGAGAGCCATTTGGTTACAGGAACTTCAAAGTTGTTTCTTTCAAGTTCCTTCTATACAAAAACCTAATTTTGAACATGGGCCCTACATGGATGGGGTGCATATAAAGGTGCCCCCTCATCTGGTACCCCCTTGAGGACTATCATCATGATTATGAGTTACTAGAGGGGCACACGAACATTTGCAAAGATCAAACAGAGACATGGCTTTAGACTCTACAAATAGGAGGTATACCCTGCATATTCTCTAACCCACCTACACCTCATTCATTTATTTGCACGAGGACATGCAAAAAGGTAAGCAGGGGAGTATATTGGGCCAAGAAGTAGGTACGTTTCACTACATCTTTACCATGATTTTTCATTTACTTTTATGTATTTTCCCTTCATCTTAGAAATAAAGTAAAGAAAAATAATTTAAAGCCAAGGCAGAGTGAACTAATGATAAAAGGAGTGTTTAATAACATAAGAACTAACTTGTCACTATCTTTATTGATAGGGAAGCAAAGCAGTCGAATTGCTGATGACCAAAAGACAGTCGACAAGGAAGACAAATGGAATCACAGTGGCTCCTACGGATCAGCGAAAGATGGAGAGGCACATCCATGCTTGGAGTACTCAAACGATAGCCATGAAGCAACAGGGTCTTGTAATGAAAAGGATTTGTTACTACTTTTGAATTTGCCTTTAAACTATAAAAGGATGAAGATGAACAAGATAGAGGGACACTAATATATTTCTTTGTAATAGATGTATTGGGACAAAATCGTCAAGTTGTATTGATGTATTTATCTACGGCTTAAAAAATGATTTGCCATTTTTGGAATAGACAATCCCTGAGTATTCCTTAGCAGTAGGCTTCTAGTGGCTTTGGGCCTAGCCCTGGGGGTTCTTCTGCTACTTATGTGCCATACGTTTATTTACAAAATTTATGTTTTCAATTATCTATTGTGTTTCATAATATATCGTTCAATTGGTGAATTGTGAACATGAGATACTACAACTTATTTTTTCATCAGACTAGTTTACCATTCATGTCCTCTTATCTGAAACACATGCTTTTATAATTGTTCGATTAGTTTCAGCACGATTTTTGTTCAATTATGTGTATATTTAATGTTTAGATATTTTTATCATTATGAGTGTTTGGTTGATGTTTAATTCGGAAGGATGTCCTTAGTTGATTAAAAGAGAATTCCATTGCAAAATTTAGAATAATTGATTGTTGTTCAATTTATTAGAGTTGCAACTCAATTCATTACGGTTGTTGTTCAATTCATCAAAGCACGTTGTTCAATTGTAGTTTATTATTTTCAGTCCTGAGTAGTTATTTCTGCATAGGCTTAGAACATATTTAGCTCCCTTGAATAGTCAGAAGCATTCCATAATTCACTTCCAAGTTTATTTGATTGAACTTCGAGAATTAGACAATATTCCTTATGACAATTAAGAGTAGTTTTTCCCTGATGTCACTTGCATATACTGTGCTTACACTCTTGAAATAACAAGACTTTCCCTAGATTGATAATTGATTAAAAGCATTGAGGTTAAATTTAAACAATCACCTTTATGACCCAACAATTGGGGCAAGTTCCAGTGGACCAAAATATGAAAACTGTTGGAGTCAGGCCTCTTGATTTGATCACAATGCGGCCATCCTCATGGCATAGGAACTCATCACCCTCGGCCAACCCAGCCTCTATGGGCTTAGATGATATGGAAATAGTGGCGGCAATAATGCGCCAAGGTGGCAAGACTATCAGTCACTCCCGGGGTGCTGGTGTGGGAATGAGAGGCAGTCGTGGTGGAGGAAAAAAAGCCTCCCGTGGTAATGGAAGTGTAAGGTTGTAGAAAATGCAGCATCAGGGTGGTGGACAACGAGGAGGAATAGATAAAATATGGGTATCTGGTAGACGTGTAGCTCCCAAACCGCAGGAAATTCAACATTGTTGTCTAGAAAACTTTCAGGTGCTAATTCAAACAATGATGGATCATGTGGACGTAGCAGAACAGGTTCATATGAAGGAGCATGCTGAGTTGATGGCCAATTTATATAGGATGCACTACTTCCAGTGCTATGTCAGGGAGTAATTGATGTTGGTATGGCGAGGCCAAAACCACATTGCAGAAAAAGTGGAAAAGTTGGAGACTTTTCTCGCACACTTTGAAGAGCAAGTTTCCATGCAAATTCTATCCATCACCCCCTCCAAGAACAAACCCGAACAACCTAGCTTTCATTACATCGGATGACCAGTATTCTCTCAGGTGTTTTTAATGTATTTTCTGTCTTTTGGTTTCTTTGGCCCTCTCGTTTATGGATGTTTTCATTAGCCTCCTTTTTATATCTTTTTCACTTGTTGCAAACATTGGTCAACAAACCCGATCGGGGTGAGACCACGTGCTTTTTTCTCTACTGGTTATACACCTTTTTCACCATATGAATAAAACATTGACTTAAAAAAATCAATGTTATGTTAATTATCTATTTATTAAATGTCAATATGAAGATTTAACCTTATATTTAAAACAACTCGCACTTTTAACATAAATCAATGAAGTGTAAAAGTTAAAATTTATGGCCAAAGAAATATAAATATAAATATTAATTTAAGTATCTAAATATTACCTTTACTAAATTATAATGAAGGAATTAGTGTAAAGTAGATAGATGATACATGCAATTATGTTAATTGTAGATGAATCCATATGCAGTGTTAACTTTAGAGACAAAAGGGTATTCGAAATTTTAACATTGTAGATGGATTCAGAGACCCCTTTGTCTCTAAATTTTAACACTGCAAATGGATTCAAAGACCCCTGTAGTGAAATGTAACACTTCGATATCAAAATCGAAATTTTCCCTTTATGGAGTGACACAATTAAAAACTACTAACATAAATGAATAATTCATATACTTGTTGTACTTGTTATTTGGTCATATTTTTATTCTTGGACTATAATAGTCATTTTCATTAATCATTATTAATTTTTTCACTTATTATCTAGTCATATATTCTAATCCTAAACTAAATTAGTAATTTAAGTTAGTCGATTTTAGTTTAGTCACTTATTATCTAGTCATATATTTTATCCCTAGACTAAATTAGTCATTTAAGTTAGTCATTTTTAGTTTAGTCACTTATTATCTAGTCATATATTTTATCCCTAGACTAAATTAGTCATTTAAGTTAGTCATTTTTAGTTAAATCACTTAAAATTGCTCAAATTTAGTAGTAATTCACTTGAAATAATTGCGGTGACTAACTTTTTTAGTCACCTAGTCATTAATTTCATCATTTTTTATTAGTATCATCTCTTAGGTACTTAGCCCACAAGTGAATTTTTGGTTTCAAATTCCTCCACAACCTTGTACCCTAGGGCTTGGAGTACCTCCCAAACTACCAATATCAACACTCCCTCTTAGCGAGGAAGGTGCTTCCAAGACTAGGAAGTAACTCTTCATCACTTTCACTGTTGGTGACACTACCTCAACTCCTAGCACTCACAACTCTGGCATACCCTGAATCATGAACTATGCCCTTCTCAGAAGTGTCACTTCCATGAGAAGCATTCTCCTTCTTCTTCTCTTGAAATTGTTTCAGGAAATCCCGCATTTCCTTCTTTCTCATTGTATAAGAACCCTTACTCCCCATTGACCACACACTCTTATTTAGTTGCACATTCTTACTCTGACCTACAAACCACCATAAGAAATTTTCTCACTTTGAGCCTTTAGAACCGAGACCTTCTCCTGCCTCTTCTTTCCATGATCTATAGGCTTTCCCGTCAGATGATATAGGCCATGCTCCCTACCTACAATGACGACTCTACTATAGCTATATCCTTTGGTCCTAATCTTATATTTTCCATCCTGGAAAATTACAACAAACCCATTTTGTTTGATCACTGAGACAAAAACAATACATTATATTTGAGCTCTGGTACATACAATACATCCTAAAATTTCATCAACTAACTTGAATCCATCCTAAATGACACAACACCAAATCCTCTAATCCCCTTCTAACTCTTTTCTCCTACCATCATGTGCAATTTTGAGTTCCACTCAGCTAGTGTATCGAACAAATCCTGCAAACTTGTCATATGCTTTGGTGCACGATTGGCCATGTACCATGCAACCTTGTAATGGCACCCATAGATAAATGAGAAATCATAGAAAAATCCTCACTCTCCAATCTGCTGGAGAGGTCATCTATCTCGATAGAAGTTGTGACACCTGCAACCGCCTTCCCCTTCTTCTTCTCATCATCTCCCTACTTCTTCTTCAGACACTTTTTCTAATAATGACCATACTCACCATATTTGAAACACTTCAACTTACTCAAGGACTTATTTTGATTTCCCTTCATCCTTGCTACAAGATCCACATCATCATTAGAAGCCTTCTTCTTTAGATGAATATCCTCACCTCACAATTCTATCTGAATGAAGTCATCCCACAACTTTTTCCAATTTGGTAGCTTCTCTTTGGCAACGATCCCTTTGTTGAACGTATTCCAATCTGGAGTAAACCCCTTCAAGGAAATCCTCGCCATATTAGAATCTATAACAGTCACTATGATGGTGGCAAGCTCATATTGAACTTGAGGAAATTTTGTTATATTCAAAGTCACTCCTTCAACTTCTATCATATTGGTTGCCTTCAACTTATCTTGTAATACCAACTGTCGGTTTCCATTCTTATTCTAGGGAAAATCTTCAATATCTTTCCACATCTCATGGGAAGTGAGTTTTGTAGATAGATGAGGTATGAAAGGATCCTTAACACCATCTGGGATTATTATCTTGTCCCTCATATTCATATCTTTGTACACTTCCATATCCTTAGGGTCAATTTAATTCCTGATCTCTTTCTTGGAAAAATCCCAAGTTCTATTCACCATAAAAACTAACTTGATCCTTTCCTTTCATGGACTATAATTGGACAACCCTTATAACTTGTCCTCATATCATAGAAGAATTTATAACTTCAAATTTTCTATTATTCCTTCAACAAAAATGTGACCAACTTCCTCTTGAGTTGTACTCGCTGTGCACACTCTAATTAAACAACCCTTTAAAGTAGCTCTGATACCATGTTGTTTTTCCATGAAACTGGAGAATCTAGGTTAGGGTCCTAGAATCTCTGACACAACCAACTAAAATGCCACAACAAACTACTTTTCACAGTGGAATAAACATAACATTAAATAATCACGTGCACGCATAAACATTTTTTTACAAATTCTCAACAACTCCGTTAGGTCTCTGTAATTTATTAGCAAGATTGGGAGATTCCAATCACAGAGTTAACATCATTTCAACAAACTTTGGGATTCTAGGATCTAGCCCTCCTGAATCCGGAGAGGGATCTCTCCAATATGTACAAAGATGGATATTGTATTTGA